>CM031242.1:155513446-155847129 GCA_018340775.1 Taxus wallichiana var. yunnanensis | reverse complement strand
ATAGATAATTTTAAGTATACAATGGAGATAAGTCAAGAATTGTAGGAAAGAGAATGAATGTCGTGGAGTGAAGGAAAAATCTTAGAAATTCACGGCTAAGGATATTAAGCCACCAAAGTCGGGAGAAAGCCACAAGTAAAAAGAAAAAGGCTATAAATGCAAAGGGAATGCCATGGAATGAAGAGAAGGATTCATGAGTATCAACTCGAGTTTCGATATACTAAAGGTAAAAAGTTGTGAATAAAGGAAAAACAAAAAATACACGAGGTGAAGAAAAATAATTCCATGAAGGTTCTAGAAAATTGCGCCACATTGAAAACCACGAGATAAAGTGGAAGGGATGGTAAAGCCATGGAGTGAAGGAGATCAAGCCATGGGTAAAAATAAAAGGATCTACGGGTATCAAATAAAAGCCACATTATAGATGAGAGAGTTGTAAGTTAAGACAAAGTGATATATGAAGCCACGATGTGAAGAAGACATGTCATGGAGAACCTAAGAAAACTCACGGATACAAATGAAAAGTTCTGACACATAAATAAAAACCTCTGGAGAACATGGAGTGAAATAAATAAGTTAGTAATGCCACGGAACATAAGGAAGAATATGCGGAAGCCAAAATCCATGTAGGATCGAAAGAAGAGAGCCGTGTATCCCAAGAAAATGATAGTTTTCGGGAGACTAAAATTTCCATAACTTTTAATCAGATGATCTGATATTTGTAGAAACTTTATATCAATAAAAAATTCTCAATGTTCTCTATGCAATAGAAACTGGATTTCTTAATTTAAGTGAGGATAGATATGCATAAAGGTGGAAGACCTCTCCAACATGAAAAATGTACAGTTCAAGTGGCACAACTACCAACATTTAATGTAGTATGGGAACCCATATTTTCTACAAAAATGAGAAAGGCGTGTGGTAGTGGATAACCAGAAGAACCCAAATTCTTTCAAGGAATTTATTGACTTCTATTGGTGGTTGGAAATTTGAGTTCAAGTTTCCCTCTCTTTCTCCTCTTCTTCTCTCCTTATTTTTCTATAAATGTAATAACATTGTTCATAAAGATAAATCCCTCTTTGTTGTAACGGAACCATGCCAAAATGGTGGCCAACTTCCCATGGGTTTTAGACCTTGATCTTGGTCTCTGCAATGTATTTTCACCTTCTTCCATGAATGTAGACAATTTTGCATCCCTTAAGCAATAAAATCAGATTTTGTGGCTATCTTTCTGCCCGATCTCATGTTTTATTTCTCCTTGCCTCTTTGTTTGCATTTCTTGGCATGTTGTGTGTTCTCCTTACTTTCATGCTCTATGTCATGTTTTATTTGCACTGGAATGCATGGTTTGCATGGTTCTTGAATGTGGCACTCATCTGCCATCTCTCCCATTTTTCCCTCTTTCTTTCACCTTCGTGGAGAGTGATTGACCCTTTTCTTGGTGCTATCTCCCCCTTTTAGCTTAGGATTTCCCCTTTTCTCCATCTCCTTCTATCTTAGGTCCCTTGGCACATTTATTTTAGGATTTTATTTCAATATTAGGAGTAGTGTTAGCATTAGGATAAGTAGAGGAATTCAGCCTTCTATGGAGGTCTATCTCAATTCACAAGTCCCACAAGGCGAGAGACAACACCATGTTGCCTCAAAATTCATGGTTGTTCATGATAATATCCAGGGTGCAATTTTGAGCTCCAGCAGTTATGTAACTTCCCCTTAGCATAGAATGATAGTTGCATAACCTTTGTGGTGGTTGTGTAACCACCTACGGTCTACATTCACCTATGATCCTTTCACTAATGAAAATAAAAAAATAAATCCACAAATGGATCTGATTTTAAACTTTCAGGTCATGTCTCTTCCTTCAATGAATCTTCTTATTCTTTAGTGCATGAGAGGACATGCGAGAGGAATATATTTAAGCAAGAAGAGTGTGTGAAATTTAGCATTGAATACTTCATGGAGAGAATTGAGTAGGGTTCATTTTAAGAGACCTCTTAGAAATTGGAGGTGGAAAATACCTAGTGAATATCCTTGGAACTGGTTTCACGGGAAGGTGAATTTTTGGGGGTCTGAAAAATAATTTGCCTGATTTTTAAGTGGTGGGATAGAAGGTTGTAGACGCTGCGATAGAGATTTGCTGACACGCATCAACAAGGTGGTTGACGTGCATCAACAAACCTCATTAACACGCATTAACAAACTTGTTAACGCACATCAATAGGATTTGTTGACGCGTGTCGAGAAAACCTCATTAACATGTGTCAACAAGGTCGTTGACATGCATCAATGAGGTTTATTGACGTCGCGCCAACCACCTTTTTGGTGCGCGTTAACAAATATTTGTCGCATGTCGTAGCCTCCACCATATGGTCGTGCGTGCAAAAAAATCTCCATGTCGCGCATCAAAAAACTCTATCGCACATCTACTTCCTCTGCACTCTCATTGTGCATCAAAAAAATCTCCTGTCACTCTCAATAAACTCTCCCTATCATGCATCAACAAACTCTTTTTTATACATCTGTAACCTCTGCCTTCTGTCACGTGTTTACTGTACTTGATAATACATATGCCCCCAGGTGGTATGAGTGAGCTAATAGTGTTCTACCTAGCGAATAATATAGGATTATATAGGGGATAGTTTCAAGGGTAGGCGAAGCCAACCCCTAAAAAAAATTAAACTATAATTTTTAGGTGAACAAGTCACTGACCCGCACTAGAAAATTCACCTTTTCAAATTTTTTAAAAATGGAATATTCGCCATATTATGAATATTTGCCACTAAAATTATCCCTAGAATTGAGTAAGAAACCATTGATGTTGGAATTATTTTGTAGAAACAAGGTGTGAGAATAGAGAAAGCAAGTAAAGAAGGGTGGAAGTGACATTGTTTTCCTTCCTTCAACTTCTTGTAATATGTATTTTCTTTTGAATTGGCTAATATAATATTGGGAAGAAAGAGCAATTTCCCTTCCCGGCTAGTTTTCCCTCAAATTGGGGTTTCCAGGATAAAATATTGTGTTGTGTGTTGAATTGTTTATCTTTCATTGCTGCAAAATAGTTCTAAGTTTCAGATTTCATTCACTAGCATTAAGAACTGTCATTTTCAAGAAATTGGAAGTAGGAATAGTATTTTTGTGGTCTCGTAAATTTCCAAAGTAGAGGTTTAAAATCACCTCACTTGTTTTACCTTTTTCAAGGGATTTTCCTTTTAATAATACTTATGTAATAAGAATGAGAATATATGAAAAAATGGGGTTAAAATCTTAACTTGATGTATATTAAATAACATACTTTGAACATGTTTTTAAAAAAATGTCTTATATCAATGATATTTAGTATGAATCATGTTGGTGTCACTAAACCATAGAAATTAAAAAAAAAAACATTATATAAAACACTAACATTTAATCATAATATGCCAATTTGTGATTTAACACCAATGATGTTAGCTTCACATTATTTGTTATGTAACAATATAATTTAACACTCAATTCTATTATGACACATAACATTATATATGTACATTTTTATTCACTATATTTTTTCTCTTTCTTTCCTAAAGTATGTTGGTTGTATGGAAGTTACATGTATTATTCTCTAAGCTCCATTTTTATGAACCATATTATGATTATTTTATGATTCCTTTAGTTTGAGTATACCATCTACTAGAATTTTTTTAACAAGGTCAATATTGATTGCATGTATTCATACTCAAATGCATAAAACTGATGTGTGCCAAATTTGATTGTATGTTACATATCTTATGTATAATGTAATATAAAATATTAATTTAAGAATCTTGTGTTATCATGTTAAGATCATGGGATTGTTAACTACAATATTCTAAGAATGGACATAAACATGTTTAAAAGGGAGAAACAACTTAAAGTATACAATTTATAATATATAAGGATCTCAATGGTTTGATACGACAATATCACCTCCTTTAAATTGATATTCGATTTTAATATTCTAGGAAAATTTTTCCTCTATTTATTCTTCATCACCAAAAACTCTCATCATTATTGTAAAAGCAACAATGTTTAATAATAACTCCTAATGTGGCAAATTTCAATCAGTATGTTATAAGTTAAATCTCAACTTCACATTTAAAATCATAATTTAAATAGAATTAATCTCTCAAATATTTGTAAATAAATAAAAAATTCCCCTCTAACTCAAAACTCAAACAATAACCAAAGGTCAATAAATTTAAAGGAATGGTTACATGCATAGTCATACTCTCCTCCATAGTTATTCCTTTAAAAATAAATCTACAAGTCCCTTAAATGAAATTTATAGAGGTTAGTGCAATAATATTTTCATCTAGTTCTAGCTTACATTCATGGTATGTCATATGGGCTTAATATATGATTCCTTATGCAATTATTAAGCTGTGTGTTAACATCATACAAGTTTTCACTATAAAAATTTTGAATTTGGAGTTAAATTTTCCACAAACTTATTTTAAAATGCTTACATCACAATGGTAGGTTTTTCACTTATAAGTGATGATTCAAGGGTTTAAGATTTCTTGAATTTGGTTATAGTTTATGTGAAAAATAAAAAATAAGAGAAATACTATTTCCACAATCCATAAATCTAGATAAAGTTTTATATAATATTTGTAGATCCAAATTTTAGATCTCACTTAATCCATCATCAAAATGAGAATATAAGTAAAACTAACATTTTACTTTATTATTGTTATTTGAAAAAGTGATATTTGATAACATACAAAATTCTTTCACAAGTACCTTTCTTCTTGATAAGGTTAATGCAATAACATATTCATGTTGTAGTTTTGTTTTTTCTACATGCATATCTAAAGGAAAGAAAAAGAAGTGAACCATAAGAATATATATTTTATTTATTCTCTATTTATGATGTCTTTCTTTATTGGATTTAGGCTTTATCCAGCTCTTTTTCATTTTTAATAGGATAACACAAATATTATAATTTGGAAGAGTTAATGCTAAGAAACCCATGATAGAAATATTAAAACATATATTTTAAGGGTATTTTACTATGATTTAAATTATTACAAAAATAAGTGCATTAGAGTGGAAAAGTACCTATAGTAGTTGGTAATAGAAATATTATTAAAGGGACAAATAAAAAATAAATATTGTATGTTTAAAAATTACATAAATATAATCTACTAATATAGGGCCCAAACATAATCAACGTGCTACTCTTGATAGAGAAAGAGAATCTTGTGTATTCTAATTTTATAAAAAATTATACACCCATAACCATAAATGGAATCTTAGAAATCATTCCCAATAGATTATACTATTTGTGCTTAAATGGATTGATTTGTAACTATTGTATATATCTACTCAAAGCGTAAATATAGATAAACACAAAAGGAAAATATGTCGGGGAGGTTCAAAAACCCGACACAAAAGGAAAATATGTCGGGGAGGTTCAAAAACCCGACACAAAGGAAATTCAGGTTTCGGGTTTCGGGAAACATGAGACATGAAGCATGCAGATCACAAAGGATGTCCCGATGCTTGAGAGTTCCACAAACCTGAAAAACTTCCTAGGAAAATTGGGTCTTGGAGTCGGGAAAACATGTTGGGAAAGCATGGGGCGGAAACATGTCGAGCCACCTTCCAAACCCGATGCACATGCAGGTCCATTTTCGACCCCAAAACAAAGGAAATCTTGGAAATACTAGTGAAAGGGGTTTCGGGAAAACATAAGCATCAAACACATGTCGAGGCATCCTCCAAACCTGATGCAAATGCAGAGGAGAACCCCAAACCCGACAGGCAGAAGACCCTGACACGGGAAATATTCAGATCACCATAACTTTTCACAGGGAGCTCGGATTCACGCAAGGTCAGACTTTTTGGAAAGCTTGCAAGGTCCTCTACCCAACTACGTAACTGGATATCTTTAATTGGGTGGGAAAAAGTTCTTAAAAATGCAAAATATAGTTCGCCATATTTTGAGTTTGTTGGGGATCTCACCTACCGCCATAATGAGATGAGTTAGGTGCAGTCTGGAGGTGGTTGGGGCAGATTTCGAATTCCTCTCTTCTCCCTCTCTTTTTCCTCCTATAAATTGTAAGGAGGGGCTTCTTTCTAAAGGTTGGACATTTTTGTTTTGCCCCTCCCTTCTTCTCTTTGGCAGGTGAATTTGTGGAGTTAAAACCTCCCATTTAAAACTGTAATGCAACTTTGCCTCTTGGCACCTTGTAGTGTGTTGTATCAATCTTTGGAGAAAATAATGCATGTCTGTGGATGATTCTCAACCCTCTCTGTGTTCATTTGCATCCTCTTGATCTTTCACTGCAAATCTGGCTATCTGTGCATGATCTTGCATTGCATTTTTATGTTTTGTGTTTATTGTGTTCTTCATTCCTCGGTGCATCACCTTTGTAGTTTAGGTTTTATTTTATGCATTTTCTTACACTGTCTCCTTGGAAAGTTAGATTAGGTTTTTAGTAAACCCTCTGCATTTTATTTGTGCATCGAATAGAGGAATAGGAACCGGCCTTCATCGGAGAGCTTTTCCGATTTGCGAGTCCCACACTTGGGAAAAGCTCCATGTTATGCAATCGCACACCGAGAGTCTTAACCCATCGTGTTGCGAGACATTGAAGTCTGGGTGTGATTCATCAATAATAGTTTTGGCACACGGTGGGACCAAGAGGTCATTTCATAAGATTTGAAGGAATTTTCAAGAAAATTTGAACTTAGAAATTGCAAGTTTTACAATTTTAGATTTTTCACCTTCCGGTGAACTCGAAATCAATTTTCAAGGATTTAACTAGCTCAAAACAAGTTAGAATTTTACTAGTCAGTAGATCTGACGGTAATCTTCAAAAGGGTATTCTTAGTTTTTTGAGATTTTGACTTTCAAAATTTCATGCTTTTTAGTGTTTTGGGTTTTCGAGTCGAGAACATCAAAGAAGACCCAGCGAGTCATTTCAAGTTTTGGGGATGCATTACATGGTACTATTCGACAACATGAGTAATTTCAGGTTTTGGGGGATGTCGAGCATGTTCCAAGTTCCGACACATGGCAATTCGGGTTTTGTAAGTTGCATTGCATGACCTGAGTTCTGCCTATACTTTTCGGGGATCTGCAGCTACATAACAAGGACCAAATTCTGAATTGAAGACTGTATCCTCTAGGTCCTTCGAAGTTTTAATTTCCATTTTTAATATTGTCAAGTTTGGTGTGTAACTTGGCGAAATCTAGTCTTTTAAGGCTTGTTATCTAACACATCTGGTGACTCGAAGGGATAGAATTCAGCGGTGTAGTAGCACAAGTTGCCCAGGCACATGAGAAGAATTCGAACCAGGTCTAATACTCGAGAAGAGGGGATATTTTTCTACTTGCAACTATCACAAGGAGAGGAAGGAGAGGAAGAAGACCACAAAGATCACCATCTCCACCTAATAGGACTTTGTCTATGCCTCCACTTGGTAGACCTTTTCTCGCATCAACCAGGGTTCTTAGGCCAATCATAATGGCGCATCTACCCCCCGAATCCCTTTGTCAATTTCACGGGTAGTAGTCCACTTTCCCTAAATGCTCGAGAATCAAATTCCTAGTTATAGCGCTAAAGAATATACCCTATTTCATAGGAGAAAATCATACTACTCCTATTGACCACATCCAGGATATTGCCAATGCATGTGCAATCCATGAAATAAATGAAATGGATGTTACTGATCAAGTTATTGGCTTCATATTTCAAAGGTAGGCCTTTGATGGTTTAGGAGCCTAGCAAATAGGGTCTATTACAATTGGAACCAACTTTGTTCAGCTCTTCTGCAACCAATTCGGGAGAGGCGGATAATTTGTCCTTATTGGAACAACTGACAACAATTAAAAGGGCTCCTAATGAACAAATGACAGATTTCAACTTCAGGTTCCAACGGACATGGGACAGGATTCCAATAAGCTGTTAGACCAACCACCGAAGGCACATTCCTTTATTTCTTAAAGGCTATAAATTCAGACATAGCCATGATGATCCAATCAATGGGAGGAACAACGCTGCCAGGGGCCTATGACACATGATATCAACTTTCGAGTAGAAATTTGATCCAGGTGGTAAGCTTGCACCAAGGCCGCCAATGCCTCTCTATCCAGATATGGGAAATCCTACAACCAGTCAAGCACCAGAGTTGAATCCCATTCCAACTCCTAGAAATCAAAGTAGTAATGAGGCGTCAACTTCTTCAAATACTTCAAAGGAATTACAGGAGGTTATGAAACAGCTACAGAACCTTGGAAATGAGCTAGTGACTATCAAAAGACAACAAGCTCAAAGTTCTAGACCGTAATGCTCGGCCTCAGCGCGATGCAAGCTAGGCCCTCATACCAACAGAATAGACCACCACCTCAGGCTACAAATCAAAACCAAAACCAAGGACAACCTCAAGCTACCAGGCCATTTCGACCGTATGATCCAAATGCAACGACGTCCTCAAGAGCCTTGGTCTCGACACAAAATAACATGGCACAGGAATACGACTGGTGTTACCCTTGCAATCTACCCCACAATCAGTCAGCATGTTTCAATGGTGCACTAAATCAGGCCTTGATGGTGCAAACCATTGGTGTTCCTCAAGAACCAAGCCAGGAAGAGAATCAGCAGCAAGAAATGCAACAAGAGGGACCTCCAACAGAAACCACATTGGCCAATTGGCAAACAAAAGACTTCTGTGGAGTTAACCAACAGCCTTTTCAAGGCGTGGCTGCCAACACATGGTCAAAGAAGAGAAATATAAGAGAGGGACAACCATGTAATCCAGTTGTTTCTCAGTCCACTCCTACACAACAAGGGGTCAGTAGACCAAACATAACTCCAAATGTGCAAAATCAGCCTAAGGTACCTGTTGTAGCAACACATGCACCTGTTCAAGCTCCAGAAAAGTTTGCACCAAGTAAGGGACAACAAAAGGACAATTCATCCCCCTTCAACATCATCGATCAAATGAAGAAGACACATGTGAACATTTCCATGTGGGAATCACTTGCGATCCCAGGGCAACGAGATTTATTGCAAGCTGCAATGGCTAATTGGTCTGCCACAAATGTATCAAACCAGGGACATGAGAAAGTTCTCACTAATGCAGTGCAACATGATGGGGGCCAGACAAGAAAAAATTTGAAGCCTCCACCATTCTATGTTTCATTGATTGTTGGAAACCACTTGGTACACAACTGCATGATAGATTCAGGGGCAAGTAGTTTAGTGATGCCAAAGCAAATAGTGGATCAACTGGGTCTGAAGTATGAACCAGTGTTGAAAGGAGTAGTGTAGCTAGATGGAATGGCAGTAGGAATAGTTGGGGTCATCAAGGGGTTAAGCCTAACACTACATGCCTAACCTAATGTTCTGATTCTATGAAGATGTGTCTGTAATTGACCTTCCACCACTCTTTGCGTTGTGTTTATCAAGAGACTTCACTGCAAAGATCGGTGGATATTTATCTGCAGATTGGTCGCACATGATTTTCAGGACAAGGTATGGGGCCAAAGCAACAATCAGGTCAGAACCAATTGCCAATTTCCATATTGAGCCTCATGTACCAAGTCCTATCAATGCAAATTGCTCAGCTTTTGATCAGGAGGAGTGTTCAAATGATCTAGAAATAGGTACTAAGGTCGAGGGAATTCCTAATTTGACTTTGGATGAATGGGCAAACAAGAGTCATGAATTTGACCCATATAAGGAAATTGAAGAATCTGAATTGGGCGTGTATTGTGTACATGAAGAAAATTCACCCATTCCTGACATCATTAGCCTGAACAAAAGGATGAAAACAAAGTTTGGAAATTATTTTTGATGGTTCGAGAAGCGTAGACAAGAGTCTTTGGAGGTGGTGCAATGTTGATTTCACCACAAGACATCAAATATTTTTCACTTTTCGTTTCAATTTTCTGTTCAAACAACACAGCTGAATACGAGGCATTGATTCATGGACTTCATTGGGCCGGGAAAAAGGGCATAAAGAACTTATAGGTGTTTGGAGATAGTGAGCTAATCGTCAACCAAGTTAGGGGACAACATGTTACAAAGAACGACCTGTTGAAGAGCTACAAGAATAGGGTATGGGACCTCATTGAGGATTTCAAAGCTTTCAACATTGTGTCCATACCCAAGAAGAAAAATGAAATTCTGAGATAGGCTCATGCAAAGTGGTTGGAGCAACATTTGATGTGGTTGAAAACATCAAAAGGGAAAAAACATAGCCACATATCCATGTGATTGTGAGCCAAGGTGAGTTCAGATAATAACACAAGTGGTAGGTGTTTGAGAACGATCAACGATCATCAATTTTTACAAGAAGAGGCTGAATTCTCGGCTAGAAATCGAGACAGACTAGAGCAGCGGTATGGGGATCAAGTAGTGCAGGCGGTGGACAAACAAGCTTCCTAAGGGTTTAGTAACGTTGAGTCTATCTTGACCCTAACGACCGATTCCGTAAGGAAAATGATAACATACAAGTCAAGAGAGAAGATTCGGGCCAATTGTGGTTGGGAAGGAAAAACACTTCAAATTGGTAAAGTGGCCCTTTGGCGGGAGAAATCAGATTTCATACAACTTTTCCAAGAATTTCCAGATGTCTTCACTTGGAGCTATGAAGACTTGAGAGGATTCAACCCGAAGTTGGCACAACATACAATAGAATTGGATCCAGATGTTAAGCCCATCAGGCAGAAGCAGAGACCAGTCAACCCTCACATTGAGCCTCTAATGAAGAAAGAGCTTAACAAGCTAATAGAGGCAAGCATTATATTCCCGATCAAGCACTCAAGTTGGGTTGCAAACTTGGTTCCTATCAGGAAGAAGAACGGAGAGATCAGGTTGTGTGTGGACTTCGAGACCTCAATAGAGCATCTCTCAAAGACCATTACCCACTTCCTTCAATGGAACAAATATTGCAAGTAGTATCCGGTTCAGAGAGATTCTCTCTCCTAGATGGCTACTCAGGGTATAATCAGGTGATGGTGAAAGAAGATGACCAGTTCAAGATGGCTTTCACCACCAAATGGGGGACCTATGCCTACAAGAAGATGCCATTTGGGCTATCAAATGCTGGAGCCACTTTCCAAAGGGCAATGGATATGGCATTTAAGGGGTTAATCAATAAAATAGTTCTGATATATCTTGATGACATCACTGTGTTCTCCAAAAATGCAGTGGATCACCTCTGTCATTTGAGGTAAGTATTCCAGAGATGTAGAAGATTTGGGGTATCATTGAATCCCAAAAAATGCATATTCTTGGCTCACGAGGGAAAACTCCTAGGCCATATTGTTTGAAAGGAAGGGTTGACAATTGACCCAGAAAGAGTTGAAGCAATTCGA
The DNA here is from genome assembly GCA_018340775.1 of Taxus wallichiana var. yunnanensis. NCBI lineage: Eukaryota > Viridiplantae > Streptophyta > Pinopsida > Cupressales > Taxaceae > Taxus > Taxus wallichiana. Next base: position 155,835,782 of record CM031242.1, on the reverse strand, counting down.
GCGTTGCCATTGCCAAGTCACAAGAAGGCTCTTCAAAGCTTCTTGGGAAGGATCAATTTTGTCCGCAGATTTTTTCCAAATTTTTCTGCTCTTGTGAAGCCAATAACACTAATTTTGAAGAAGAGCATGGTATTTAAGTGGACATCGAAGAAGGCAAGGAAAGTTTTGAGGCAATAAAAAGGCTATATCTCAAGCTCAAACTCTCATCAATCCAGAATTCTCCAAGGACTTCGTGCTATATGCCTTTGGTGGTGGGGACACGATTTCTACAATCCTAGTACAACAGAACAAAGAAGGATTGAAACAACCAGTTGCTTTCTTCAGTCAAGGCTTGGAGGAATACGAAACTAGGTACTCTTTCATTGAAAAGCATGTCCTTGCAGTGATCAGGAGCTTAAAGAAATTCAAGCACCTAGTCTCAAACAACAAGATCTAATTATTGGTCTCTCATGCGGGAGTCAAGGACTTCCTTCTAAACAAGGATCTGAATGAGAAACATGCAGGATGGATCACTCGTGTCATGGAATATGACATCGAAATTGAGTCACTAAGCTGTGTATAAAGGCTTTGACAACTAGCTTTGAGTCAGAATGTTGAAGCAGGTGATGAAAAAGAGACTGCCTTGGTACTGTAGGATGGTCAAGAACAAGAAAATGATGACGTGCCTACTCCTTGTTGGACTCAGAGTATGATACACTTCCTACAGATAGGCCTATGCCCTCCAGAAATGAGCAAAGCAAAGAGGAGATACTTTAGATTACAAGCTATTCCATATGTGCTTGTTGATGGTGTTTTGTTCAAGAAAGACATCAATGGAGTTCTATTGAGGTGCATTGGGATAGATCAAATTGAGAGGGTGTTACGAGATTTTCATGATGGAGATTCTGGAGGACATTTCACCCCACGAGTAACAACTCTCAAGATAATGAAGGAAGGGTATTATTGGCCCACGGTGTTCAGTGACTGTTATACATGGATAAGAAAGTGTAAGAAATGTGCACTCTTCACAGGCAAAGAAAGACTAGCAGCACTTCCATTGCACCCAATTTTGGTTGACCAACCATTTATGCAATGGGGATTGGACTTCATTGGGGTCATCAATCCAAACTCAAGCCAAGGCCACAAGTGGATTCTCACGGCAACAAACTACTTCACCAAGTGGGTGAAGTAGTAGCGCTCAAAAAAAGAGGTAAACGAGTCTAATATACTAGAATTTTATGAAGGAATAGTGACCGAGGTTGGTATGCCACCCACTATCATATCGACAATGCATTGGCATTCGTAGGTTCTAAGATTACTGGAATGGGCTATCAAGAATGGAATCTACTTGAGCACCTCTTCCAATTATTACCCACGGGGTAATGGGGCGAGAGAGTCCACGAACAAAAATTTGCTAAGAATCATCAGGAGGACTGGATGAAAATCAAAGAACATGGCATACCAAGCTAAAATCAGCATTATGGGCTAACAGGATAACACCAAAGAGATCTACAGGTAATTCTCCCTACAAGTTGGTCTATGGGAAAGAGGTAGTATTGCCTATATCATTAGAACTACCTGCATTGGAGTTCATGAAGCAGTTGGAGTTAGCTGAGTTCGAACCAATGGAGGCCAGGTATGTAGAGTTGATGGAATTGGAAGAAATTAGAGAACATGTAGTTCAAACAATGGAGAAAGATCAAGCCTTAGTCAAAAGATGGTTTGATAAGAAAGCAAGAGCAAGGACCTTCTAGGAAGGGGACCTAGTTCTGAAATGGGATGCAGATCGGGCAAAACCAGGAAGGCATTCCAAGTTTGATGCCATTTGGAGTGGCCCCTACATGGTCACGGGATGTAAGAATAGTAATGCCTTCCAATTTTCTACATTGGATGGAGAAGAACTCCGATTCCAGTTAATGGAATCTATCTTAAACATTCTTCTTGAAAGGAAAAAGGTTCACCCTTGTAAATATTAGCCTATATTTCAATTCCTCTAAGTGCATACGCACATTGTCTTGTTGTAGTTAGGTTTGATTTCCTAAGTGCTTTGGCACAGTTTTGTTACTCCTAGGTTAGATTTCTACAATTCAGCGTGCTCTCGAGAGAAGGAGTTGCGATATCGGGCTGGGATCGAGATATCGGGTTGGTTTGAGGGTTATTGCTTATGACTCCATTGAATGGATCGCTAAAAGGCCACTGATCTTCTACCTAGCAGGCAGGTAATCCCGTTGAGTCACCAAATTGTTGTATATATCTACCCCAGGTAAATATAGATAAACACAAAAGGAAAATATGTCGGGGAGGTTCAAAAACCCGACACAAAAGGAAAATATGTCGGGGAGGTTCAAAACCCAACACAAAGGAAATTCGGGTTTGGTTTCAGAAACATGAGACATGAAGCATGCAGATCACAAAGGATGTCCCGATGCTTGAGAGTTCCACAAACCCAAAAAACTTCCTAGGCAAATCGGGTCTTGGAGTCGGGAAAACATGTCGGGAAAGCATGGGGCGGAAACATGTCGAGCCACCTTCCAAACCCGATGCACATGCAGGTCCATTTTCGACCCGAAACAAAGGAAATCTTGGAAATACTGGTGGAAGCGGGTTTCGGGAAAACATAAGCATCAAACACATGTCAAGGCATCCTCCAAACCCGATGCAAATGTAGAGGAGAACCCCGAACCCGACAGGCAAAAGACCCTGATGCGGGAAATATTCAGATCACCATAACTTTTCACAGGGAGCTCGGATTCATGCAAGGTCGGACTTTTGGAAAGCTTGCAAGGTCCTCTGCCCAACTACGACTAGATATCTTTAATTGGGTGGGAACAAGTTCTTAAAAATGTAAAATACAGTTCGCCATATTTTGAGTTTGTTGGGGATCTCACCTACCGCCATAATGAGATGAGTTAGGTGCAGTCTGGAGGTGGTTGGGGCAGATTTGAATTCCTCTCTTCTCCCTCTCTTTTCCTCCTATAAATTGTAAGGAGGGGCTTCTTTCTAAAGGTTGGACATTTTTGTTTTCCCCTCCCTTCTTTTCTTTAGTAGGTGAATTTGTGGAGTTAAAACCTCCCATTTAAAATTGTAATGCAACTTTGCCTCTTGGCACCTTGTAGTGTGTGTTGGTCCGAAAATCTGTCGCGTGGGCAGATCTATGGATAGACGAGCCAACAGTGTCGCAGGGCTTAGCCCCTCTTTGAGACAGCAAAGCGAAACTGGTTTATTGCTACTTCTACTAGCAGGAACCTATGCAAGTCTCACAGATTCTGCCTTCGGGGTTGGGATCTCATCCCAGTAGAGTGTTCCAGGCTGCGAAAAGAAAGGAATGAAAGAGAGAGAAGAGAAAGAACAGCTCCGAAGGGAGAAAAGAAATGAATTCCAAAGCAGAAGGGTCAGAAGATCTATGCTTTTAGTTTGGTAGTAAACAGAGCCAAACCTACTTGCATAAATAAACAAAGCAATACTGATAAACAAATGACGGAAAAGTAGATAGATATGAGATCTATACAGATCTAACGTAAGAAAGATCTAATGTATACACATGCTATTGAGCACAAAGTCGAACAATTGTATTCTTGTTTCTTTTGTTACAAGAAAGCTCAAAGTCTTTCTCTCCTCACTTCTATTTCTATCTGAAAAATGTTCACCTCCTTTTTGAATACAACAAGTATTCCAATATTTATAGAAGATCAGGGAGAGAGAAGGCAAAATGGAGCCAACCACTTATTTACAAAGATATTTACAAAATATCTAAAAGTCATGTTGACTTTGACAACTTGGATGGATGACATCATCCCATGATGCAACATGGATGATGTCATCATTGGTGCCAACTTACTTCAGATATTACGGAAAGAAAGTCGGAGAATAGAGAGGAGAAGAAGAAGAAGAAGAAGAAGAAGCTATTCATCATCATCATCCTGTGGCCTAAAAGGGGTTGCCTGTTTCTGATGCTGATCAGGAGATGAGATGTGGAACTAAGAGCGGTATTCCAAGAACTTGTTTGATCATCGGCCCAAATTGATCTTGTGATGGATCCTTGTGCCGTTCACTGATCGCTTCGCAAGTCTCCCGCTCGTCAATGAGCTTTTCCGGGAGTTTGGAATAATCTTTACCCGCCTCGATTAGGGATCCGATGAAGTCCCTACAGAGTGCCGTGAGGTTATTGATGGATTCGATGTCAAACGTGACTTGGCCTGTCCTTGAGAAGCTATCTCCTTGAAAATTCGGATAGTATCATCGGTGATCTCAAGGTGAGGGAAGGAGTGAGCAACCACAGAGTCATAGATAGAACAATCTTCTCCATTTGGTGCATCGCATCCGGGGCCTCTTCCTTCACCTTGTCTATCTTCTCTAACACAAATTCGAGCTGATCTATCCGATAGTCCAGAGTGGACATGGTCTTGTTGAGGGTCCTTGGATGACCGAATACTCCGAACTTGACCAAATCTTCGACTGAACAGTCGAACATTTGTTGGAAGGCCTCGTGTTGGAGTCTGGCGTTTTCGAGCTCTTCTGATACTGGACTTGCTAATGTTTGGAGTTCCTTATTCGCCTTCTCGATGTTCAGGTATAAACTGATATACTCGGCGATCACCTTTTCACTATCCTTGAGGATCTGGCTCCTCCAAGCAGAAACAGCCATACCCTGCTCGCCGATCTTTGAATATTCATTGATCTTCTCCTGACTGAGCAGCTCAGGAGTCTCGGCGGCAGTTGTGGGAGGTGCACTTCCCATCTTCTGTAGGGCTTGAAGCAGGTATTTATTCTGCTCCTTCAGTAGCCTCTTTTCTTCCTTTGTTTCCTGAAGCTTTTCGCAGAGTGCATCAACTGCGGAAAGAGCTTCCCCCTGGAGATTTTCAGAAGATGTTCCCATTGTGACTTGGATCACTGTGAAATCTGCCGGAGACAGATCTTCTTTCTCTTTAGTGGGATCGGGGTAGGCAATTTCCATGACTCTCTCCCCTGCAGTGCTCTTTGAGAAGCGTGTAACCGGCTTGTGCTTCTTTGCTCCTTTAGTGGAATGATCGAAAAGTCCATCGGAGCGATGGGGACTTTCCTCTTTGGTTGGCTCAGCTGCTGAGAGATCCAAGCTGGTCCTATTGAAGAAGGACCAGAGACAGAGGGGGAGGCAGCAACGGTAGAAGAGGGGAAGAACGTGGAGACACGCGGCGGCGGCATTGAAAGAATAGCCGAAGACATGCCCACGGGAGGAAGGGAAACCGCATGGCTGCGAGAAGACATGGGAAGGGAAGGGAGCCGAGGAAATGAGGGAAGAAATGGAGGAAGACAAATCAGCGAGAGAGGAGAAGATGGACGAAGAGGCAGGGGAGAGAGTAGAAGAAGGGGAGAGGACACAACCAAAGGAGTGGTTGCCGACATCTGAGGAAGGGGAGGAAGAGAAGAAGAAGGGATAGAAGGGACCTCTGTAGTTGTAGCGATGCCGACATCCTGGGTGGATGGGCGTATAGGACTATCCTCTGTCAATTCCTTCTCTGGCGAATCCAGAGTTATTACTTGTTCAGGCTCTGAAGGAAGAGGACTTTCAGGGGCTTCCTCCTGAATGGTGCTAGGCTCACCTTCCGCAGCTTTGCCTTTTAGATGCTTCTTTGACCTTGGAGGTGCACTACCCAAAGGAGAAGTTGTAAAATCTACACCGAGGTAGATTAACCCATTCATGCGGCACCAATGCTCTGTTCTCCGCATAGTCTCCTTGACCCTCTCCTCAATTGTCTGAGGAGCCTTGCTTCTGTCAATGTCCGGGAAGGGCCAATCATCCCCTTCTGTGTCATTATACACTTTGTCTACTTCGTCTTCCGTGGTTTGGAAGCCTTTTGGGACAATGGCCACTCCGTAATGGATGATTTCGTTAATGCCAAGCGAGAGTGATCCTTTCTTCTGAGTTCTACCTCATGGATGACGTCGATGTAAATGTCCTCAATTTGAGGGACATGGATCGGATCAAGCTTAGCCCTTGCGCAAGCGCCCCTTGGGTCGAATGTAGGCCTTGTTGGGAAATCATGCTTTAGGTTGAGCAATTCTAGCTCAGCAAACATCTCCTTCGCCTTGTGATAGCTGGAGCATGTGTAACGGCCTACTGTGAGGGGGAAAGGAGTTCCGCCCTTCTTTCTCTTGAGGCACTTTTCATGGTATGTGACGAGCTGTCTTGATAGTTCCAATAAAATCAGCTTTGGTCCAGCATACCTTGTGACCTGGTTGGTTCGCCCAAAAAGTTGACCGCCCTCGAGATAGGTGAATGTGGGCCCCGGGTGAACAAGGCCCCCACTTCTCCACCTTTGTCACCTTTGTATTCTTGGTCGTGCGGCCATGAGCTAAGTTCGGGCGCAACATGCACATGATGTGGTAGAAGAAAACATCATTGATCTTAGCGAAGTGTTGGATCATTCTCCGGCTTCAGCTCTTGATAGTATTCATATATTTTGGCACGAGGCCAAGTTCCACTTCGGTGCAGCCACGGATAATCTCTTTCATTTGTGGCAAGCATAGGCGGCGTAGGAGTTCATGTGGAATACTCCGGTCGTAGCGTAAGCGATTGCGCAGCTTGCTCGGATATAGTCTTTGCTTGATTATTTCACCCCAAAGCAAAAGTGCTTGATCGGGCAAATTCTTATTCATGGTTTCTGTGTACCGCAGCATCCACTTATGGAAATAGTGGGCATCTGAAATCCGAAGACTCTGCTCAAGAAGGTGATAGAATCACTGAGTTCCTCTGAGAAATCACTCCGGTGGATAGTTTGAGGCCACCGGGTCACTACCTTCTTATTCTTGAGGTAGACCTCATTCATTAAGCGCATGCACCTTGGTCTTCATTGTCCTCCCAAGCCTTGATGCATTCTTGTGGCTATGACCACATAGTTCCGGTGGTGAGGATGCCAAGCATTAACTCAAAGCGATGGGCGAAGGTTTATAACTACCTCGCCCTTGCTATTCTCGACACATCTTGTGTCTTTGTTGAAGGATTGTGCAACAACCATCATAAACTCGTTATTCACAATAGTATGTGACAGGGATTCCCCGGCAAAGTGTAGGAACCGCCTATTAGCTTGTCCATCCATGGACTTCTTGTCACTTTCTCGAGTTCTTACCTGAGAATTCTTCCATGTCAATGTGACCCAATTGAGTCCACGACATCCATATTGCACTCTGCTGTGATTCGGGCATTCGACCCTCGATATTTATACTTCATTTCTTCTTGATCAGTTTAGCCTTTCCTCTTGGTTTAGCGGGTCTCTTTCTTGCAGCGTAGACATGTGTTCTTCAAGGCTTATCGATGATCTGCATGTAGAAGGAGCGAAACCCAATCCAGAAAGTTGAATTAGTCATTTGATTTTCCATTGGAGAACGCTAGTGAGAAGAAAGAATTAGAGATTTAAAGGCCTGTGGCGCATAAACGAAAGCATCGCATTTTATAGAAGGGTGCACGGGAAATGCATGTTACTTTGAGGTTCGGTGCGCCCTTTGGCGCATGGGAAGATTGTGTAACATTAATAAATGGTGCGCAAGGGAATATGGCGCGGCGCATGAAAGGTCTACACAACATTATGTTACTGCAATGGAGGATGCGCCCGCGCCTTATCTAGCTTTATACTTGCGCGAAAAAGGCTTTTGTTGCATCGAAACTGGGTGCGCTCTTTGGCGTATGGAAACATTATGCAGCGTGGACAAAGGGTGCGCCGAAGGCTTTTTAAGGAGGCGCGGGTTTTACACTTGGAGCATGCAACAGGGGTGCGCTTATGGGCGCATGAATTTCATCTGTAGCAGGATGGCAGGGTGCGCCATGGCGCGGATCTTGAGTATGTTGCAAGTCGGATAGGGCGCCGAGGGGCGCGACTGTCTTAATTGTTACAAGGCGCGCCGGTGCGCCTTGTGAAATAAGCTCTCAAACTTCTTTCTTTCTCTCTTCCACTTCAAAAATTGCTTGGACAAGTAAGGTTTTTCAAAAATCTTGTAAACAGACCCAGCTAGCTACAAAACGACCCCTTTTCCAGCAGATCCGGAAAGAGGGAGGGAGAGGAAGAGCAACAGAAGAAAATGAACAGGACAGCACGGGGGGAGAGGCTCAAACACATTCACACTTTGATGAAAACCGGCCAGCAAGTTGGCACACACACCAAAACCGGACAAAAAACAAGCCCAAAGAGCAGAGAAAACATAAAGCGAGGAAGGGGAAGAACCTCTTACCTTAAAATATAGCGAAAATTCCTCGAGCGGGTCCACAACACGGCGAAAGCGGCGGCGAGGGGTGACAAATCCGAAAAACACGTCTTGTGAAAGAATGAAAATGACATGGCGCGCACGGGTATTTATAGAAAAACCTGTCATTAATGCGCCACCAACCTTTTGAAATGGCGCATGGAAACGGCTGTCGACAAGGTAAAGCGTGCGCCCTTTGGCGCATGGAAGGAAATGGCAACAGAAGAATGAGCGCGCCTTTGGCGCACCAAATTCGTCGTCGACATGAAGTTATGTGCGCCCTTTGGCGCACCAAAACTTGGTGTAACAGGTATATTATGTGCGCCCTATGGCGCACCAAAAACTTACTCAACATCCTTTGGCGCACCGAAAGGAGTGACAACATGGAAAACCATGCGCCAAAGGCTTTTTAAGGGGCGCATCAAAAACTGATGTTGCAAAGCAAAACCATGCGCCTAGCCAAAAAGGCTCAAAAAAGACTAAGTTCAAAAACTGAATTTCCCGGGAAGGGATTTTACAATATTTCGAACGCGAAGGATCCCTAACGAGGGATCGAAGCAAAATTTTCGGTATGGTTATCGGTAAAATTGCCCTTGTCAATTTTACGGGATAACAGCTGGCTCCTTCTGGGGACTATCTCTGAGCAAATTCGGGGGTAGAGAATCCCAGATCACATGTGCCTATCCATTGGGTACGGAGTCAAAAACAAGGGGGACCGGAGGGAGAACAAAGGAAACACACAACAAACTGAAAGCAAACACACGACTAAAGCAAACACACGACTAAAATAAACTGTACAAAGAAGAGAGCAAGCTCTACTTCCTGAAGATCTTGAGATGTTGCCCGCTATAGGGAAGCGGGAGCTCAGCTCCATCCAGATATGAGAGATAGAAACTATTCTCTCCATTGAGTTGCTTGATTTTGAAGGGCCCTCTCCATAAGGAATCAAATTTTCCGTGCATACCCTTTGGCTCTCTTCGCTTGTCCCAGAGAAGGACGAGATCTCCCACTAGAAAATCTCTCTGCTTGGCCTTCTTGTCAAAAAGCCTCTTCACTTGATTCTGATGTTCAGTGATCCTGTCGACCACCTTTACTCTCTTTTCTTCAAGTTCTGCCAAATACATGATTCTCTTTTCTAGAGAACTCTGAAAAGTTTCATCTTCGATTGCTCGTGCCAAGCGTAGAGCAGGAAGTTCCGCAGAAATGGGAAGTTCGGCATCAGTGCCATATAACACTTGAAAAGGTGACATGCCGAGAGATCTCTTAGGAGTAATGCGGTCCGCCCACAAAGCATCATACAAAGACTTGTGCCACATCCGCTGATTTTCATCTACTAATTTCCGTATGATGGTCACCAAGTTCTTATTACTGGATTCCACCTGACCATTTCCCTGAGGGTAATAATCCGAGGCATGTGCTAAAGTTATTCCATATTCATAACAAAAACTAATAACTTCCCGCGAAGAGAAGTTAGAAGCGTTATCAGCAACGATTTTGTCTGGAACACCGAACCTGACGATGATATTTTCTTTGATAAAACTGCAAACTACCTCAGAAGTGGCGTGCTTGACAGGTATGGCTTCCACCCATTTAGTGAAGTAATCCGTTGCTGTGAGGACATAGTTATGCCCAGCACTCGATTGAGGATTGAGTGCACCAATAAAATCAATTCCCCATTGCCTAAATGGTTCATTGATAATGACCGGCCTTAGGGGAAGGGCAGCCAACTTGGGCTTGCCGACGAATTGTTGACAGGGTTCACACTTTGACACCCAGGTAGCTGCATCTTGAAAGAGTGTCGGCCAATAGTACCTGGCTCGAATGATCTTGTGTGCTGTCACGGAAGAAGAAAAATGGCCTCCACAGGCTGAATTGTGAAAACTTTCCAGCAGTTTTACTTGCTGGGGCTTGTCAACGCATCGCGAAAGACGCCTTGATCTATCCCGCGCTTATATAAGCCGTCATCCCGGATGACATACTTAGCCGCCCGAGCCTTACGATGACGCTTCTCCTTTGCGTTAGGTGCATTGGGCATTCGCCGTAGGTAAGGAAGAAAGCGATGTCGGAGTACCATTCGTCACTAGTTGCCAAAAATAAAACCAAAGGCGAGAAACAGGCCCTTCTAGAGGGGTTTGCTCTTCATTGGTACAATTTTCTCTTTCATTAGGATTTTACGAACCCTTGTTCTCGGCCATTAGGTGACTGAGGCCTTTACCCTTACCGGCTTGGTGGGTTTAATATCTAGGTCATATTCTGGACCTTTGCGATCAATTCCCTCTCAAGCTTCCTAACTCCTGCTGAGTTAGAATTGATTTCACCGCGGTGTCGGGAACCAAACACCACCGTATGCGAGTTCGAATGTAATACCTGAAATTATTCACCGCTTTGACAACGGCAAAGGCGTGCTTTTCTAATTGAGTCATCTTGATTCGTGGGGCTTGAGAGGAGAACTCATGAATGCGATTGGAGATTCAACATCCTCGAGTTCTTTTGCATTAGGATTGCGGACACGGTATGCTCGGAGGCGTAACTATACATAATGAAGTTCTTGGAGAAATCCGGACATACGGGACCGGTGCATGAGCAACGAAGTTTTTATCTCCTCAAGCGACCTTTTCCCTTCTTCATTCCATCGAAAGTTGGTGCTCCTTTCATCATGTTCGGTAAGTGGCGGGTCTTCTCAAGCCAAAATCCGGGACAAAACGCCTAAGAAAGTTCACCTTTCGAAGAAAGAATGAACACCATTCTTGCTTGTAGGCGAGTAAGGCTTTGGATAGCCTTAACTCTTTCGGCATCAATCTTGGTTCCTTCTTTGCTAACCACATGTCCCAAATGACTTCCCTTGATAACTCCAAAAATAGACTTTTTGGGATTTAGGAAATCCCATGCTCTCGGCTTTGGCCAATACTTGTTCCAAGTGATCACAATGATCACTTCGTCGTTTGGAGAAGACGGTTAAGTCATCTAGATAAACTACTATGACTTTTCCCATCATGCCTTTAAATGCGAAATCCATGGCCCGCTGAAAAGTGGCACTGCATTAGTTAGGCGAAAGGCATCTGCTATAGGCAAATGTACCCCATGGAGTAGTGAATGCTGTTTTGAATTGATCTTCAGGCGAGACTTCGATCTGTTTTAGGCCTGAAAAACATCGAGCATAGGCAGCATTTTCGATCCCATTACTGCTTGCCAGAACTTGATCCATTATGGGAAGAGGGTAGTTGTCTTTCAGTGAAGCTTGGTTCAAGTTTCTAAAGTCTACGCAGATGCGTATTTCACCGTTTTTCTTGCGCACTGGCACAATGTTGGCTACCCAAGTGCTGTGATGGATAGGGAAAATGATTCTCGCATCCAGCATCTTCTGAATTTCGGCTTGAATGGTGCCCGAAATCTTGGGATTATAGTGCCTCTGCTTCTGACGGAAGGCTTTGACATCGTCTTTCAAGGGAATATCGTGCTGAACGTCTTTTGGCTTGAAGGACTTTAAATCGGCATATGACCATGCCAATACATCCATATATCTTTTCAGCAACTTGACAAATTTCCGCTTTTCTTCTGGCGTGCAACATTTCCCGATGTTCACGAATTGCGGATGTGCCTCAGAACCTATATTGGTGGTTACGTCTGCGGAGATGAGTCGGGATCATCTCACCTCTTCTTTTCACAAAGCGATCATGTATCATCAAACAGGCGCTCCAGAGAAACCAGGCCCTTTGGGATTTTATTTCCTTTAAGCTGACAAATGCCATCGTTCTCCTTTGTTTCGTGGTTTTGACTGTTGATTGATTCACGGCATGTAGAGGTGGATCCTTCAAAATACAACTCATCAAAATTTTCTGATTTTTCCAGAAAGGCAATGAGGTGATTATCATCGTTGAATACCTGCCAATGCTGAGAGTTGTCTGGCACGCTCGGGCGGAAAACCACTTCAATGGTGTATTTGCTCGTTTTCAAACCCGGGTGCGGGAGCATGAGAGATGCTGAAACGGCCAATGAATCGGCCATATCATTTTGAGCTCTTGGAATTGCCTCTATTGAAAAAGCGTCAAATTCTTCAATGCTGTCCCATACTGCATTACGGTAGTGTCTGAGCCTTTCATTTTTACTTGGTAAATCCTTTTGACCTGATTTACAACTAGCTCGGCATCACCTTGTGCTTTTAGATTTTTTATCCCTTTTTCTTTTGCGGCTTGCATACCGAGTAAGAGAGACTCATACTCAGCAGTATTGTTAGTATTGAAAAACTGCAACTTGAAAGAAAGAGGAATTACCTCCTCCTCAGGAGATATTAGCACGGCTCCGGCGCCACATCCACTAGTTGCACAGCTGCCATCAAATTGCAAGGTCCAGACTTTATTAAGGTCCTTTTCTTGAACGAAAACATCCTTTGTATCCGCCTCGGTAGATAAGAAGTAGTTTCCCATCCCTGATGATTCAAAAAGGATTTGGGCTTTGGGGTCTTCAGAGCTAGTGACCAAGTATTTCTTTTGGGATTCCGGCTCCAAAGTTTGCATTACGCCTTTGACTGGAATTCTAGCTTTGGACCAGTCCATGTGAATTTCTCCACCAACTTCGCTGCAAAAGCTCCTTCCCAGCAGAATTCCATAGGCTGCCGGAATGTCAGCGACAAGGACGGTCATTTTTACTCTTTTATCCGGGAAGGCCGCAAACGCAAATTGTGCGTCTTTGATTTGACCAATCAATGGCACTTGCTTGGTCTCTAATGAGTAACACCTGCCGAAAGGCTTGGTAAGAGTAAGGCCTAAAGCATGGGCGACTTTTGCCGGCATGACATTGTCAGAAGCTCCGGAATCAATTATACAGTTGCTCAACTTATGGCCGTTGATTAGGAGAGAGAGATAGAAAGGTTCTATCTTGCCTGACGCAGACGTTGAAGCAACATTTATATGGGATTCAGGGGGAGTGGAAAGGATTCCTTTAGGGGAAGCCTGATTAGATATAACAGCTTGGCCTTGGATATACTTAGTCAATCTTACAAGCTGTTCGGGGTTTGACTGAAGATACTCAGCTTCAGACATTTGAATCTTGGTCTTTTTTGCATGATCTATTATATCGAATGCGGCCAAGGGTTGCGTTGGTAAAGGAATGAGTCCTTCACTTCGCGATTGCGGAACAGGGTTACTGATCTTGATAGGAATATGAGGAGGCTGATTCGGAGGAGAGATGGGCGGAAAAGACTTCTTTGCAAAAGACTTAGCAGGGAATTGAGTAGGAAGAGGATTACCTCTTCTAGCAATGGTGGGAGGTGCGTTTGATACGACCTTCTCCTTCTGCACGTGGGCAGCAACCTCTGCTTCCTTTCCTTGCGAGCGGGTAAAAACAGCGTAGGATTGTCCGCTTGCATAGCCCTGAGTACTCTCTTCTTCATCAGATTCATCCTCATCAAATTCCATGTATCCAATAGTGGAGTCGCCAGTCGGCTCACCGACATCTTGATCATCTTCGTCTTGAGGCGAAGGTTCTTCATAGTACTGCTCTTCTTCTTCAATTTCGGCCAGAGCATTGACCGGAGGGGCCTCAAGTGCCAACCGTGGAGCAGCTGCAGGCAAGCGCGGCCTTTGTGAAGCATTGTTAGGAACAAAATTCCTCCGCGGGATATCCCGATACGAGGAACTGGAAGAGGCTTGGGCCAGCTGCTTTTTTAGTGCAAGCAAATCATTCGCCATTTTTTGGAATGCTGGATCAGACGAAGTGGTAGGCGAAGGGCCCAAAGACTTAGGCTTCACTGAATCCTTTCTTAACTCGCTGGATATTATCAAATTGTCCTCTATCCGGATGGCAGCAGCCTGAGCGAGAGGCAAAGTAGCTACTCGCTCTTGAAGGAGCAAGAAGCTGACTTTTGAGCTCATGGCGTTTACGAAGAAACACTTCTGATTCTCCGGCGTTGGAAGCATGGCAGTAGGGACACGGTTGATTAGCGCATTGAACCGGGCGATAAAATCGCGCATGGTCTCATTGACTTCCTTTTTTAGGTGAGTGATTCGTGACAATAAAGTAAATGCATCCTCTGAAGGTTTATACCTGTCTTCGAAAGCGTCCCGCAAAGTTGCCCAACTGGTGATAGATGCGGCCGGCAAATGCTGAAACCATTCAGCTGCAGGCCCTTGTAGGGTTTCCAGAAAAAGGTGAACTGACACATCTTCATGAGTCACATCCAAAATACTGCATGACATAATGAAAGCAGAAATGTGGGAATCCGTGCTTTGATTTCCGCTCCCGTCGAATTTAGGAAAATTCTTTCGATTTCCGTGAGGGAGTGCGTGAACTGGATGTGGTAAAGCCAACGGACCCATAGCGTTTCCCCATGGTACCGCCATCTGAAAAGCCGGAAAGAGAACGCGAGCCGGAAGTGTAGTTCCGCTGAGTAGCAAAGCACTACAAAGGGATGTGGATGCTTCTGGCAAAAGACTTTTTCTTCGTGAAGGCGAGACACTCCTGGATGACCGGCTAGCTGAGCTTAGCGCTGAAAAACGTGCCGGTGTTACGCTGAAATTGTGCCTCTGAAGCAGATCGAAAGTAGGATCAGCTTCTCCACGGGCTCTTCTGCTGCGCGTAAAAGGTTCACTCGCCAGTGTACCTTTCAGATCTGCAATATTACAGCGCAGATTTAAACTTTATTTTTGGGTGTACTTGCTGATTTTCTGGTTTTTCTGTCAAAAACCAGCAGCATGCACTTTTCTGAATATTTAAAAACTATCCTCTTGAAAAACCGATTGCGGTTAATGACAAATAGCAGCGAGGATAAGATGGCAGGGAAGATAGTAAGCTGATTTTCAGATCTGATTTTTTACTTTTCAAAGGATTTCAAACTCAGTCAAAACTCAGATCTACGGAAAAATAATGATTTTGATAAAAACTCAGCGAACTAAAGATCTGTAACTAGGCCCGATCTATGACTCTCAGAAGGAAATTTTTCGATTTGAGCACTTTTGCAAATTTTTGGGTTTTGAACAAAAGTGCAGATTTGCAAACAGGCAGTGATTTTCTTATATTTTCTGATTTTATATTATACCACCACCATAGATCTGACAGATCTGTTCGGTCCCCAGCGGAGTCGCCAAAAACTGTTGGTCCGAAAATCTGTCGCGTGGGCAGATCTATGGATAGACGAGCCAACAGTGTCGCAGGGCTTAGCCCCTCTTTGAGACAGCAAAGCGAAACTGGTTTATTGCTACTTCTACTAGCAGGAACCTATGCAAGTCTCACAGATTCTGCCTTCGGGGTTGGGATCTCATCCCAGTAGAGTGTTCCAGGCTGCGAAAAGAAAGGAATGAAAGAGAGAGAAGAGAAAGAACAGCTCCGAAGGGAGAAAAGAAATGAATTCCAAAGCAGAAGGGTCAGAAGATCTATGCTTTTAGTTTGGTAATGTGAGCCAAACCTACTTGCATAAATAAACAAAGCAATCTTGATAAACAAATGACGGAAAAGTAGATATGAATCTAACGGATCTAACGTAAGAAAGATCTAATGTATAACACATGACTATTGAGCACAAAGTCGAACAATTGTATCTTTTCTTTTACATTACAAGAAAGCTCAAAGTCTTTCTCTCCTCACTTCTATTTCTATCGAAAAATGTTCACCTCCTTTTTGAATACAACAAGTATTCCAATATTTATAGAAGATCGGGAGAGAGAAGGCAAAATGGAGCCAACCACTTATTACAAAGATATTTACAAAATATCTAAAAGTCATGTTGACTTTGACAACTTGGATGGATGACATCATCCCATGATGCAACATGGATGATGTCATCATTGGTGCCAACTTACTTCGAGATATTACGGAAAGAAAGTCGGAGAATAGAGAGCGAGAAGAAGAAGAAGAAGAAGAAGCTATTCATCATCATCATCCGTGGCCTAAAAGGGGTTGCTGCATTTCGATCTTGATCGGGAGATGAGATGTGGGCGAGCGCGGTATTCAAGAACTTGTTGATCATCGGCCCAAATTGATCTTGTGATGGATCCTTGTGCGTTCACCGATCGCTTCGCAAGTCTCCCGCTCGTCAATGAGCTTTTTAGGGAGTTTGGAATAATCTTTACCCGCCTCGATTAGGGATCCGATGAAGTCCCTACAGCCGGTAGGTTATTGATGGATTCGATGTCAAACGTGACTTCGCCCTGTCGTCCCTTGAGAAGCTATCTCCTTGAAAATTCGGATAGTATCATCGGTGATCTCAAGGTGAGGGAAGGAGTGAGCAACCCCAGAGTCATAGATAGAACAATCTTCTCCATTTGGTGCATCGCATCCGGGGCCTCTTCCTTCACCTTGTCTATCTTCTCTAACACAAATTCGAGCTGATCTATCCGATAGTCCAGAGTGGACATGGTCTTGTTGAGGGTCCTTGGATGACCGAATACTCGAACTTGACCAAATCTTGGTGACAGTCGAACATTTGTTGGAAGGCCTCGTGTTGGAGTCCGGCGTTTTGAGCTCTTCGATCTTGGACTTGCTAATGCTTGGAGTTCCTTATTCGCCTTCTCGATGTTCGGTACAAACCGATATACTCGGCGATCACCTTTTCACTATCCTTGAGGATCGGCTCCTCCAAGAAACTTGACCATACCACCGCTCGCCGATCTTTGAATATTCATTGATCTTCTCTGTTGAGCAGCTCGGGAGTCTCGGCGGCGATTGTGGGAGGTGCACTTCCCATCTTGTGTAGGGCTTGAAGCGGTATTTATTCTACTCCTTCAAAGTAGCCTCTTTTCTTCCTTTGTTTCTAAAGCTTTTCGCAGAGTGCATCAAGCTGCGGAAAGAGCTTCCCCGGAGATTTTGAGAAGATGTTCCCATTGTGACTTGGATCTTTGTGAAATCTCCGGAGACAGATCTTCTTTCTCTTTAGTGGGATCGGGGTAGGCAATTTCCATGACTCTCTCCCTGCGGCGCTCTTTGAGAAGCGTGTAACCGGCTTGTGCTTCTTTGCTCCTTTAGCAGGAATGATGAAAAAAGTCCATCGGAGCGATGGGGACTTTCCTCTTTGGTTGGCTCACTTTGAGAGATCCAAGCTGGTCCTATTGAAGAAGGACCGAGAGCAGAGGGGAGAGGCAAAGCAACGGTAGAAGAGGGGAAGAACGTGGAGAGACGCGGCGCGGCGCATTGAAAGAATAGCCGAAGACATGCCCACGGGAGGAAGGGAAACCACGCAGTGCAGAAGACATGGGAAGGAAGGGAGCCCGGAAATGAGGGAAGAAATGGAGGAAGACAAATCAGCGAGAGAGGAGAAGATGGACGAAGAGGCAGGGAGAGAGTAGAAGAAGGGGAGAGGACACAACCAAAGGAGTGGTTGTCGACATATCGAGGAAGGGGAGGAAGAGAAGAAGAAGGGATAGAAGGGACCTCTGTAGTTGTAGCGATGCCGACATCCTGGGTGGATGGGCGTATAGGACTATCCTCTGTCAATTCCTTCTCTGGCGAATCCAGAGTTATTACTTGTTCAGGCTCTGAAGGAAGAGGACTTTCAGGGGCTTCCTCCTGAATGGTGCTAGGCTCACCTTCCGCAGCTTTGCCTTTTAGCTGCTTCTTTGACCTTGGAGGTGCATTACCCAAAGGAGAAGTTGTAAAATCTACACCGAGGTAGATTAACCCATTCATGCGGCACCAATGCTCTGTTCTCCGCATAGTCTCCTTGACCCTCTCCTCAATTGTCTGAGGAGCCTTGCTTCTGTCAATGTCCGGGAAGGGCCAATCATCCCCTTCTGTGTCATTATACACTTTGTCTACTTCGTCTTCCGTGGTTTGGAAGCCTTTTGGGACAATGGCCACTCCGTAATGGATGATTTCCGTTAATGCCAAGCGAGAGTGATCCTTTCTTCTGAGTTCTACCTCATGGATGACGTCGATGTAAATGTCCTCAATTTGAGGGACATGGATCGGATCAAGCTTAGCCCTTGGCAAGCAGCCCCTTGGGTCGAATGTAGGCCTTGCTGGGAAATCATGCTTTAGGTTGAGCAATTCTAGCTCAGCAAACATCTCCTTCGCCTTGTGATAGCTGGAGCATGTGTAACGGCCTACTGTGAGGGGGAAAGGAGTTCCGCCCTTCTTTCTCTTGAGGCACTTTTCATGGTATGTGACGAGCTGTCTTGATAGTTCCAATAAAATCAGCTTTGGTCCAGCATACCTTGGCAACCTGGTTGGTTCGCCCAAAAAGTTGACCGCCCTCAGATAGGTGAATGTGGGAAACTGGGTGAACAAGGCCCCCACTTCTCCACTGCATCCTTTGTATTCTTGGTCATGCGGCCATGAGCTAAGTTCGGGCGCAACATGCACATGATGTGGTAGAAGAAAACATCATTGATCTTAGCGAAGTGTTGGATTTCATTCTCCGGCTTCACTCTTGATAGTATTCATATATTTTGGCACGAGGCCAAGTTCCACCGGTGCAGCCAGCCTGGATAATCTCTTTCAGGCTGCAAAGATAGATGGCGTAGGAGTTCATGTGGAATACTCCGGTCGTAGCGACTATTGCGTTGCTCGGATATAGTCTTTGCTGATTATTTCTCCCCCCAAAATGCGATCGGGCAGATTCTTATTCATGGTTTCTAGGTACCGCATGGCATCCACTTATGGAAATAGTGGGCATCGAAAGACCGAAGACTCTGCTCAGAAGGTGATAGAATCACTGAGTTCCTCTGAGAAATCACTCCGGTGGATAGTTTGAGGCCACCGGGTCACTACCTTCTTATTCTTGAGGTAGACCTCATTCATTAACTGCATGCACTGGTCTTCGTTGTCCTCCCAAGCCTTGATGCATTCTTGGCACTGTGACCACATAGTTCGGTGGTGAGGATGCAAGCATTAACTCAAAGCGATGGGCGTAAGGTTTATAACTACCTCGCCCTTGCTATTCTCGACACATCTTGTGTCTTTTTTGAAGGATTGTGCAACAACCATCATAAACTCGTTATTCACAGCGCTGACAGGGATTCCCCGGCAAAGTGCAGGGCACTGCCTATTAGCTTGTCCATCCATGGACTTCTTGTCACTTTCTGAGTTCTTACCCAGAATTCTTCCATGTCAATGTGACCCAATTCAGAGTCCCTGACATCCATATTGCACTCTGCCTGTGATTCGGGCATTCTGACCCTTTGGTATTTATACTTCATTTCTTCTTCAGTCAGTTTAGCCTTTCCTCTTGGTTTAGCGGGTCTCTTGCTTGACGTAGACATGTGTTCTTCAAGGCTTATCTGATGATCTGCATGTAGAAGGAGCGAAACCCAATCCAGGAAAGTTGAATTAGTCATTTGATTTTCCATTGGAACGCTAGCAGAAGAAAGAATTAGAGATTTAAAGGCCCAGGGCGCATAAACGAAGCAGACTGCATTTTATAGAAGGGTGCACAGGAAATGCATGTTACTTTGAGGTTCGGTGCGCCCTTTGGCGCATGGGAAGATTGTGTAACATTAATAAATGGTGCGCCAAGGGAATATGGCGGCGCATGAAAGGTCTACACAACATTATGTTACTGCAATGGAGGATGCGCCCGCGCCTTATCTAGCTTTATACTTGCGCGAAAAAGGCTTTTGTTGCATCGAAACTGGGTGCGCTCTTTGGCGTATGGAAACATTATGCAGCGTGGACAAAGGGTGCGCCGAAGGCTTTTAAGGAGGCGCGGGTTTTACACTTGGAGTATGCAACGGGGGTGCGCTTATGGGCGCATGAATTTCATCTCATAGCGAGATGGCGGAGTGCGCCATGGCGCGGATCTTGAAGTATGTTGCAAGTCGGATAGGGCGCCGAGGGCGCGCTATGCCTTAATTATTCTGAGCGCGCACCGGTGCGCCTTGTGAAATAAGCTCTCAAACCTCTTTCTTTCTCTCTTCCACTTCAAAAATTGCTTGGACAAGTAAGGTTTTTCAAAAATCTTGTAAACAGACCCAGCTAGCTACAAAACGACCCCTTTTCCAGCAGATCCGGAAAGAGGGAGGGAGAGGAAGAGCAACAGAAGAAAATGAACAGGACAGCACGGGGGGAAAGGCTCAAACACATTCAAACTTTGATGAAAACCGGCCAGCAAGTTGGCACACACACCAAAACCGGACAAAAAACAAGCCCAAAGAACAGAAAACATAAAACAGGGAAGGGGAAGAACCTCTTACCTTAAAATATAGCGAAAATTCCTCGGCGGGTCCACAACATAATAAAGCGACAGAGCAGGGGCTGACAAATCCAGAAAAAACACGTGCTGACGAAAGAATGAAAATGACATTGGGCGCGCACGGGTATTTATAGAAAAACCTGTCATTAATGCGCCACCAACCTTTTGAAATGGCGCATGGAAACGGCTGTCGACAAGGTAAAGTGTGCCCTTTCGCGCATGGAAGGAAATGGCAACGAGAAGAATGAGCGTGCCTTTGGAGCACCAAATTCGTCGTCGACATGAAGTTATGTGCGCCCTTTGGCGCACCAAAACTTGGTGTAACAGGTATATTATGTGCGCCTTATGGCGCACCAAAAACTTACTCAACATCCTTTGGCACACCGAAAGGAGTGACAACATGGAAAACCATGCGCCAAAGGCTTTTTTAAGGGGCGCATCAAAAGCGATGTTTGAAAGCAAAACCATGCGCCTAGCCAAAAAGGCTCAAAAAAAAGACTAAGTCCAAAAACTGAATTTCCCGGGAAGGGATTTTACAATATTTCGAACGCGAAGGATCCCTAACGAGGGATCGAAGCAAAATTTTCGGTATGGTTATCGGTAAAATTGCCCTTGTCACTTTTACGGGATAACAAAGTTGTGTTGTATCAATCTTTGGAGCAAATAATGCATGTCTGTGGATGATTCTCAACCCTCTCTATGTTCATTTGCATCCTCTTGATCTTTCACTGCAAATCTGGCTATCTGTGCATGATCTTGCATTGCATTTTTTATGTTTTGTGTTTATTGGCAAGACAGGTGTTCTTCATTCCTCGGTGCATCACCTTTGTAGTTTAGGTTTTATTTTATGAATTTTCTTACCCTATCTCCTTGGCAAGTTAGATTAGGTTTTTAGTAAACCCTCTACATTTTATTTGTGCATCTGAACAGAGGAATAGGAACCGGCCTTCATCCGGAGAGCTTTTCCGATTTCGCAAGGTCCCACACTTGGGAAAAGCTCCATGTTATGCAATCGCACTGAGAGTCTTAACCCATCGTGTTGCAAACATTCAGGGGGTGCTGCGATTTGTCACCAACAAGAATAACTTTTTGAGAAAATATTAAATTTATTCCTTGAGGCATCTATTAAAATTTAGTAACTCGGCAAAGCAAAACACCAATCTAACCATTGCAATCCTAATTCCCATTCATCTCATGAAATAGTCTAAGAAAGGAGATTTTGGTCATAATTTTGACTATATAATTATAAAAAAACTTAAATAATTTATAACACCAAGAACAAGCAATATCATTGTACAAACCTACACAATCCTGCACAAGAAAATAATAAACACAAAATGACCCATCAGTATCTTCAAGTACTACAAATTTTAGTAGCTACATATATGATATCATGTGTGATTCCCGTTAAAACAACCCACTTGAAACCCAAGAAACAACTTAGGATTAGTTAGGAAAATTATGGAATAATTTATTTTTTAGAAGTGTCCACAACAGGTTGCGAGACAACAATTGACACTAACAATGTGAGTTTTGAACAAGTCTAAATTACTAGAACATAATTTTCATTTATTAAAAATTATCAAAGGTCACATGGTCCAAATTTTAGGGTTAGAAGTTTCAGTTAGGTTCAGGGGGTAAATTAACACCATACCCACTCTCTAATAGGCTCGGAGTTTCAACTTGATTTTTCTCACATTTAACGCATTCAAAATTTCCTAAATCATTCCCATTGGATAGGAAATTTTCTCACATTTCCAATGATATAAAGAAGTCCTCCTAACTCCTTGTAAAACTCTCGTTATGGGCCGATGGGCCTTGGGAGTCAAATTTTCCCCAAGGGGACATGTGTCAAGTAGGGAAGAAGACCCTTTGTTGGGTTGGTGGGATGCGGTGGTGATGTTTGCAAATATTCTTGCATGGGAGAAAATATCAATTTGTGCCTGTGCCTCTATTATGGCACTAGGGACATGTGTCGGGCTCCGAGCCATCGCTGGGAGAAAAGAGGGAAGGGTGGGGTGGCAGAGGTGTTGGGGAAAATTCACCAATGAGGGGAGAATTCCAATAAGTGCTCGCGCCTTTGTGGGTCCCCAGGACATGTGGCACCCAATAACCATGGTGGGGGAAGAAGGAGGGGATAGGCGGAGTGATGGAGAAAGTTGGAAAATTTTACCAAAGGGAGGGAAAGGGGTAAATGGCGTGTGTGGGTCCGTATGCCCGTGGAAGGGTCTCACCAAGGTGAGGGCGCGAGTGCAAGTCCACTTGGAAAACACAAAATTTTTCCCAAACAAAAATTTCAAGGGATAGAGTTACAAGGGTTTCCCCACCCTCAGCTGTCACCCCATGCTGCCATGTGGTAGCCTCTCGGTTGACTACGAGCTAGTGGGGGAAATTTTCAAAAGTTTACAAAGGATTTTTCAACAGAAAATTTTGGGCCTCAGCTCAACAGGAAATTTCCCCAAATTTTCGGCCAAGGTAGGAAAACTTGAAGAGAGGGCCATAACTTTCACTAGAAAATCTAAATTTTCAGAAAATGAGGACTTTCTGGAAAGATCTCGATGCCCTCTTGGGATTGGAATTGTAAATTTTACCTTTGGATAAATTTTAAAGGGTCAATTTCATGAAAATGTTCTACAGGATTTTAAAAGCAACCGGTAATTTTTAACTTATAAATTTTATTCAATTTGATCTCCTCCTTCACTCAACATGGAAAATAGACATGGAGGATTATTTTGGGAATGATTTAGAATGATTTAGGAAGGTAATTTTACTTGTTTGATTTCCAATTTGCATTTTTCCAACAATTGACAGAAAATGACTGTGAAAAGGTTTGGGCTCAATTTTGCAATGTTTTAAATTGTTTTCTTAAGTGTTTCTATCAATTTGAGTTCATTGATGTCATAGCATGCTAAATTTTAACATTTCCAAGTTGATTATTATGTGCAGGCCTGAACTGTGCATTTTAATTAAATTTATTTGCTAGTTTTAAATTTACAACAGAGATCCATTTCTAGAAAAATTTCTATCAATTTCATCATTCAAGTGTGGAATTTCATTTCTAATCTAATCTAATACATTCATTTGTTTTAAACAAACCATTCTAAATCAAAATGCAATACTGAATTCCATTTTACACATTTCCAAAGATACAAAATACTGCATTATTTCCACGTACATTTATTCTTTTCAAACAAAGATCTAACTATCTCTTTTTCCATATAATGAAACATTTAATTCAATCCATGGTATACTTAAGCGCTTTCCTTCTTCAAGCAATAATTAAAAACAAGAATCCAATTTCTATCTTTCCCAAAAACATATATTTGAAACAAGGAAAAATAATGCAATTACATCTCACATGTTTCTTCCTTTTTCCATTTTCCAAAACAGGATTCCAATCACAATTTGATATTCCAATTCAACACAACAATGCAAATGAGGGAAGATCTTTCAATTCTTTATTGAATTCAATTATACAACTTTACATCTTTCAATGTTTGAATGTAAATAATGAATTCTATTTCTTTCTTTCCAATAAACAGAACAGAGTATAAACATCCTTCATAGTTTGAATATACAACTTTCATAACCAATTACAACATATTTTCTTCACAAATATATTACAATTTCATCCACTTCAAAGTGGGAAAGGTTACAAATGAATTTTTTTCACAAGGGGCTGGCAAAACTATCTTCTTTTGCTCCAAAACAACAACATGCAAGTTTCCTTTTTCTTCCAATTTGATCACAAAAAAGTGGGGAAAGGCAACGCTCTCCACCTAACCAAGACATCCAATGAAAGGAGAATCCATCCTTCATCATTGGCCCTCGAGCCCCAACCACAATGCAATAAGAAATGGATAGCAACCCATGGAAACAATAAGCTTCCACAACACACAACATTCTTTCAACATGCATAATCAAATTAAAACATAGTTCAACACAAGATAGTAGTTTACAAATGCATTTGAACACATTCAAAGCAAAAATCAGGCTTGATCATGCAAGCCAAGAGGCAAGGACTATGGGGGAAGCTACTTATTCCTCCTAATTGGAATTGGGCATCCACCTATAACAAACCACCAATAAAATTCACCAAACATATCCTTATGCCCCCCACATATTTCCTTATGCCCCCACAAAGTAAGAAATACAAGCTATTTCTTTTCCATGGTGGATCCCAAACCCAAACTCCCTCCACAAAATATTATGCCACTAGCATTCCCTTATTCCCCCAACATGGATTCCCCATAGCCTTCTCCTACACCATCCCTATGGCAGTCTACCCAACCATCCAAAAAATACACAAAAACATGCACCATTCATATATACACAAAATAAATAACATAAGAGAAGAGCTAAGCTCCTAACTCTCTATGGTAGCTTTTGTTTCCAAACAAAAAGCTTCAATGCCAAAACACAGTCTCAAAATAGCAATGCCAAGTATGAAATTATCTCCAATCTCCTCCAAAATCCACAAGAGCTCAAAACAACAAAAATGCACCCCAAAGAAGCATGCAAAATGATTCAACAACCCAAAAGAAGCAAAGAGTTTTAATTTTATTGAAGGGGGAAGATAAGAGGATGATTTGGATCCATGTAGTATGCCACATCACACATCCTCAACTCCAATCACAAAAGACAAAATTTTATTCTCCCAAGCACAATAAAGAGGTGGGTGAAAATATGACAATTTACTTGCACACTCCAAAAAGCCCACACCCCAAAGGACTACAAATTTAAAACATGAAGAAAGTGTAATTAAAACATGCAACATGATTGATACAAATGCATTAAAAAGGGCTAAAATCAACCCTCCAACCATAGGTATGGTTGGTAAATAGCTTTAAGAGGCATGGGACAAGTTTTACTTGTCCCACAAGCCTCCAAAAACAGCCCCCAAGGACAAATTCGAATTTCCAAGGAGGTGGAGTATTTCATACTCCAAAACTGACTTACACAATTCTTACACAAACTTATACATCTCTTACATATTAAATACAAAGATCCAACAACTTCCATTATTAATTTCCCATATCCCAATTTGATTTATTTAACTTTTAACCATATGATTTCTCACATTAATCTACCACAATAATTAAATAAAAGAAAGGGACACATCACTAATAAAATACATACAAAAATAATAAAAAGTAACCACATTAATAAAATACACAAAACCCATGGTCACATATAAAGGTAATCCCCGCATGGGAATCCCTAACAAAATACAACACACACACACACAAAAACATGTTGACATGGTGACCTTATTGAATTCACCTAGAATTCGGTGTGGTTGGTCTCCAATACTCTAATGTTTGTTGTGATATTTTAACCTATAAAACACAAATACCTCCTTTGGCCTCGTTCCCATATCAGAACATCCAATCATGACGTAAATATAATCACAAAATCATCTAAATATGGATCACAACAACATCAAGGAAATTAACAATATCACTAATGCTTTATATCAACAACTATATCATCATCATATAATGTCCATTTTCTAGGTCTACTCACAATATCCAAAATCACATGTCTGAACAACATTCATAAAACATCCATGTCAAATAGTATATCATCATCCACATATGAGTGTCTCTAATAATCATCGTGCATCATAACCAAATCAAGATCACAATAATCCATGATCAAATATCTAACATCATACTAAATCAAAGAATAATAGTGTCCATAACGTAAACAATAGTATCAAAATAAGCATCATAAGGTGTCAAAGGTAAGTGGACACTACATCATGTATTTATAAAAATTATTCACATATAACCTTATTTGAATACAAATATATGAACAATTAAAAGATACACCTAACATGCCTTCTAAATTTTTAGACCGGAGTTTTTTTTGTTTGATACATTTTTTTTCATACCATAGTGAGTGCTTATATACATACATACGTGTGTGTGTGTGTGTGTGTGTGTGTGTGTGTGTGTGTGTGTGTGTGTGTGTGTGTGTGTGTGTATCATTTATATTAAATTGAATTATATCTTATAGTAAAAATTGTGAAACCAACTAAAAATTGAAATTGAAACATAGAGTCAAAACACTAATATGGATTTTTTATGGCAAAATATAAGAACTAGTTTATTTCAACTATTATCATTGTAGTATCCTCCTTATCAAATCATGCTATGAATTCTAGAGTATAGTATTATTTGATGTGAAAACCATCCTTGAGAATAAAATCTAACACAACTATGATAGAAAGAACACAAAAATAACATTAAAAATTATGATATAAAGGAGAAATATGGTTGAACACTTCTACTACATGGAAAGAGAGATGGCCCTCTATATGTCAAAATTCAAGGAAATTGATCACAAGTTATATTGTTATGTTAAAACTACTCAAATTATGTTGAAATTTTTTTGAACTAAGGTCAGATATGTGGATATAATTACACATATTTATACCCATGTCGATACCTTAAAGTTTTTGTTGACAAAATGTACATGTAAGATGTGGTTTCATGTAGAACTTAGGGATTACAATTCTATAAAAATTTAAAAATTAATAAATCCATATATCTTAAAAATAAATGCATCTTCTAGTATTTCCATGACCTTAAATGTGTGTTGAATGATGTTAAAAATAACAATTACTATGTTATTGAGACTTCAAAAATGTCCACTATAAAACTATAATCTATAGTAATGTAGCCAAATGATGAACAAACTTGATATACTACAAATAATATGAACTCCAAAAGAAAATAGATCTCCTTCTTTGTTATCAAAGAAAAATTACAATGTTTCCTAAATAGGAAAACAACTCCCAACTCGATTTTCCAAGCAAACTCTAACTAACTTGACTAAATCTACTCTAGGTGGCGGAAATTACTATTTTTAGCAGTTTACTAGAACTTGCTATTCTTAGTAAGTTCGCATGCTTATTCATATGGGCACAAAAATTTCCACACATCTTCTACATTCCTAAATTAGAGGAATTTCCAACTTTCTAACTCATAATGCAACTAATAGACTAAAATTAACTAATGCCCAAAAATAGGAAAAAATCAAACTACAACTTAAATCCTAATTTTTGGCCTCAAGATGGCGGATTTAGGGCCCAAAAATGTGTTGAAACTTGCCCCAACCAGTAGGGTGAATATCCACTACATTTTCTCATCAAAACACGTGGTTTCAAAAGAATGGACTCAAACAAACACTTGGAGCTCAAGTTATGACCTTGTCAAGTTCCTACTAATTCGACACATTATATAGCATCGCATTTTTGGTATGAGAATTTATAAAAATATATATTTTTAAGTATGGTACATGTGGTAGTAACATCCCTTACATGCTGAAAACATGTTTTCTATTTGTAAACCTTCCAATCTGATGCCTCTACAAACTAATCAGAAAAGTATTAGAACTATACAAGGAAAGAAATGAAAATACATTTCTTGAGGAAAATTAATTATTGAGTGCTTTACCATTTTTTAGAAAACATAGAAATAATGGAAATAAAAACCAAATGCAATAGGAGTAGTGCAAATTTTTCACCATCGAAAGAAAGAAAATGGAAGAGACCAATTAAGTCCTTTCACCATATATGTTGTGGCTAAGTTGGGTTTCATTGGGCGGGATGTGCCTAGATTTGTGTTAGATAATCTAACTTGCCGCTTGTAATGTAATTACTAGAAATGTTTGTTACCTCATATTGGTCGTGAATACTTGTGTTATACCCTTACCATGTAGAGAAATAAATCTTATTTTATAGTGTAAAAACGCATGCATGTTGTCATGTTCATTATTAAAATGTAAAACATCTAGTTTTTATAGTTTTCCATAATAAGATACATCGAGGCTAAAAATGATTTTAAAAAATGTTTAAATTTTTTGAAAAAAGGTGATTTTTTTGTTATGATGTTGTTAGTTTCTTGGTGATGGTGGAATAATTTATATGAGTTACATAAAAATAGAAACTTTGTTATACAAATCTGTATGCTTCATTTATAGAAGTTGATTGGTTGATTACAAGAAGAAATTAAGTTTAATTATGGTGACTATATTGTAATACCTTGGTATTTATAATATAAAATCATAAATAATGATTTTTTTACAAAATATATGTAAATGATTCTCATTCTCACTTAACTCCATGTTTATGCTAATATAAACATAAATACAAGAAAAACGTGATAAAATTCCAAGTAGCTTATGTCACTCATTATGACATATTTTTAACATAAAATTAAAACAACACTCAAAAATCCATATAAGATATATTTGACATCACTAAAACATATTTGTTCAGACTAATAAAACTTAACTTCGATATAAATAGATTTTCTTTAACTATCCTACTACTATCCAAATTTGTATCATACATTGATAGTAAAATTCTGGAGAACCATTGACCATATATAACTTGAACTTAGAATTAGAAGGATCTTAAAAATGAATTTGGATAAAATTTTCACTTTGAGAGAGGAGATGTAAATTGTGGAAGCTAATTATTTACCAAGTAGCAAGTAAATTTACCTTCCTCTAAATAATTCACCATCCCCAATTTAGAGGATTAATTAATATTTGAAATAGATTTGGTGTCTACCAAGCCAACTATAAATTCCTTGAATGTTGGGAACATGTCTCCTAAACAAGCATCAATTCCTTTATTTTATGTTTGAATTAATTTCACATGAAAACTATCCTAAAAATGGTGACATATGGCATCTTGGGAGTCACGTTGAATGCTAGGGACATGCAAAATATAGAAAGAGTGTTATTATTATGAGACAAATAAACAATTAAATCAGTAAATTTATTTGTTTGTTTGAAGAAATGGGAATTAAAATTATTTATTTTTTGAAGTGATGAGAATATAAATGTAATAAATCTATGCATTACTAAAAATAATGACATGGGTAGTTAAATAAAATCTCATTTTGCAATCACTAATATTTGAAAACTCGCATAAGGAAATTGAGTTGTCTCATTACTAGTTTATAAAATTTATCATTGGAACTAATTAAAATAAAAAGAAAGTTACAAGAGTAGAAAAATGGAGATACTTCAGCTCTGTTAGGGTTTTTCATGCATTCATTTATGATACACCGCTACTTGAACTATGCCCCTTTATAATTTCTATGGTTTTCCCTTTGATCCTATCATAGTGTAAACCGACTATTTTCCCACCACTAAGGTGGTGAATTTCTTATAAATGGCCAACTCTCTTCCATTACAATGATTGTTGTAACCACTGGTGAAAATGGATCCCAATCATTCTTGCAAGTTTGTCTTTGAAAAACTATAATGAGGTATGGATTACGAATCATCATCTTTGGATGTTATTATTTCTAATGAAATTTTAGACCTTGTGGTCAATTGGTATTGTAAAAATTACCTTATTGCATATTTCTCGTGGTTGAAATCCCTCAAAATCCTACCTTTAAAACTAGATAAAGAACCATTGGGAGTCCAACGTTTTAGGAATCCATAACCTCACTAAAGGGTTTTATCTCTTTTCCTTTTGCAAGCCTTCTCAAATCCAAGCCCTCCTCTTTAAGGTGGATTATTGGTATTTATGGAATACCCTATTATTTATTTCTCATTAAACTCCTGTTATTAGCCCCACCAACTAGGTCTCGCTAAAAATTCTAGTTTGGATTGAACTTCCTAGTCTTCCCATTCATCTCTGGTCTTTCCTTCTAGAGATAGTGAAACCCATTGGTAGGGTGATATGCCATGAACAAGAGCATTTTTACACTCCCAAAAAGTGAGTGTGTGTGTTTAATTTGACCTCATGAAATATCTACGGGACCACCTAGATATCCAAGTTAGGTCACTATGTATCTCTCAAAATGTTATTTATTTCAACCTCCCCAACACTTTCTTTTTTTCAAGCCCTGGACCATCACATTTGTGACTATCCTCTGCTAGCTCGTTTCAAACTAGTGGTGACGAACCCATAGTTTCCAAGCCCAACAGTTACCCACCGAATGATGGTTGGACTACGGTTGGGAATAAGAAGGAAGCGGTGTGAAATCCACTCCGTGGTTACGCCTACCCCTCTCCTTCCCCCCTCCATTTCAAGATGAGTCAGGATTGGATCCACCCCTATCATTAATTTCTTTTTCCATTTTATAAACTTTAGTCGAATCCCTTTTCCACAACCTCTTAAAACAAAATTAATGTATTCATACTTTTGCAAATTTTTCAAGTATAAGATATTCCTATTATGCCATCTCATCTCAAAGGCCTTATGCAATTCTTAATGTGTTTTCACAATATCTTTTAAAAAATTATGAAAAATGATAAATTTGGTTGACACATACATATATATCTTATATTTATCTATTTTGAATATGTTAATATATATTGATGGGTTATTATCTTACTTTTTTACATATCATATTAATATTTTATTAATAGATATTGATACGTTATTATTTTGTATTTTTCAAATATCATATAGATTAGCAATATCATTATATTCATTAATGATTTCCTTCTTACTAATAAAAATGGTATCCATCTGGATACCAAGGATGAGCTGATCTAGAATAATTCCATTGATGGGGACTACTCATTCAAAATTGGATACAATGCTTTCTTCCATAGTAGTCAAACAAAGTTCAACTGGAACAAGATTTGGATGGCTGAATTAACTCCTAAAATAAATTTCTTCCTTTGGCTAGCTATTAGAGGCAGGATTCTTACCATTGACAACCTGATGAGAAGAGGCTTTATAATGCCTAATAGATGTCATCTTTGTAAAAAAGACTCTGAGGATATCAGTCATCTGTTTATTCATTGTGAATATGCTACCAGAATATGGAGTTTTTCCCTCTCCAAATTTGAAGCTCTCTGGGTGGTGCCGAAGGATTTAAATCAGCTATGGACTCAATGGAACCCACCCTATAGGCATTGTGTTGTCAGAAGGATCTGGAAGCTGGTTATCCCTCATATTATTTGGAGGATATGGAAAGATAGAAATGATATTGTCTTTAGAAATAAGAAACAAAACTACAAGCTCAGTACTGATAAAATTTCTAATGATATCAAAGAGAATATTGCTAGATTTAAACCCCCCAAGAACAAGAGCTATCCAGAAAATGAAGAGTATATCTTATCTAACTGGCAGATTGGAGCTGTCAATAGCCGTAACAATGCCGGCTAGTAGTATTGACAGATCTTTGATTAAATGGCATCCTCCTGATTTTAACTGGTATAAGTTGAACTTTGATGGGGCTTCTAAGGGTAACCCTGGGATTGCGGCAGGGGGGAGTGATCCGGGATCATAAAGGTAGTCTGATTGCTGCGTATGCTGGGAAAATGGGTGTTCAAACAAATCATTTTGCCGAAGCATTATCTGCTTTATGGGGCCTGAGAATTGCCCAGACTCATAATATCTCGAAACCTCATTCTTGAAGGGGACTCCTTGAATATCATTAACCATCTTAAAAAGTGCTCACCTCCAAGTTGGAACATCAAAGATTTTATCTTAGAATCCATTAGTATATGCCAAACCTTCAATAACATTAGGATCATGCATACTTATCGGGAGGGTAATAAATTGGCAGATGCATTGGCTAATTATGGCATTAATGTTAACCATATTGTTTGGGATAATAATAGCATTCCTAAATAGCTTCAAAGCAACATTCAAGCGGATATCTATACACATGCAAATTCTTGAGTTGGGATATGATTATTGGGAGTGGGTTAATAAAACACCCACACGTGTTGTCTTTAAAACTAAGCTTTTGCAAATCTTGTCGAACAATCAAGATAGTATGAAGTATATGGATAAGTTCAAGTGGAGTAATATAGAAAAGAAAGGCATGCATGCGGGCAACATTATGCTCTATACAATCTGGTTATATGACTCCACGGATCCCAAAAACAATAATGATGTCAATGATGATAGGGAGTGGGTTAGCAAAAGGGCCATAGTTCCCACAAGTGAGCTTCCACAGGTCCAGATCAGCAGTCACGCGGCTATTCGTGGGAAATGCAACGGCTATTCTACTCAGTATTTTCACTTGCATGGATTGTAATAGTGGTAGGCGGACTGGCATTAGAGCTATCAAGGATTCTAATATTTGTTACAATCAGTTAAGCACAGTGATAATGGGGGGCCCCCCTTGCCAGATTGAGCCCAGCGCGGATCCAGATTGGAAGGATAATGTGGAGCTTTGGAGTATACTCAGCCAGGGAGGCATTACCAACTTTATGGAGAAGGTTCAAGGCCACGATCAAAGCATTTCTGTGTGTTTTGCAAAGGATTGGAAGGATCGAACAGTGGATTATGGGGGGTAGAAGATTTCGGTCAATGAGGAGTTAATTGCTGAGGCGACTGGCCTGGGCATGGAGGGATACCATTTTTTTAATAAAAGGGTCGACAGAGAAGCTGAGGAGAGGAGATTCATGGAGGGATCAGAGAAGTTGATCTTTGTCACGGTGGGCCTGCTAGTAAACTTGATCCCTTCGCCTTATGATGAGGTAACCCAGATGATGGTGCGCTTCATTTCTTTGGAAGGAAGGTTCGTAATAGTGCCTGCTAAGCATCTTGTCTTCCTCAACCATTTTCGTAGGAATCACGCGGTATGTTTCCCCCATTATTTGCTTAACTCTCTGGAGCGCTCCATTTTGGAGTTTCAAAAACATGCCCATGTGGTTCCTTTGCACCAGGGGCTTATTTTCTTGCTGCATAAGCTTTGTCTCCTCCGGTCTCCTGGTCTTCCTTCCTCCCCTGGCTCTTTTCCCCCTCTACCTGGTTCAGCGGCCGCTAGCCCCATTTCTCCACATCCTGTCCCTGCCACTGCTGTTGTTACCCCTCTGCCAGTCTTTGGGCTCCATCTTCCATTCCCACCACCACTGCTCCCACCCCCTTCACTTCCACTTGACTAGACCTGCACAGGTCTCTAGATACTAAACCTTGATACCCCTGCTGTGGAGAAGGGTCCTCAAGAGCTTGAAATTTCCCACAACCTCTTGCATATCAGCAGTGCTAGTTCTCAGGATGCACATATGGAGAGCTCTACAAAAAGGCTGGAAGCCTTAGAAGCTGACATGAAGCTGTTGAAGGAGGAGGTTAAAAACTTGGCAAAACAGAAAGGCAAGAGGAAGAAGGAGGAGGAGGGGGCTATGGATAATAGCCAGATGGAAGATATATACAAGAAACTGAACTCTTTAGACTCCCATTTAGGGAAGGCCAAAACTCGCCATGACTATAGTATGGCCATTTTTAGTGCAATTGCAGAGTTCATTGAACAACATGTCCACAGTGTTTCCAATCTCAGCGGGGTTCCGACATCGCTTTGGGGCACTGATAAGGAAAGCAAAAGGACCATTGAGCAGCTGGATATAACTGACTCTGCCCACATGATGACTTTGGGGATGTTCAAATCTTGGCAGAATATCAAATCCAACATTGACAAAGCTGCCAAGAAGTAATTGTGGGTGCTTCTGCTACTTTTCTTTGTAAATATTGTTATTTTTTTGTTGTCCTTTAGCTGCTTTTCTGCTGTGTTTGTACTGGTTTTGTTTTGTTGGGGTAGCTGCTCTCTGGCTACGTTGGACTTCATTGTCATATTTGGATTTTGATCCTTTTTGTTCTGGTTCTCATTGCTATTCTGGCTTTTAGGCCCTCTTTTGTTCTCAAGGGTATAGTCCCTTTCAAAAAACTATTTGCCAATAATAAAAAAAAATGGTATCCATCTAACTACACAATTATGTTGCATTCGAAAAAATTATTTCAAGAAAATGGATGATTTTTCATTATATGGCCAATATATTGTTATTTTTCAATTCACTTATCCAATAAAAAACAAGTTATATGTGATGGCCAAATTTAAGGTCAAAATAAAATTAAACAACCCACTAAATTACCCTCCATCCCTCGTTATCATTATGGAATGTGTATTGACATAATTATCTACTAGAGACCATACATATGAATTTGAAATACCATTTTATACAAGGATCTTAAGCATATTAGTTAACAATCAATTTTTTTCCTAATATATTTCTTGGATGCTATAAGTAGGATTCATATTATATTGAGATTTATATGTTACCTTGGACTAGTCCAACCAACCAATAAAAGAATAATTTTTTGATTGTATGCAAATTTTTTAGATTTGAATAAGTAATTCCAAGATTCATTAGATATATATATATATATATATATATATCTAGTCGGCCCCCTATATCTGAACTATGGGGCACCCTCCCCTCTCCCTCTATCTAGATATGGGATATGGACCGATAGGCCATAGGTTGAGGAACTCCCCCGCCCCTGAACTATCTGGAGGGGGAGGAGGACGGGAAGGTAGAACTAGATAGGCATATATACAGATAGGGCGGCCTACTCCAATCGCCGGGGCCCCCTCCCTGAACTATCTTATCTATCTGGGGGCAGCTATATTCTATATCATTAGGGCGGGGAGTTCCTCAACCTATGGCCTATCGGTCCATATCCCATATCTAGATAGAGGGAGAGGGGAGGGTGCCCCATAGTTCCAATATAGGGGCTGAATAGATATATATATCCAATGAATCTTGGAATTACTTCTTCAACTCTAAAAAAATGCATACAATCAAAAATTCATCTTGTATTGGTTGGTTGGACTAGTCCTAGGTAACATATAAATCCCAATATATCATGATCATTATGCCAATATGGGTGATAGACCAAATAATGTGGAAATTTTACTAATATAGTTTTTATGGGTTATAGGATAATAAATGTAATTACACATTTTTGTCTATAGAATTATTGTCATCTAGAAAACATGAATGCTTTAATATCATTATATTTGTTTATTACACTATAACATGGATATGGTATAATTTGTTTAGTTACATCTACAATATGGAATTAATTTAAGGTTAAAAATACAAGGAAGTCTGAAAAACTATCAGAAATGAAGTTTACTCCCATACATATTGTAGTCAAGGACATCTTATATGCATTATGATCTAAGGTTCCATTACCTTTTCCATTTATTTTTTATATATAGATGGTGGTGAGAGGATTTTGAGGGTGTGTATATATTTATTCTTTTGATTCACTTCAAAAACCAAAATAATATAGCTCAATTAAAAAACAAAGGAGGAAAGGGAAGGTTGAGAAATGAGGAGGCAAACATACTCATCCTACTATTAATAAACCAAAATTTTAGTAAAAGGGCCACTTTTATTTTTAAATCACCCCATTGTATAAGGATTATTTTCATAGACCAAACATAAGGATATGATCTATAAAATGTTTATATGTTTTATAAAAATCAGCACTTCTAACCATTATGGGATTAAATTGTTTAATGAGTGAGGATCTAAGATTCATAGAAGAAATTACAATAGAAATTAAAGAGGAATATCTCACTTGGTTCTTCACTTATAAAGACATATTTAGAGACATCTGAAAAATATTTATTTCTTGTATTACGTAGAAACAAAGGAGGAGAGGGGAAGGTTGAGTAAATAAACATACTCATCATACAACAAATCAGCCATTATATTAGTAAGAGGGCCACTTCCATTGTTGAATCACCCTGTTGGCATAAAGATCATTGTTTAATAGGTTTCTTATTGTCTCATCTAGGTTAAAGGTACATTACTTCCACCTTAATTATTCACATCAACCATCCATGAAATACCAATGCTAAGGAAAAACAAATTGACTAGTTATTTAGTAAGGTGTTTACACAATAAACTATATATCAATATATATGATGTAAGCTGTTTAAAATGAAGTTATTATAAGTTAATTATTTTATAATTATGCATGCATAGTTAAAATGATGCATAAATACTTGAAGCATCAATAAGTGATAGAACGATAGCTCAAAATTACACAAGAGGGGTTGAATACTTAGTTGTACATAATATAACATAAATTATTTGGATTTGCAGATAGGGAAAAAACATTGATCTAAGACTAAAGATTATTCGATCCTAAGACTGAATTGGAATTTTCCATTTTGTAGGACCATATAACTATTTTAGGACCTTGACCTGATTTTTATGGTCTTGAATGAAACATTATGGTTTTAAACCCTTTTGTAGTAAGGTTCTATAAATTTTGTAATTCTTGATTGTTTGTAAATATACTTCATTGTATGTCACTCTTATTTTCATGATTTGTAATGACCTATAACAAAGTATAACCCTTAAATAACTACAATACCCTTCATAAAATAATTATATAACAAAAGGATAAATCAGTGTGTGGTGAGGTTATACTGCCATTTTTATTTAACCCCTACCAAACTAATCCAAGTGCTACACTACATACCCTTGAGCAAGATCAAGCCTCATGTAGTTCTCCTAGGTGTATGTGAAAATTTCAATGTGAACCATGCCAAACCCCTATGAATTCCCTCATGTCTCTTGACACAAATATAATGGGATAAATATAGAGTAGATAATGTACCCAATATGGTAGTAATGTGATATGGTATGCTTGGCTACTAGACTAAACTATTTTTTCAACTGAATACATTTGCAAATGCTTGATGTGATAGTTATCTTGTTTAGAGATGGATCTAAAACATTTTCACTCTTGGAAATGGAGGAAGATAGCCACTTTGACATACTTTAGTTCTTTTAACCTATATTATAGAATACTCTAAGTGATGTGTAACTAATCTAGGGAGATCTAGGAGAGACTTGAGTGTTTTTAGATTGATATTTGTAATAGGGTCTTATGAAAGTGATTAATGACTAATAAAGTGATGTTGACTTGCTTATATAGCCTTTTGAATGTTAAATATTATGATAATCATTACGCTTGATAGATGAAATGATGCATATAAGATATTCAAATTGAAATAAGATTCAAAATATAAAAGGGACATTATCATATAGGTTGGCCTTGACTGTAGTCCACTCTAGCCCAAATTTTATGATTTTTTCCAAGATGCTAGTGACGTAAAACTAGGATTTCTAAAATGATTCACAAAAATAATTTATTATTTTGGTTATTAAATCATTAGTGAATTAATGACAAAGTAGAATTTTGAAATAAGTATTTCAAGAAATATCTAGGGATATGTTTTGATTGGACTTAGGATGTGAGCATTTATCTTAGCAATGAAATATAGCCGGGATTGTCATTGTTAAAGGATAAGTTACCAAATTTGAGTGTCTACATTTTCTCCTCATTTACATCTAAAAATTAACTGAAAATTAAATGTTCAAAGGAAAAACATACTTGAATGTGTAGAAACATTTTTATTTATTTTATCAATAGTTATCTTATGATGTATTGGTATTAGCAAGCCCCATGGTGAAAAATACAACAAAAATCTTATTTGATGTGTATGGTAGAAACTAAACTTTAACTCAACACATAAATAATGATTGTAAATTTTGTAAAATTGAACTTGCACAAATTAAAGGATAAAAAAACATGAAATAAATAAAATTGTTTGTTCTAGATAGGTGGAGCTCCTATACTTGTTATAATTTAGATATTTGGGATTATTACTAAGATTCCAAAGGATTGGTGTGATCATTCCCAAATTGTTCCAAAGGATAAATTTAAGTGTTGATTACATGAAATCCAAAACTGAAGTGGAGAGAGAGGAACCAAAGTACTATGTAAAAAGAGAAGACTATGTATCAAAACCATTAGTAACTATAATATCTTCCCATACCAATTTTAAATAAGAGATGAAGAACTACCTACAAATAACTTAGTCACTTTGATACCATCCATAACGTTATGGACCACACCACTACATATGGATATAGGCCCAATTTTTAAACCAAGCCACACAGTTAAAAATTAATTGATACACCATTCCTCGATGATGTGTTGTACAATTGAGACTAAGTATATAAATTATGAAATACTAGAAAGAATAAAAAGCATCATGACCCCAAAACATGGTCTTGTAATTATATCGAGTAGGATAATGGAGATGGAGTGAACTACTCATACCCCTTGTATAATGCTTTGAACTATGTCATATGTGTTTGAAATTTTACCAAAAGTTTGTAAATAGATTAAATATTATGTAACTATTAAAAATGCCTAATAATATGCCCCTATGGTAGGAACATACGTAGGTTAAATATTGTACTATGGTCTAAAATTGAAGTGTATGGTTTTAATTGTTGCTAATTTCTACCAATTTTTAATATTTACACATGTTTCTGAGAATTTGACCCTATAAAAAAATTCAAGTGTCCGATAATATGCATATATATTGTAGATGTAGAATATATATCAATGAATTACCCTCTTTTGAGGCATGTGTTATAAAGCATTTGAACATGTGGCTCAAAAGAAATATGTGTACTATATCGACTAAGTCTTATATTTTGTGTTAGATCACATAGAAGGCTCTAATTGTGGTCACCATTGGAAAATGTACTTGCAAAATGGATTGCACATGGTGGAGACCATTGAGTAGAAGAAAATTAACATGAAACAAGAAAAAGTAAGAGTAACAATATTACACATGCTATAGAAGTAAAAATTACTTTGAATACGTAGATAACCAAGTTGACATAAGCAATTGTATATATAATAATCACACAAAGGCATAAATAAATAAACATAGGACACCCATGATGTCACAATATAAGTGTAATAGAAGGCATGCAATCGTTCACATACAAAAATCAAGTTCATACACACAAGATAGGCATAGAGCCACAAACATGGGACACCAATGGTGTTAACCGACAATTAAATAACTTTAAAAAATACAATAAGAAACCAATTAGTCAAGTAATCAAGTATTCAGGAAATCAAGTAGTTTGCATAAGTAAGTAATGTAAGTAATGTAACAAGAAAGTGTAGTATATAGTGAAATTAAAAACATAGATAAAAAGAGATGATAAGACTGCATAAAACATGTGTTATCCATGTTAGATCAATAGACAAAATATACACAATACATGTAATGAAGTATAATGACAAAGTGTAAATCATGTGTGTTTCATTTTATTGTGTATATCTTTGTGTTCATATGTAATGAAGTATGAACACGTATAACGACAAAGTATATAGAAAGGGTATCAATTTGTGGGTTTCCTTCATATAGATCAATACACCTCATGAACACATGTGTGTAAAGAGTATTTAGATAAGATATTTTATCCATCAAACCATTATGACAAAAACATGTATAAAGTAAAAATCT
This sequence comes from Taxus wallichiana var. yunnanensis, assembly GCA_018340775.1. Lineage (NCBI taxonomy): Eukaryota > Viridiplantae > Streptophyta > Pinopsida > Cupressales > Taxaceae > Taxus > Taxus wallichiana. Next base: position 155,796,335 of record CM031242.1, on the reverse strand, counting down.
AGCCAATCAAGTTATGAGAAGGTCCATATTTTGTAATTTTTCATTATTTGATAATTATTATATCATGTGAAAAATTGAAAAAAATAATGTAAATAGCTATGTATAGGAAAGGGATGGAGAAAAATATCAAATATGTCATCAAAGAGATCATCCATGTCATGATAAAACTTGAAGGGCCCGAGTCAACCCAATTGTATGGATTTTTAAAACAAGGGCCATTTAGCTTTCTTGTTTCATAGGAGTGGCATAAGGCCATGATATATTATTCATCCATGTAAGGTGGTTCTTGTTTATCCATAACATGCATCTAGTGTGGCATATTACAATGATAATTAAAGGATACATCATTATAAATAGTAACCATATTAGAAAGAAAGCGAAGTTAATACTAGAATTATGTGTATTAATAACACCTTATAAGTGGTGTAACCAAGACCGTACTAAGGACATAGGGCTATTTGAGGTTCAAGAATGACCCATAATTTAGTGGTGACAACCCGTAAGAAAAAGGAAATAATAATTATGATATAATCTTTATGATTGTGAGGAGTAAGAAGAAGCATAATATCTTACATATTAAGATCTACGGTATGCAATACTTCATAATGTACCAACATTCTTGTTTACATCCACATTGATTGGGACATGTTCTAGTATTTTCCATGAATGTAAAGTGTATTAGTAAAAATATAAAAGCATAGGACCTTAATGATTTTTTTAGGTTGAAATAATGCAACCATTTTAAGTGTGGTGAATCCTCAATAGCAATAGTGATAGTATAATTAAATTTTGACTTATTGATTTTAGTAATCATATCTTAATAGTGATTAATGTCATGTCATGATACATAGTGATAGTCAAAAATGGTTTACCAAGCTTCCAAGAATGTTTTTCAATATGTTGATAGTATATAGAAGGTAAAGTGATAAAACCATGATCAAGAAAGATAGATATTAATTCTTGTTGGGTATCAAGCGTACGTATGTCGTTATGGTGATAAAAATAAGAGAATGTGCATAATCAAGTCTGTTAAAAACATGTTGTAGTAGATCAAAGATAGCTATAACTAGTATGTCGAGAATTAGTATGAGTATAGAAATAAAATATGTTTGGCACAAAATACTTAATCCAAGTAATGTCCAGGGAATAGGGAAATGAAGAGAGAATGAAACATAGACTCATCTTCAATAATAAGGTAAATTTTAGTTTATTTATATTTTCATCAATAATCTCAATAGGATCATCATTTCTATTTAAGGAATATTCATCAACATTATCTTGTGGTATTTCATTAGTCAATAATTTAGGAGCACCAAATGGAGAATTATTAGTATATTGAGTTTGAGGATTATAATTCTTAGGAGAAGTAGAAAGAAAAAACATTATTTATTCAATCGATTATGGTATATGAGTCATAGTACCATATCTCGTGACTTGATTCTCCTACTACATAGGTTTTAATTTTATGCATAGGTATAGGTTTCTAAGGAGGTGTAATAACAAACATCTAACAATTACACGTGTAGATTTTACAATATTTGAAAGGATATAAATGAGTTAGAATAATATAAACACAACCATCATTTATGAATCGACACATTGATGCATAGTAGATGTGATGGCTTCCAAATAATGGATATAAGGATAACCTAAGAGAAGGTTATAATTTAGGTCAAATTACATATTGTGAAATGTAATGAGTAATTGTTTAGGTCCAAGTAAGAGATAAAAAGTAACAATTCCCAATGTATACTTCGAGATATTATCAAATAATCACATATAGTAGTATTTAAATAAATTGTATGTATAGAAATAATCATTTATTTGATTTAAAAACTAGGAAAATATTGAGACCAGAGCCATTTTCTATCAAAACATTATTAATGAAGAATCCCTAAATTTGGGAAATAATAAGAAGTGGTGAGCATGGGTCCCTATCAATTGGGGGATCTCATGTAAACTAAAATTTATTACCTTATCTATAGCTTTGAATGTTTCCATAATATATGTAAAAGTAGTGTGGGCATGTGGTCTATAAGTTTTTTCATTGATGAAAAAACATATTATGACAAAGTGGATGATGGAGTTGGGTCAGATGATGTTGTGTATGATGTTGACATGGTGGTTTAGATGTGTTCATGATGATATAGTCAGATTCAGTGAGGATTGCTTACTCTTGTAATCCCATTCAGGTGCCTAGGTGATGCTACATGATGGTATGAGATTCTTGGATTCTTGAGAAGCATGTTGGAATGATGGGGAGTATTGTTTCACCAATAATTTGCATATGTATGAGAAAAATAGATAGGGTAAGGGTGAGGAGGAATACATGTGAATGAAGGTGGAAGGTAGAGTGTGCGCGTTCTGATTTCCCGATCTAGTGCTGATTAAGAACTTACTTTTTGCTAGGAGGAACTACCTGTGAATGAAAAACAAGACCACAAGAGGAATATTAAACAATATATGTCAGTGGACTACCTAGCATGTGCTAGATCCAAGAAGTGTGATACTTCTTAGATGGTTTTCAATCCACTATTTAATACAATTCAATACAATAAATAACGTAAATAAATAACATCCTACTGTAGTTGATATGATTTAGGTATCTCATTAAAATACAATAAGCAAATTTAATCTAATGGGTAAGGTTATGATCAGATCTGGAGGTTGGGTAGGTAGCCAAGGTGACTAGGGTAGGTCAAGATCAGGTTTTGGGTGGTTTGGTTTATTTGGGTGAAGGTTATGAGGTTGCTATTATAGGAAGAATTACTAGATACAGAGACCGACGTCAGTCTTATATGACCGATGCCAATTGAGAGAAAGCGATGACATTTAGGTTAACCTTGAGTGTTAGTAGGGGTGGACTGATATAAACTCAATAAAACTTGGTTTTGAAGATTCTTTGTGATTGCACAGAGAATGGGAGAATGAGGGTTAGGTTGCCAAAGACAATGAGAATTATCAGAGATGTCTGGAGTCAGGTATAGAGAGTTAGGAGGTTGTAGGTGGTTAGGTGGAGGGATTGACATAGGAAGGTGGGAGGTGATGAGATGTAAAGGAGACTAGGACTCTCAAATAGAGATAAAGAAACTGATCTAAATAAGTATGGAAAGATGCAGATCCAAATGTAATTACTTATATTTGTAGACCGGTGGTTGGATGAGGGTGATGGTTGATCTATGAAACTAGTGGTTAGTGTCATGGTAGTGCTTCCCAGAACATTACCGTGAATGCTTAACCTTCAAATCTTTCTTAGTGTTGATTTAGGAATTCGGATGCAAGAGGGCTTTGGTTCATGCTTGCATGCAAATCTCTCTCTTCTCAGACTCGAATAATTCTTCCAACTTCTACAAAAATATTACCTAAGTGAATATATGGTAACTTATGGTGGTTTAGGTTAACCAACATTGGTTTAGGGTTAACCGACATTAGTTATGGTGGTAAATACAAGGTTTTCCAAAATAGTAGATCTTGGCTATCTTTTTACCAGTTCTGCCCATTGGTTTGGGTCTAAAATGGTATTTTTACATAAGTAAGTGGGCATGTAGTTAGAGAAAGAATAAGAATCTAGTGTTAGGGTTAGACTAAGTCTCAGTTAGTTATGGTAAGTAGAGATTGAGTCCTAGTTAAAAGGAAACATGCTAAGAATAGGTCTATGATGAGGTGTCTAGGTGAGGTGGAAATTAATTTAATTAAGGTAATTAAATTAATGAATATTGTGAGAATGGGAATTAATTTAATTATAGGTAATTAAATTAATATACATGTGGGGTAAAAGGGGAGTGTGACCCAAATTTGGTGTCTACATTTTCCCCTTTTATCGCGTAGCTTGTATTGATAAGTGATGCCAAAAAAAATAGGAAGTGGTTTCCCTGAGTGGGGATAAGAGTGGAGTTTCCCCAAGTGTGGGTGGAGGTGATCCCCTAAAACCAAGAACCGATGAGGTGCAATACTGATGAATCGGTGAGTGGCTTTGATAAATGTCTAGTTGGTGGAAGTGAAGGTAGGTGGGGAAGGGTAATGGTTGACTTGGGTAATAAGTAATAGGCTAGGGTCAAATTGGGTAATAGGTAATGGAAACCGAATGTACACACACATATAGATTGTAGCATGATACTAGGATAAATATCTTACAAACTCTACATCATCCAAGGTAGATAAGTTATTCAAACAAGGGTGAAGTGATTTAGGGATCCAAGGCATAGGATATGGTCCGGAAACACAATGTAGGTCAGGTGCAAGAATGTTTAGGTATGTTTTGGTAAACCAAAGGTTTGAGTGGGATAAAAGCATGGCAATAGGTAAGGTATGGTTGTTAGGATAAAATAACATGGGTAATAGCATCACAAGGTATAATGAGTACACAAGTTAAAATGTCCCAAAAATTGGTTCATGTCTAAGTAAATAGTTCAGCCCAGCATAGGGGTAAGGCAAAGGTATAGGTAAAATAAAAAAATCCTAAGATGCAACTAAGGAAATGTTGGGATAGTTTGGGCTTGGAGGTAGGTTGCAATAAGTGTGGGTGAGGGAAAAGGGTATTAGGCAATGATGAGTTGAGACCAAAATTGGAAAAATGGGGTAAATAATGATAGTAGCAGCAACTAATGCCGATTAAAAGTAACCAATGTTTCTTTATTATGGTGATGTCGGTCATGTCGAGTAGGGTTGATAAAAATAAAACTCTGTATTTTACATATTCATTTTAACATGTTGTTATTTGGGAAAATGATAGAGCAATGGGGTAAGAGTAGATAGTGACAAGATGAGGTGTTTGAACTGATATTGTGAGTGACTAGTGTGTGGGTCCGTGAGATTGATCGAGCCATTTTATTGGTTGTGATTTAAGGAGTGGATTTGGTGATGGTGAAGGTGGGAGAGGGTTCAGGTGGACCACCTGATGTAGTGGCTGAGATATGCAAAACACCGAAATCACCGAGATGAGGTAGGATTCAGTATCCACTATTGTCTTTGGGTTAAAAATAATGTTTTAAATTGGTTTGGGTAAAAGGGGGTTTAGGGAAAATGAATTTTGCATTTGTAGGTAAAAATGAATGAAATGAGGAGGGGGTCCAATATAGTGTAAATAAGGGTGGGAATGAAGTTAGGGTAGGTTTGGGTAGGGTAGAGTAGGTTTTTAGGGTGTTTTGGTCAATTTTTGAGAGGCGGGGTTTGGCTTTCGTTTTGGTTGTCACGATAGAGACTAAATTTGGTCGAGGTTGGTTGACATTGATTTTCATGGCACGTATCGATCAAGACTGAGGTGTCGACACTAGTGAAATTAAACCGACATCAATCAAGGAAATCCACTAATGATTAAGGCAACCAATGCTAGTTAGGGATGATGAGAAATAGGGGTAAGGAATGGGTAAGGGGAAGGAAAAATAGGAAAGGAAGGGCTAAGGGAAGGTGGATGTAGGGAAAATATGGTAAAAGGGGTATTTGGGCGATGGTGGGGGTGGTAAGTAGATAAAATGAACTAGGATGGGAAAGGATGATAAGGGAAAATAGGTGTAATAGTATACTAGGAAAAAGGGGTAGTTGGTAGGGTTGTGGTTTGGGTAGGGTGTTGGGTAAATGGTATGTTGGGTATGGTCAAGGTTGAACAATGTGTTGTTTGATTAGTGCAAGTGAGATAGTAGCTACGTAATTAGGAAAAATTACCACCTCATTACAGGTGTGATATAGTCGAGCGTGACTACGGAGGAGTGAAAACATAAGAGAGATGTAGGACTGATTGGGATCCGATGTTACCGACATGTAGATCGAGATCCTAGTTTGATGTTCACACTCATCACAAGATGGGATTCATGACCAACACTTTTCATTTACCGATAGGTGAGATTACTGTCACCCTAGAGGATGTATACAAGATCCTGTGGCTACCGATAGTTGGGGAGAAGGTCTATTCTATTACCTTGGAGGCCTCAAAGGAGCTGATAGTGACTATTTTGGAGAGGCGATGGTGGAGCTTAGATACCATAGTGCAAGCCTAAGCTATGGAGAAATGTACATGACCTATCCTTAGGAGATGAGGTTGGTTGTCTTGATCATGGAGGTAGTTTATTGGTTTACAATGCTAGATGCGAAGGGTGGGAGATTCCCATGAGTGCTTGATGGGGGTTCTCCAGGATATGATGGAGAATAGGACTTGTTTTTCCTTGGCACCAACATTCTTGGTGTAATTATACAAAGAGTTGTGGGCCTATGGGAGGCTACTGAGGTTTATCTTATGTTGTATGTTCCTTCTTCACTATTGGGCATACAAGCACATCGGATGTGTGTGTATAGTTGGTTTACCCTAACGTGATGCATTCAATGTGGGATTTTTCCAAGTTGGTTATAGGCATTGGGTACCTATTAGGGGAGAGCACATGGTTACTAGGGATGCACATGATGTGGCATATTATAGGCATGTGCTAGAGGGATTGTCAGGGGTTGACATTATTTAGAGGCCATATGTTGGCTTCCCTTCCTACAGACACATGGAAGTGGAGTTAGATGAGCTACAACTACTCAAGTGGATAGAGGGACATTGTGTCAACAAGCATGAGATGATACCTATTGACAAGGTCGATGGTAGTTTGGGCTGCCCCAAGATGTGCCTCCACCATTCCCATAGTACATGAGAGATGACATGGAGAGGCCTATGCCTCTACCACAACTGATTGTGCCGACAAGATAGGAGGATCAAGTGATGGACAGCAGATTGATAACACTAAGGTTACTAAAAGATACATGTAATGGTAGGTGGCATAGCTACGAGAAACATCAATAAGGCTAGGGAATCCTGACTTAGCCACTATTATGGTTCGTAGGACACATTATAGGGGAAGGTGGCCACCCTTTTGACACATCTTGGAGCATTGCAGGGGTAACTTATAGGATCATAGGCATGAGTTGCCACTTTACAGGCACAAATGGTATCCTTGAGGCCTGTGTCAGGTTGCATAGGGATAGGTACACACACAAGATGGGGATGGTGATGGGGGATAGGTAGCCACCTTACGAGGCCTAGATAACAAGTTTACAGGGGTTAGTTGGCCACTACAAAGACTTAGATTATGGCCCTAAAGGCCTAGGTCATAATGTAGGCACCTCCACAAGCCCAAGGAAAGAGTCCCATATTATGGGAAGTAGCGGGATATGGTCCCATGGTATAGGGAGGAGGAAAAGTTCACAGGGGACATGGCCGAGGCCATCATTAGAAGGAAAGATCTTGCAGTTGTTGTGAGACCTATGACACCACCACAGATAGTATCGATGGCAAGGTTCAAGGATTCCCTAAATGAGGTGATGTATTATTAGGATCACCTGATAACCACCGAGATAGATGTCCCCTACTATACAGAGTACATGTTATAGTAGGCCTTGAGTGAGAGGATGAGATCCCTCATTCATAGTGCAGAGAGTACAGGTGGGCGACGAGCCCTGAGACATGGTCATGGTGAGGCTACTACAGTGTACAGAGAGGTCGATCCAATAGTGGGCTAGGCGAGAAGAGATTAAATCGAGACCCATGGAGGGGGAGGATGTAATCGGGCAAGGTGCCAAATAGGTAGAGAGGAGGAGACAGATGAGACTGGCCCTGAGGGTCTCAGGTTGGGTGATGATTAATCACCTGGTATAGTTATTTATTTATTTTTTTGATATTTTGATATATCACCGCATTTGGTGATGATAGTGAGGATGTACATGAGAGTTTTGTGATTTGATTATTATACCAGCTTGTGTGCCAAATATTTTGAGGTTGTATTTGAGAGATACTTGTATTATTTTGTATCATTGTATATTTGATGGATACACAAACTTTCAGAGTGATATAGATGATGATATTTATGGTATGAGTGATGTACTTGTGTTGTAATTTCATTTGTTGTTTGTATGTGATGGAAATTAGGTGGATTAGGCATGGTGGAGTTAGGTCGGTTTAGGAATGGTTAAGTCTTGTTTTAGTTTTGATTTAATTTCCAACTTATTGGTAACATGGAAAAAATATGATGAGTTATATGTATGTTATGGTGTAAATTTCCAAAATCTATGATATTATAGAAATGTGGAATGATTGATTAGATGTTTTGAAGATATGATAAAATGGTAGATATGTATGAATGATAAATTTCCAAATTTTATGAGAAATGGAAACTAATTAAGGGTGAATTTTAATAGAAAACATGCGGGAAAATGGGTTAGGGTAAATATATCTCAAGCTAACCTCCAAGGGCCCCATGCCCTCAAAGTGCTACCTACATATCCTCATCGAAAAGGGGCCTCAAGTCGATGTAGTTCTCCCATAAGCTAGAGAAGAATATGATGAGGTAGAGGGATGGGTTGGTTAGTTTCAGCATGATTCATTCTAGGTCATAGGCATGGTTGAGTCTTAGGTAAAATTGGAAATCTTTAAATTGTAGATATTAATGGTCTGGTCTTGTATAGGGTAATCAATAAGTAATGAATAATGTGAATGGTAAGAGGTGAGAAAAAATATCCACCTAATTGATAAGAACCATAATGATTCTTCCATACCAGAGATTGGCTTATGAACATAAGACCCTAAAGGTGTTGCATGTTTGACTATGTTAAGGGTGAAAAAGTCACATGATCACGAAATGTCATGTTTACAGCAAGTCCCTTAAGAAGATAGAAAATTAGGGTGAAAATGAAATGAGGTGAAAATGGGCAGTTTTAGTGTAACTTATTGTATAACGGAATGTTTACCTGGAAAGAAACCCATGATCAAAAATAGGCAAGTCTATAACAAAAAAATTATCATTTTCTTCTTTTGTTTTTTTTGATAGATTGATCGATGTGGGAAGTCTATGTGGGAAGAGTATATTATCTCCTTGAGGCCTTCACGAATTTGATCAATGTAGGAAGCTTCGAGTATGTTATTTTGTTTGTGCAAGGTTAGTCCATTTTTATGATAGACTATGTGTAGTATGGTAAGCTTTGTATAGTTGTCCTTCGAGGGAGCAGTCTATTTATAGTAGAGAGATAGAGAGAATAGATGTACCTTTTGAGGACACATATTTTTCTATAAGTTTGACTCGAGGATTTAAATCCCTTTTTTCTTTTGGACATTTAAGTCATGGAAAAAACTATAGAGGGATATTAGGTTCTTGTTTAGAAGACAAAACCATAGCACACATAGGTTAACTATGAAAGAGATGGTTTCAAGTGATGAATGACCATGGTATTACTTCTTTCAAAAATAAAATAAAAATTCCATGAGAATCATGCCATGAGTAGAGCCATGGTACTCATATTGAAGATAAGGCTTAAAGGTGAGGGTTAATCAAATGATTCATGTTTAGTTGTTGATCCTCAAAACAGGTAACATGGAAGGTGAATGGTGCTCAAAGGATGATAATTCAATACATAGAATGTGATATAGGACTAGATTTAAACAATAAAATGGTCAAAGATGCAAGGCATTGAGGGGCTTAGGTTTGGGTTTACCTTCGAGTGAAGATAAACAATAAACACCTGATCCATAGGTATGAGTAACGATATAGGGTCCAAGCCAATTAGGAGAAAATTTTCCCTGTTTACTTTTTTTCTTCTTTATTTACGTTTTTATTTTCCTTCAGGATGAGGTTCTTGACCTAAAATGTTTGTTCATGGAAAATTTTATCATAGGCATGTTTGATAAGTTTTTGGTAGATTTGAAGATGATCAAGAGCATTGAGATGACATTCATCTAATAACTCAAGTTGTGCTAAATGGTCCTGGTGAAATTCATCATCATTGAGCATGTCTTATAGTGATATGTGGAGAGATGGAATTTGGACTTTGAGAGGAAAGATAGCCTCAAGTACCATAGACTAGAGAGAAAGGCATGGCAGCAGTCAAAGTGTGAATACTAGTGTGGTAAGCCCACAAGGAGAATGGAATGTGCATATGCCAATCCTTCCCAATATCGTCAACTAATTTCATAAGAATTGTGTTCAAGGTTTTATTGGTTAATTCTACTTGGCCATTTGTTTGTGGGTAGTAAGGTGATGAGAAACTAATTTGAATGCCAAAAGCATCACAAATTTTTCATAGGGTTTTATTTTTAAATTTGTTTCGTTATCGGTGGTAAGGCGATGAGGACACCAAAGTGAAAAATAATGTGATGGTTGATGAATTCAAAAAAATTCTTGGCTTTTATAAAAATGAGGGGAAAGATTCTACCCATTTAGTGTAGTATTCAATTGGTTATAATTCATTGGTGGTGTTGTGAAGCATGAGAATTGATCTCTCCAACAAGATCCAAATCCCATTGAGAAAAATTCCAAAGGTCTCATGTGACTCGTGAAGGAATGACTAGGTGTGTGATGAATATTAGCATGTTGCTGGAATTTCACACAACATTTGACATAGTCACAATAGTCATGGTTTAGGGTTAGCCAATAATAGCCTAGGTGAAGAACGTGTTTAGTGACAAATTAAGCCACTAAAGTGACCTCCACAAATTCTGTCATGAACTTCCTTGATAGTGTAGGGAATTTCAAAACTTGTAAGACATTGTAAGAGAATACCATCAAAGCCATGTTTATAAATAAGACCACCCATGATGACATAGTGAGAGACACCTTTAAGAAAGGCACATTATCCATTACAAGTAAGATCAGGAGGCAGAATGGAAAGGGAAAGATATTCTACAAATTGCTTATACCAAAGGTCACGTGGGTCAGGTCCAACGGTTCCGATGGAGTTGACATCTTGAGATAAATAAGAAGGTGATTGCAACCTTTGTATTGTGATAAAGATTTTGGAGTCGGAAGACGAAGTGGGTATGTAAAAATCCAGCAGCCATGGTATTCACAAATTTATTAGTAGAATGTGGCGTGGTTTGAGCTTCAGAATAATCAAAGGTATTCAAAAGTATGTCGACATGGTGTTTGTACTTTTGGAGTGTTTATTTATGATACTAGTATATACCATTGACTTTTTTACAACTAGTTGATAGTCACCAAAGATATTAATTAATTTGACATCTAGGGTGATGGCAAACAAGGCCTAACACAAGTGATTCATATTCCGTGATGTTGTTAGTATAATCAAAATCTAGTTTGAAAGATAAAGGCATAGGTTCACCATCAAGAGGAATGAGGGTAACACTTGCACCGCCTCCTCGCCGACATTTAGAACCATCAAATAATAAGGTTATTTGGTAAGTGGTATTTTCCAAAGAGAACATAGCAACGGATTCATCCCGAAAACCAAAATTAGAGGGTTGATCTCGAGAAAGGGTGCGTCGGCTAGTTTTTCAGCGATGGTTTGTCCCTTAATAGATTATTGGTGGATGAATTTGATGTCAAGGTTTGCAAAAACCATGAGCTAATGTGCAACATGTTGATGCTGGTAGGGTTTGGCATACATGTAATGTAAGGGATCAATGTTAGTGATGACAAAGGTTTTGTGGTTGAGTAGGTAATGATGAAGTTTAGTGGCGACAAAAACTAAGGCTAAGCAAAAAAATTTAGCATGGGTATACCTAGTTTTTTAGTCCAAAAGGTTATGGCTTATGTAATAAATCGCTTTCTCCCTATGTTGCTCATCACAATGAGCAAGCATGGCACCTAAGGAATGATCAGTAGTAGAAATGTATAGGTAAAAGGGTTGGTCATATTTAGGGAAACGAGCATTGGTTGTTAAAGAAGGTATTATTTTAATACGCCAAAGTCTTTTTGGCATTCATCATCCCATTTGAATGAGATGTCCTTTTTGAGGAGATGATGAAATGGTTGAAAACGGTCAAAAATTTACAAAATAAACCAACGAATAGATTGCAACTTACCTTGAAAACTTCGAAGTTGATAGAGATTAGTAGGTAGAGGCATTTTGATAATAGCCTTTACTTTAGCAGGATCAACTTCTATGCCACACAAATAAATGATGAAACCAAGGAGCTTTCTTGAAATCACTGTGAAGACACACTTCTTAGGTTGAAGGTGAACACAATACTTGATGAGGTGGTCAAAGATGACCTTAAAGATTGTAAAGTGTTCGGCCCAATGTTTGGATTTAGCAAGAAGGTCATCTACCTAATATTCCAATATGCAATGCATTATGTCATGGAAGATATAAGTCATGGCTTGTTGATATGTAGTACCGAAGCATTTTTAAGGCCAAAAGGCATGAATCGATAGAAAAAGGTCCCCAAGGAGTGATGAAGGTTGTTTTTGTTAGTCTTCTAGAGAAAGTAATATTTGATTATAACCCAAGAAATTGTCCATGAGTGATGGCATCTCATGGCCGGCATTGAGATCAACCATTTAGTTAATGCCGGTAGAGGAAAGTCATCTTTTGGGAAAGCTAAGTTGAGTTCACGAAATCCATGAAAATGAAAAGTCCCCCTATCACTTTTGTGATAGGAACGATATTAGAAATCCGTTAGAGATAGTCGATGGGTAGGATGAAGGAAACCTAGAGAAGGCATTGAAGTTCTTATTTGACAAGAAGGGCAATGTGAGGATGCATTTTCGTAGCTTGTTTTATGGGTTTTACATCAAGAATGGTTACGATATTATGGACCACAATGTTTGGGTCAATATCGGGCATATCAACATAGGACCAAGAAAAAGCATTGTTATGGTCCTAAAGGAAAGAAGTAAAATCTTCCTATTCAACAACATCTAAATATTGGCCTATCTTTAGAATGTGTGGGTCATCTTGAGTATTAATGTTGATTTTAATAGTTGATTCATTCAAATGGTTTACATCTCGAGAAGGCAACAACCTGGTGAATATAATAATATTCCACACCAAGGTAGGTGAGGATAGACTCATCATCCTGACATTGAACAATGTTAATAGAAGGTGTATCATCATTGATCATGTCAGGATATAGGAAGGGAAGAGAAGAAGGATCCTCTCCATCACGTTGATAAGTCGATATCATAGGGAAATCGTGTTCACAAAAAAATAAAAATTTAGGAGGAATAGATTCGAGATCTATGGACTTCATGGGTGAAGGTGGTGACGTTGGTGAATGGGGTGGAGAAGGTTTTTGTCCTCAATGAGGTCGATGCGGGCCTTCTTGGAAGATGGTGCAGAAAATCCAATGCCACTATAATCTTTGTGTTTATGGGTGGTACATGGGATGATGGTATGACAACCTTGTTCATAAAAACCAAAGCCAAATCCTTTCCATGTGTAGTGGTGAAGGAAAGTATAGACAAAGCGATAATTAGTGAGATATTCAAGGTCATATGAAAAAGGGTCATGTTTGGGATGGAGGTTCGGGTGAATATGTGGCAGTATCAAGTTCCCCATACATTAAGTTAGTGTGAAGGTGGGGAGGACCATAAGGGAAAACCTCTCCTATGTGATATTCATAAAGACGATGTTAGCATAGGTTGTCATACTCTTACGGAGGGAGGAATGTGTTCATATTGTAGAGGCGGTAATCCCCAAAGTGATGCGTTGAAAACAACTTCTAAGGGATCGGTAGTAGATATGTGGGTAGCGAGGATAGATGAATTACTAGGTGATTGGGAAAGAGGGGTATTGGTTGGTTGGGAAGTAGATGGGCCAGTTGTAGAGGCTGTGGTAGTAGTAGGAATAGAAGAGTTAGGTGTGGGAGAGGTGGCGAAAACATTGGTGGATGGGGTTATGGGTGAAGGAGAAGTGGGGGTAGTGGTAGATTCCTTAACTGGTACAAGGAAATCATTAGGTTGGTACAACATGTTACAGATTTTGAATGGTGATGGGTCAGTTGGGATAGTATAGTTATGCCCTTCATGTTTGAATTTTACACAACAATGTAAAGTTGAAGGAACACAACCCATGACAAGAATCCAAGGTCATTCGAGCAATAGTTTATCTTTGGAACTCCCCCTCTAAGACAAAATAATTACGGGGGTAGTGCAAGGGCCTACGTGAACATGAAGAATAATGGTGCCAAGGGTGGAGGTGATGGCATCATTAAAGGAGCACAACATAACTAGGTTATTATGCATACAATTTGAAGGGATGTGCATTTGATTATACGTGTGGGAGGAGATGATGTTGATGATAGCACCACCATCGATCATAACACGTTGTACATGTATGTTATTGATATAAATGGAGATGAAAAGGGTGGGATTAGGGTCATTTGACTAGAGAGGTACAATCTCCTCATCGAGGCGAGGATGGCTACTTGATGAGTGGGCATGGGGGTAGAAGAAGGAGATGATTTGGTAAGTGAGGCCATGTGGTGAGGGGTGATAATGGAGGCCAATGGTGTGGGGTCATTAGGTAAAACCTCAATGGATTGCAAAACCTCCATAAGGGTTTGTCTATGAGATTTAGAAGTTTGGATGAGATCATACAAATACATTTTTAGAGGGGATTGATGTAATTATTTTATCATTGTATGATGGGTGACCCTGTCAGAAATAGGGTATGTAGGTCCTCGAATGGTTATTTTGGGCATGGGTGTAGATGATATATTGGGCACAAGATTGGTTAATGGGATAGTTTATTTTTCCTTTCCTTTTTCCTTTTGGGGCACGAACGGCAACTCGTACCATGTTAATCGAGGAAGGAGGTAGCTTGAGAAGGTATGTCATGAGTAGTGTAATGTGATGATGAGAAAAAACCTAATGTGGGGTAAGAAACTTGCAAAATGAGTAGGACACATTGGCATTTGGATGGTGGTTTAGAAAACTCTTTGATACAAACCATGTTGATCTCAAATTTTGGAGGTGGAAAAAAGGGTTGTGGGGGTAGAGACACATGTCATTTAAGAATCAAGGGATGATGATGTGTTGTGACGGTGAAGGTGGAACATGGTCCTCATCAAGAATATCATCGTCGTCAATTTTTTTCTTGAAGGACATAATTGTAGGAGAAGCGGTTTTGAGATCCTTACAACCTTCTACATCATGTCTGGCACACGATGATAGGCACAAATTTTAGTTTCATAAAACCCCCTTTTGGTTTGGGTTTAAGGGAGTCACAAGTTTGAAGTGGCGGTAAGTGATGAGGGAAGTCTCTAAGAGGTTAGATAGAATGTTGGCATAGGACCCTTCCAACAGGATGATAATGGGGAGTGAGTGTGGGTCTAGGTAAAGGTGCGAGATGATTATGAGGGAAGAGACGTTATAGGAGGAATGGGTTGGACCCCTATTTTCATAGGTGGTACTATCTTAGGATTTTATGGCATCCACTTAGGTAAAGGTGTGATAGAAGAGCTGGAAATGGAAGGTTTTGTTGGTTTAACTAGCTTATTGGAGATTAGTGGGTTTTTGTCTTTGGATTACACCTTCTTGGGTAAAGGTGAGATTGGAGTATGGGATAAAGAAGGAAAAGTAGATGGTGGAAGAGGACATGTTACCCATGGGTACAATAGAGTTGTGGTGGAAGTGGTTGGTAGAGGTCATTTGGGTGGACGATATGGGATGAAGTCATATAGGAATTTAGGAGTTATAGTAAGTTGTGGAGGTATAGGTGGTAAGAAATGTACGGGTGGGGCGAGGGTGTTTTTTGTGCAGGGAAATGAGTTGTAATGAAGGATTGTGATGAAGCAGTAGGTTGCTTAGATTTTGATTGGCCTTGGGTAGGAGGTTGTTTTTTCCGGGGTTAATGGGTGAGGTCCTAGGATGGATGGAAGGGGTGAAGGTGAAAAAGGTGTGGTAGGTGATGATTGGTGTATGAGGCCTAGAGGGTTGGGTCTTCCTTCTAGACAGAGGAACAATTTTTGTGTGGGTTTGGGAAGATGTGGCTAAATCCAATTTGATAGGTGGATGGGTAAGGCTTGACGTCAGCATGACACCCAAGGTAGTGATGGGTCTAGATACAAATGAAGATATAGGTGTGGGTAGGTTCTTAGGCATTGGAATGGTTTTAGTCATGGGTAAAGGTTCAGATGTAGGTAGAGGTGATGAAGAAGAATTCATTTTGATAGGCATGGTTAGGGTCAATTTGGTTACTGGAAATACCTTTGGATAGATCATGGAGGTATCTTCAAGAAAAATTTGCATTTGAGTCGAAAAGGGGAGATGAAGATGTCCCCAAAGAATGGAATTATCAATGTAATCCTAGAAATCGACCAACCGTGAAAATAGGATTTGTAAGAGGAGATGTAGTTAGTTTGGTGGAAATCCTTGTAAAATATGTCTATGAGACAAGGAATCGGTTAGCCTCAGACTCTGTGGGTAAAAGAGTCAAGATTAGGTCAACGAGATCTCGGAATGCTGATGGAGAATTTTCCCAATAGGTAGTGGTGTGTCCGAATAATATTGCATGGGTAGGAGATATGGTAGGTGGAGTGAAGTAGACTTCTATTTTGGTGGAGGAGAAGGTGATTACGGTTCTCCTACGGGTGGGAGAGTTAATATTGTTGAATATTCGAGTAAGTTACAAGGTAGATGGTGAAAAAACATCATCATAAATTGTGGACTCCTCCATGAGTGAAGGGGGAGATGAAGTTGAATCCTTTAAGGGTGAATGAGTGGAAGAAGTATTCTCCTCCTTGGGTAGAGGAGCTCATGTCAGAATTTCCTTGATAGAGCGAAATTGGTGGAAATTGAGGAACGAACGGTATGATATCAAAAATAGTGTGGACTTCACAGACATTGTTATCATTGGTTGAAGGTTCACTATTTGTATTATATGATGGCATATTATTAGGGAATGGTTTCTTAAATATGTGCAAGTTTTGATTTGCTAGCACATTCAAATTTTCCATGACGAGATATCTATTATCTAACATCTCTAAGACAATGTTCTTCAAAGTTATGAAATTACTATCACTATGGCCTTTAATGCGATGATAATTACAATAGTCATGTTCCTTATACCATACAGACATAAGATGAGTGGGATCAAAAATAGTAGGAGGTTTTATAGGAGGAAGTGTAATGGCTCCATGTTTAATAATATTTTCCAAGACTGAAGAATACGACTCTCCAATTGGAGTGTACTTTGGTTGTTCCCACTAGAACTGAAAAGTCCTAATAGGGGAAAGATTGGAAGAAGGTTTGGCTTGATTAGATGGATGAGATAGACCATATTTTAGAATGACCACATTGGCAGATCCTTTGGGTTTTGAATAATAACTTTGGGGTTTTGAAGACAAAGAAGAATCATTTGATTTGAACGAGGTGTTCTTGTTTCGCAATTGGATTTTCTTTTCTTCAATGGCACAAATTTCTAGCTTTCATGCCATCATGAATGCTTCGTTGAAGGTATGGAAGGTTTGTACCTATAGAGTTTGTGAGATGTGTCTAGCACAAGCTCTAGTGAATAACTTAATAAGTTCATCTTGAGGTAACTAGAACATTAATTGGTTGATAAGACTTCACCAGTGAGCAACAAAATATGTGATAGATTCGTGGTCATACTATTGTGTCAAATATAAGTCACTAATGGTGACATTTTTTACTACATTGATTGAGAAGTGGTCCAAGAATTCTTGAGCCACTTGGTTAAAGGAGTAGATGGAATTTCTAGGTAAAATGATGTACCAATCTAAGATAGGTCCTATAAGGGATATGGGGAATGTTCATAGGAGTACAACATCATCATGGGAAATTAGATAACACCCTTGTTTCAATGAATGCAAGTGGTTGAAATTAGGACCTTTCCAATGCACGAGGTATGGGAGAATAGGAATAGATGGATGAATAGGCTCATTACAAATTTCATCAGAAGTTAAGGAGTTATGAGAGCTGGAAACTAATGCTTCTAATGTCTACATATTTTCCATCATCATCCTAATGAGGTCATTGGTGGGTTGTGAGGAATGGGCACATCTTGTAGTAAGAGGAATTTGATGATGGGTGTATGATGTGGATGACATCCCAAAGTACATGGGGAGTCTTTGTATATGAAAACTATGAAGGGGGATAAATACGGAGTAGAAGATACCCCGAATAAGTGATAGATGATATTGGAGGTTGTTAGTGTTGCATGTAAATAGGTGAGATAGTTGTAGCAACTCTCATGGTAATTGGGGGTAGAGACTAAGGGATAGAAAGGAATATATTTTGAAATGGGGGTGTAGGTTGTCGACACCAATAGTGGTTCGATGTGATTTGGTATATACAAGGAAAGGGGGTAGATGTGACCATGATCAAGTTTTTAGTGAAGGAATGATCAACACCATGGGTGTAATAGACGCGTCATTGGTGTAGTAGATACTGATAGACATGGGGTCTACTTGAGATACCATGGGGATAAGGTGGATGAAGGTAATGTTGAGCTAGTGGTAGCTAATATGGAAGTGGGGACAAGGGAAAGAGGAATAGATATGGACATGTCGTATACTTGATGTCCCGAGAAGAGTCTTGGGTAGATGAGTGGGAAAGATAGTATTGTAAGGCCACATGATTCTAGTCAAAGAGTTTGGTGAACTCCTCATCTCCAGTATAAATGGTGATAGGATTAGTTGGATCCATAGGTGACAGGATGGAAGGCGGTGATGGGATAGGTGGGAGTGGATGAAGACTAGCATGAAATATAAGGTTGTTATCTTAGTTGCGATTCAAAACCATGTGAATTAGTGTGTATCAGGTTAACTATATTATGTAGATGACACAAAAACAACGGGAATGGAAAAGAATAGATACTGGTAGGTAGACTTGGTCAATGTTTCAATTAAAAATCAAAACAAAGAAAATGACGTTGGTTAATCGATCGATGACGGTTGAAGGGGACTGATGATGGTTATAGTAACCAATACCAGTTACTATAGAAAACACTAGTTTGAGAAAATGAAGAAGAACTGATGAAAGATGAAATGGGGAAACTATATTTGACAGTGATATCAGAATGTTGTGAATATGATGATGTCCAAATGACTTCAAATAGAAAAGAGAAGGTGATGAAAGATGTTTTGGGAAAAATAAGCTCGAAAGAGATGGTAACTAACACTGAGGAGTAAACCGATGATGGTCATATGGGAACCAATGATGGTTGCTGGACTGACACCGATTGTTGTGAAATATGAAGAAGTGAAGAAAAATGGATTTTGTGAATTAAATCAGATGAAGAAACAACCTAGAAGACTTGAGGATGATAATACGAGGCCTTGACACACTCGAAATAGTCATAATACTCCAAATAAGATGGGATAGTATGAAAGGAATAAGAAAATAAAAAACGTAATCCTCACAACTCAAAACGCAATTCAAGAAGAAATCTATGAAAAGCAGGTAATCCTACGAGTGAATTTTATATTACTTTAACTTATGTTATTTGAGACTAAATTGTGAATTTAAAACAGATTTTTTGGTTGAGAAGGCATTTTATGAAGAGGCAATCTAAAGGGGAGGTTTCAGTTACTTTTTGCGGGGTGGTTCTTTCTCCGAGATCATGATTTGGATAGAGAAACCATCTAGGTGCCCACTATCAATCCTCTAATCATTTGATCATTGTAACTTCTTCCAAGTAAGGTGTTGTTTAAGAAGATGTGTAAATTCAGATTTGTGTAGTTTGGCAAAGAGAGAGAAGAGAGAAATTGATTTCTATGATTCAATTGTGTCAACCATCAGTTGGGAATGAATTCCAGTGTATAGGTTTCCCTTGGTTTTAAATGTGAGCTAATAATGTAGCATACAAGGATGAAATGCAACAAATTTTATAACCCAAATCAATAGTTATATTCGATGTAGCAAATGATGAATAGGAGAGAGGATGATTTTCACTAATGCAGAAAGAAAGAAGAATGATTCTTTTTAAATGCACCAAAATAAATGTTTCATTTAGAGAAATTAGAAAGAAGGAACATATTACCAGAGAATAAGATTTAGTGAATAACAATTTAGAAAGGAAACACACAAGATGCAACCTATATAAATAGAAGAAACCCTAAAACAAGGATCCCACTAGGTGTGCCAAAACATTTCGCCATTAAGTTATGTACGTATGAGAAAAGCGAGATAGGGTAAGGGTGAGGAGGAATACTTGTGAATGAAGGTGGAAGGTAGAGTGCGCATGTTCTAATTTCCCTATTTCACCAATAAGTTGGGTATATATGAGAAAAGCTGATAGGGTAAGGATGAGGAGGAATACCTATGAATGAAGGTGGAAGGTAAAGTGCGCATGTTACGATTTTCTGATCTAGTGATGATTACGAGAATTTCCTTTTTCTAGGAATAACTACCTTACATGCAAAACAAGACCACAAGACAAATATTCAACAATATATGTCAATGGGCAGCCTAGCATGTGCTATATCCGAGAAGTGTGATACTTCCTATATGGTTGTCAATCTACTATTTAATATAATTCAATACAATAAATAATGTAAGAAAATAAAATCCTACTATATTTGATATGATTTAGGTACCTAATTTAAATACAATAAGAAAATTTAATCTAACAAGTAAGGTTATGATCAGATATGGAGGTGGGACAAGTAGCCAAGGTGACTAGGACAAGTCAGGATCAGGTTTTGGGTGATTTGGTTTATTTGGGTGAATGTTATGAGGTTGTTGTTACATGTAGATTTACCAAAAATAGAGACCGACATCGAGTCTAGTATGACCAATGACGGTTGAGAGGAAACCAATGATGGTTTGGGTTAACCGGCATCAATAGGGTCGGGATGATATAAAATCAATAAAACTTGGTTTTGGTGATTCTCTGTGATTGCACAGAGAATGAGAGAATGAGGATTAGGTTTCCAAAGATGTTGGGAATTCTTAGAGATGTCTAGGGTCAGGTATAGAGAGTTGGGAGGTTATAGGTGGTTAGGTGGAGGGATTGACAAGAAGGTGGGAGGTGATGAAATACAAAGGAGACTAGGACTCCCAAATAGAGAAAGAAATTGATCTAAATAAGTATGGAAAGATGCAGATCCAAATGTACTTACTTGTACTTATAGACTGGTGGTTGGATGAGGGTGATGATTGATCTATGAAACTGGTGGTCAATGTCATGACAGTGCTTCCTAGAACATTACCGTGAGTGCTTAACCTTTAGATCAGTCTTGGTGCTGGTTCAAGATGTTTGGATGTGCAAGAGGGCTCTGGTGCATGCTTACATGTAGATCTCTCTTCTCCAAAACTCAAATAATTCTTCCAACCTCTAGAACAAGGTTAGAAAGACAATATATGGTAACTAACAATAGTTTAGGGTGAGTGACATCAGTTTTGGGTTGACCGACATCGGTTAAGGTGGGATATCCTTAGTTTCAAAAATAGCAGATCCTATCTATCTTTTGGCCAATTCTCGTCCATTGTTGTAGATCCAAAATGGAATTTTCTACGTAATTAAGTGTGCATGCGGTTAGAGGAAGAATAAGCATGTAGTGTTAGGGTTAGACCAAGTCTTAGTTAGTTATAGTAAGTAGAGATTGAGTCCTAGTTAAAAAGGAAACTTGCTAAGAATAGGTCTATGATGTGGTGTCTAGGTGATGTGGTGGGGTGAGGTGTCTAGGTGAGGTGGAAATTAATTTAATTAAGGTAATTATTAATGAATATTGTGAGAATGGGCATTAATTTAATTGTAGATAATTAAATTAATATACATGTGGGGTAAAGGGGAGTGTGACCCAAATTTGGTGTCTACATTTTTCCCCTTTTTGCGTAGCTTGTATTAGTAAGTGATGCTGAAAAAAATAGGAAGTGATTTCCCCATGTGTGGGTGAAGGTGATCCCCCTCAAACCAGGAATTGATGAGGTGTTATATGGAATCGGTGAGTGGTTTGATAAATGTGTAGTTGGTGGAAGTGAAGGTAGGTGGGGAAGGGTATGAGTACTAGGGGAAAGGGTGATGGTCTACTTGGGAAATAAGGAATAGGCCAGGGTCAAATTGGGAATGGGTAATGGTTAAATCGGGTAATAGGTAATAAGCCGGGGTCAAATTGGGTAATGGGTAATGACAATCAAACACATGCATTTGTATAGATTGCAACACGGTACAAAGTTGAAGAGATTACAAACTATACATTCTCCAAGGTCGATAGGTTTATCCAAACAAGGGTGAAGTGATTTAGGTATCCAAGGCATATGATATGGTCCTTAAACACAATGTAGCAGTAGCGATCTGGTTAGAAAGTAACCGATGTAGGTTTAGTATGACTAACATCGATTCGAGTCGGTGTAGGTTAATAAAAAGAAAAATCCATATTTTATGGATTCATTTTAACTTGTTTCTTTATGGGAAAATGACAGAGCGGTGAGGTAAAAGTTGGAAAGTGACAGGATGAGATAGAGAGCTGAGTTGGTGAGCCTCATAGCTGGTGATTGGCATTTGGTAGGTGGGTCCACGAGATCAATTAGAGCCATTTGATTGGTTGTGCGGTGTAGAGTGGATTTGGTGATGGCAGAGGTGGGAGAGGGATTGGGTGGACCACCGACGTAGTGACCAGATGTACCTGTATGATGAAGGTACTAAGATGAGGTAGGATTCAATCCTCTTCTATCATTTGGGTTAAAATGATTGTTTTTAAAATTGGTTGGGTAAAAAAGGGGGTTTGGGTGGAAAATGAATTTGTATTTGTAGGTAAAATGAATGGAATGGGGGTGGGTGGGAATTCCAATGTATTGTAAATAGGGGGAATGAAGCTAGGGAAGGTTTGGGTAGGGTAGGGTAGGTTTTTAGGGTGAATGTGTTAATTTTTGAAAAGGAGGGTAGGGGTTTACTGATTTTGACCTCGCGACAATAGCCGAAAGACGGTCAAGGGTTGAGGACTTGCGTCGGTTGGCCTTGGCGGCATTGCATTGGTCAATTATTAGGTGATTGCTTTCAGGTTATTATGGACTTATTTTAGTCAATAGTGACCGATGTCAATCGGCTCTAGGGGAAAATAGGTCAATAAAAGAGATAGGGTGGGAGGGGAAGATAGGCAATGAGATATAAAGGAAGGTTTATGGAGAATGGGTATGGTATGCAGTGTACAAATTGTATGAGTTGAGGGATGTGAAATTGGGATGGGGGAAAAGAGGTAGTCTTTAGGGTTGGGATGTGGTTACAGGATAGTAAGTAGTAAGGGTCTTGGGAATAGGTTGGTTGGTTAAGAGATATGTTGGGTATGGTCAAGGCTTAACAATGTTGTGGTTTGTTGGATGCAAGCTAGGGACCAACTGTAGATGAGGGATAGAGTACCACCTCTATTGCTAGTAGTATGGTCAATCATGACCACGAGAGGAGTGGATGCACATGATGGATGTCGGCCTAATTGGGATCCGATGCTACAGGCATATAGTTCAAGATCCGAGCTTGATGGTCACACTCATCGATAGATGGGATTCAGTGACCAATACATATTTCCTATCGACGGGAAAGATCACTATCACCCTGGAGGATGTATACAGGATCCTATTTCATCGAGAGGACTTAAAGGAGTTGATAGTGGAAATTTTTGGAGAGGTGATAGTGGATTTGAGATACCATAGCGTGAGCCTGAGCTATGGAGATATGTACACATCCCATCCTCAGGAGATGAGGTTGGTTGTCTTGATCATGGAGGCAGTGTGTTGCTTTGCATTGCCAAATGTGGAGGGTGGGAGATTCCCACAAGTATTGATGGGGGTTCTCTATGACATGATGGAGGATAGGACCTATTTTTCTTGGGCACCAACATTCTTGGTGTAGTTATACAAAGAGTTGTGGGCCTATGGGAGGCTATGGAGGTTTAGTTTGTGTTGTACATTTTATAGACACCCATAATTACGTTTGAGAAATTTAAATACTTAAATTGAGCTAATTATATCCCTTCTTGCAAATTGGCGACATATCGTAAAGGCACTCATCTTCGCTCTTATCATCATTAATTAATTACACTACACTAATTAACTAAGTTGCCTATCCAATAAATACCCTAATTAACAATCTTCCATTATTATTCCCCCTTTTATCTAGACAAATTAATTAGCTTCCCCTTTCATTTAACCAATAAATCAGTATTTTATTGATTTAATCCCCCTTCTATAGTCTAAATCATGCTAATATTCCTCTAAAATCTTCTATAATATTGTACATCTATTAATTAAATCATCTTGATTAATTAGTAGGCCCCCTTTTATCCACATGGGTCACTAAAGGACAAACTAAACCCTCATAAAGTTAACTCAACCCTATCTAAACCCCCCTTATCCACAACTAACTCAACATCTCTATTATCCCACATGCAAAGGGATGTAGTGTTTCCTTTATCCATTGGGCTATATAAAGAGCCCTCCTCCTACCTTACACCTACACCTAAATTCCTTGAGAAGACAAAAGCAAAACACATAGAAAATAGACTAAAAGATTTCCTTTGTTATTCTTGAGAATTCACCACTTGAAGAGTTAAGCCTCTTTTTCTAGCCAAATTGTTTGGGTCATATGAGAGGTGTCAAAAGGGTCTTGTATCCCAACTTTTATAAGCTCTCATTCTTAAGTTCTTGGATATCAAAAACAACCACTTTGATTGCCATGGAGCCTATATAGGTGCATTTAATTTTTTGTTAATCAAAAAGAGTAGAGGTTTTGAAAAATTTGCATGCTTGGTTTGATTTATGTTTTGAACTTTTAAATGCAAATAATGTTATTGTCTAACCTTGTTTAGCTCTTATCTTGATGGTGCTTTAGACTTTGCTTTAACATTGTTAATTAAGACTACTAGGTGTTAGTTTTTATTTTCATTAACTTATTTGAACATACTATGAATAAATTTGGCATGCCCGATGGGACCTAGTCCTTGGAATTTTAGTTTAAATTCTATTGTTTTTGGTGAAATTTTGATATGCACTGAGATGGGCGAGAATGAAAGAGTAAATCAATTTTTAGAAGATATGTTACGAATGTATTGCATGGATCAATAGTATAAGTGGGAAGAGTATCTTCCATTAGTTGAATTCACATACAATAATACATATCATGCTTCTCTTAAGATGGCACCTTTTGAGGCATTATACGGAAGAAAATGTAGAACCCCTATTAGTTGGGATAGCATAAAAGATAGAGAGGTAATTGGACCTAAAATTCTTACCTGAAATGGAAAAAGTTAAATTGATTCTGAATGCCGAAAGAAGAAAAGCAAATAGGCAAAAGAGTTATGTTGACTTGAAGAGGGTTGATATGAAATTTGAACTTGGTGAGAAAGTCTTTCTTGAGTTAAAGCGAAAAAGAGTTCTATAACTTTTGGCAACTTTGCCAAGTTATCACCTCGTTATATGGGACCTTTTGAGATAGTTGAAGTAATCAACCCCGTAGCTTATCGTTTAGCATTACCTCCCGATTTGTCATGAATGCATGATGTTTTCCATATTTCTTTGCTTAAGAAATACGTTTTGATTTATCACACATGTTAAATTAGAATTCCTTGTAGGTCCACCGACCCGGGGAATAATTGTGGTTAAACCCATACGAGTGCTTGACACTCGCTTACATTGAGAAATCGAGAAATAAGTCAATGTAAGGTCCAGTGGGACTAGTTTAATGAAGAGAGTGCAACTTGGGAAAATCTAGAGGATATGAAAACTACTTTTCCATATCTATTTGAACAAAATTGATTTTGTTGATTGATAAAAATTTATGATTTTATCTTTATATGACAATAAGTATGCCAGTTTTGGGTAAATATTTATTTGATTTGAATAAACAACTATTTAATGTTGATTTCGGAACTATAAGGTTTTGATATATTTGACTTAGGATAAGAGAAGTGAATGAATTGATTGTCCTTGGTGTAAATTGTTAAAAGAGGTAATCATCGGGATGATGATTCTTTTTAGGAGGGAAGCATGTAACACCCTTGACAATTGTTATATTCCTCCTTTGCATTTCAAGTGTTGACAGGTGATTTTCTTTTAAAGATGTGTTCTTTTGATTGATGGAGATCATGCTTGATATGGATAAATATTTTCTACTCTTAAGATCATTAGACTGAAATGGAATGGCTTCCTTGAATCCATTTTTCACTTCTTTTAGATGAATTGAAATTTTGTTTAAGAGTTGTAAACTTATTTATTAATCGAATCATCATTGGATCAATTTTAGTTATCCAAGGAATGTTTTAAATCTGCTCTGTGGAACGAATGGTAAATTGACATTCCATGAATTAAGAGACATATTGACTGAACTTTGTTGTTACAAGTTCTTTTATTTTTGTGTGAATGTATTTCCATTCAGTTGTATGTTGTGCTTGGGTCCTTGGAGATTGATCATGGCAGGACATTGCTGACGAACACAAAAATATAGCATATTCATGACATAGGAAGGATTCAGGATCCTAAAAAGGACTATCCTACAGAATCCTAAGCTATGTCACTTAATAGAATTCTTATTCTAACCTAAAGCTTCCTATTCTACTTTGTTGGTTGATTGGCATCCTAACCTAAGCTCTGTGCTAAAGGATATGGAAAGGTTACTAGGCTATTAAAATTAACCTAGAACCTAATACTATAAGGTTTTATGATGATCTAACCTAATTCCTAAAACTATTATGTTGTGAATTAATCTAACCTATGTGGAAACTACCTAAGGCTATGTGTTAAGACCTATGGTGGAAATTTTTTATTAGGGTTATATCCTAAGGTATATATTATAAACTACCTAAGGTCTAACCTAAGAAATTTGATCTATCCTAAACTAATGGGTACAAAAGGGGAATTAGGTGGTTGCATGCATTATGGGTGATGGCTCCTATAGCATTTATTATATTGATAAGGTTTTGAATGCATAGGGTACTGCTAGTTTTAGGGGCTAGTTGACTTGGCGGAGGCTTATGTGGAAGTGTCACTAAAATGGAATTTCATGTTAATTTTGATTTGGCATTCACCAGACTTGGAAGGTGGTGGCAAGGAAGGATAGGTGGGAAAATTAGAATTAATGAAACTTATTATTTTCAGTTTTTGTGCACAAACCATCTTGGAAGGCATGCAAGTGGGTTTGTCTAGGGTTGTTTCACTTTGCATGTTTCATGATTTTTGCTCTACATGCTCTCTAGTTTTTCAAACCAGCAGATTGAACTACACTTAATGGCTATTTTTGAAGTCTTAGACCTATTTTCAGTTCGTGGGATGTATAAGAGGCATTGTGGAAAAATAATATGGTTGTTTGATCTTTCGTGGAGAAGAGGAGAAGTTGTGAGCTCTTTGGAGGTATCCTTTGATTTGGCAAAAGCACTATCAGGAATGATAGGCTCTAATCTTTAAGATCTCTTGCTTTCTTCTAAATGTTTCATTAAAATGAGTCTGCTCTTTTGAGATTCTTGGATTGCATGTTTTATCTGGTTATTTTCTTGTTGGGTTTAATAAATCTTGTGATCTTGGTTATGAATCCATGGTAAATGATGTTCTAATTAGAAACTTACCTTGTGTTATTCCTTTTAAAAAAAATGCATGCAAAATGTATTTCTGTAACTCTACTTGTCATTCTGGAACTGGTAATTGAAGTGTTCTATTTTAAATGACCTTCGTTGCTATTTAAATATGGTTTTGAGTTTGTGGGAACCTTGAGTTCCGTTTGAGCTTGTATTTGGGCTTCGTGTTTTGATATGAACTTGTGTTGGAGCTTCTTGTTGTTCTAAACCGGTGTTTGGAATCCTAGGTAGCTCTGGACTATTGTTTGAAGTTTGTATATGGCTCTGTACACGTATTTTATTACTTGTGTTTCTCTGAACTGTTATTGAAGGTTCATGTTTTTACACCGCACTCGTATTTTGTTACTTGTATAGTTCTGAACTCTTGTTTGAAGCTCGTGTTTTATTTTGAGATGGTATTAGGGCTTCTTGTTTAAAATATAAACTGGAATGAGAACTTCATGTTTCCCTAAACTGTGATTAGAGACTCGTGTAGCTCTGAACTATTATTGGAAGATCGTATTTTATACTTCCCTCGTATTTAAATACTTGTGTAGTTCTGAAATTTTGTTGAGACTTTGTGTTCGACTCTGTTATGGTATTTTGAGTTGGGTTTTACTTGTATTAAAATTTTAAAACTTATAACTCTTTTGTTGAACTATTGCTCAAAGAAAACTGGGAGAATAGTTGGCTGAGTTGTTGGGTAAACTCTTTGAGATCTTAACTGAAAAACGTCTTTGTTTGATGAATGGATTTGGTAATTCCTTTTTGAGAACTATTTCATCTTTTCTGAGATGGAAATGACGTTTTATCGGGGTATTATTTTCCCCTCTATTTTGTGGAAACCCGCGTCTTCAAATATTTTAAAATAAGTTTTGGGTTTCGTTTAAAAGAAGAGTTTATTACTTTAGTGCTCTGAATTGTTATGGAGGGATTACTTGTCTTTGTTCAAATTGTTTTTGTATTATAATACTTATTGAATCAAGAACTAATTACTCTTTTGTAATGCAATATTGAAACCTAACAATGGGATTTCATTCTTTGAGTTTGTTGATACTTTTGAACATGTTTAGCTTATTGATCATTTTTTTCTATCTCTTGTTGGATATAGTAAAAAATGATGTGTCTTTGTAAAAGAAAGGAATGTGATTCCTTTGGAATAGAATGTTGTTTTTAGGACTGTTATGCATATTTCATTCGAGATTGGAATTGAAACTCGTGTTTATTGAAGGTAAAGAATTGTAAGGAAAATGGCAGTGTGCTTTCTTCTTACTGTGAGTTGATTTTGTTCTCTCTTAGGGAACTAGCTTATGAATTTCTAAGTATGAATTAAAAGCGGAATTCATTTGTTAGTACAATAAAATGAATTATTGATTGGATCATTTTCTAATTAAGATCCCTTTCTTTCTATTGTTGGGATAAGTTCATTGGTTGAACTTTTCTGTTTTGATTCTCTTATGAAATGGAGATTTCTTTATGATTTGTTTGGTCTTCCTTGTTCAAATCATTTGTTGAAATGATGTAGGAAGAGATTAGATGATTTGGTTTTGTTGAACAGAAAATGTAATCTTATTTGGCAGACTGTTTGTTTGACAAGGCTTTGCTTTGTTTGGTTTGAGATGAGTAAGAAGTGTCTCTTGCACTCTATCTTTTTATGGATCTTGCCTGGATGGACTCGAGTAGAGATTATTAACTCTGTATGAGTCTAATTTGATTTGTGAACATTGGTTTCAGATATTTAAATGTTAACTTCTAACATGTGGAAGTAGATTTAGACTTGCTAGGTAGACTGTTTGATTCTCTATTCCTTCTTAGATTGAAATGGGATTATATTATGATGAATATCTTAAATGTTGAATTTTAAGGTAGTTGTCCTTTAAATGAAACTATTAATTCATGTTATGAATTTGTTTCATTTTTCAGATGTTTTGTGTTTGGGCATAGTTTGTAATGGTTCTTCTTCTTCTTTTTCTTAAGAGTTAGAGGAATCATCCTAATGAGAACCATGCTGTAAACCCTTCTTTTGGCTTAAAGCAAAGATAAATGTTGTATTCTATTATGATAGAATTGGGAACAATGAGATGATATGATTTGTTGTTTGCTTAAGGATAATTGATAGGATCAATTAAACTTTAATTTTGTAAAGGCTAGATATAGTGGATTATATTTCATTCTTCTCTTGGAAGTGAATTCAATTGGTTAAATGTACTTCTTTTCATTTGCTATTACTTATATTGATATTTATGATGTCATAATTGTCTCATTAAAGTAGAATTGTTTTAATGGAACAATTATTGGAATGCACTTCGTTTTAAGGATTAGTGTTTATCATGCTCAATTCATTGAACTGACTCGTGCTAGAAATTTTTGTAGATGGACTTCGTAAGTGATAAAAGAAGGTAAAACTTATATGATGCATTGGCTGAATTAAATCTGATTCCTTGTGAAGAATTTTGATTCATTCTTGAGATTGTAAGAAAAAAGAAAAGTAGTATTCTTTTATAATGAAGACGGTTGTTATGCAGTTTTCCTAAACTGCATAAGGCTTGTAAATGTATAAGTTATAAAGATTAATTGAAAGCTGAGAATTTACTTGTATTGGTTGTGTAAATTATCTTGTATTCGTATGATAAAGATGGATTCTATCTTGTTGATATTCTTCATATTATTTATATGTTTAATTGGTTATCCTTTAATAAGTTGGATAAAGGGATTTAGTTCAATTCCCTACTTATGATGCAGCTTGTTAAGTTACAGAATATGATGTTCTTTATCTAAACTATATAATATAGTAATGTAATGAATGTTGTACATACATTAAGAAATATGGATATTGGGTAAGATATACCCTAACACTTAACATGGAGATGAAGACTCTTTCTCCTTCGTAATTGCTTATAAACCAAAAAGGTTTGGAAATATGATTACAATTTATTAGACTTCAAATTGTATGAAGTCTACTTTAAATTGGATATATATTCGGATGTTGAATCTTTCCAAAAAGTTATTGTACTTTTTAAATAAGACATATTATAACATTGTACAATTATGGTTAATTGACAGTTTAACTATGTGATCAAATATTAAAAGCGACCATGAAAATAATGAAGTTCTTAATGGGCTAAATGAGGCAAATTTAGGAAAGAACTTATTGAGCGTTGGATTAGGGTTTGGCAGGGTTGTTGTAATCAGGTTTTAATCCAAACTAACAATGTATTAACAAACTCCTTGGGGGTATGTACATCTTGATGAGGTAGTTTTTGTAGGATGTTGGCACACGCCAACTACAGGGCTGTAATTTTGAGAAGGCTTGGGTCTTCTCGAGAATACAACATTGTAGTTGACATGTGGCATCACCCTTCCGCATTGATCATCTAGATCTACACACATCTAGAACTTGGACTTGAACCTAGTTTCTCTCTAGGTCTGGATAGGAGCATATTTAGGATAGGAATTAGCTTCCAAAGGCTTAGGGTATGTTTGCACATTCGGATGACTTAGGTCAAATGAGTATGCCCATCTACCCTAAGCCTTTGTGAGTGTCTTCCTATAATAGGTTATGTTTCTATCTAGGGCTAGGGTAAAACCTGGAACAAGTGGACTGACGGTAGTTAGTAAAGACCAATCATGATAATAGAAGAGTGAGGTGAAGGACATATTCCAAAATGATGAGTATGTCATCTAGGAATAGTGACATACATAGTATGTTATAAATCTTTGGCCAAAGTATCACAAACTGTTGGTTGCGTTGTCCTATGTCACCAAGTTTAAAACAATGTGATATCAGATGAATATTGGTAACAGATATTCAAATATGTTCTTTAAACAGATCACTCAGTACCCGGTGTAGGGTAGGATGACAAATTATATGAAGTATACAATATGTATTCAATACATAAGATAACATAAATAGATCGGTAGCTTACCGAGTTATGGAATGAATAGATCGGTGAATCATTGAGTCATTATAGCTGCATATGTTTATCCATTGAATTTGATTGGCATGGAATGTTTGTTCTAAATATTTCTTTATTTAGAACAGTGAACATTATTAAAAAAATTCTCTTGATTCTAAAGTCTTAAAATGGGAATGTTACACCTTTGGCATAACGCCTTAAGCTACAACAATGGGGGTGGTTCTAAGAACCCCAAAGTAGTCACGCAAGAGGGAACCTTGTGGAAAAAGCAGGAAGTGCTCCGCACTTGCCACTTGAATAGTGATTCCTTTGTGAGATAGCATTACCAATTGTCCGTATGGTGACCCCAGTGATAGTACATGTAGATGCACTCATTTCCTATTGTGCTTGAAGGGGGTAAAGTAAAGTTGAGATACTCCCAAACTAGTTAGTGTGAATTTTTGGGTAAATCGAGCTCGCTTAAGACAACCTTGTAACACCTAGGGCAAGAGAACCACCTAGGAAGATATACTTTGACCAGGAGCCCACTTTGACCACTTCAAAATAGTGTTGAGTTGTGAGCCATCTTTTCATCATGAAACGTGTGACGCATTACTTTCGCTTAGTTTTTCACTTGCCTTAGGGCGAGGTGAAACTCTGCCAGAAGTGAAGCTAGCATTTTTCATCCCCATTTTTGATCTACTTCCTTCATGTTCTTTTGACACTTTGTTGATCAAAA
The DNA here is from genome assembly GCA_018340775.1 of Taxus wallichiana var. yunnanensis. Classification (NCBI taxonomy): domain Eukaryota; kingdom Viridiplantae; phylum Streptophyta; class Pinopsida; order Cupressales; family Taxaceae; genus Taxus; species Taxus wallichiana. The sequence continues at coordinate 155,764,495 of CM031242.1, read as the reverse complement.
GAAAGGTGATTACCTTTTTGTTACCAATCAATTTTTTACGCCACTTTTTTACATTTATGCCCATCCATGTTTGCGGTTGGGTGAGTTAAACATCTAAAGTGTGTGGAGGTGTATTCATATCATTGGTGGCCTTTGTGATCTTGATACCCATGTCAGGATCGTCATTGTAGTTAGGTGTGGTTCTTAATCTTGAAATTCCTTTGAAACATTATCTTGTTTGTATCGTATCACTACAATTTTTGTATTTACGTCTTGTTTCTTGTGAACTTGACCTAAATATCTATATTGTAAGGTTATGCTACACACATTTTAACAATTCCTAGTTATACTCTAAGCTTTTAGTTCGACTCTATTATTACCTTGATTTTGAAGAGTGCTACGTGTTACCACTTGTGCATGTTATATCAATATCATCTTTATATCAATACCTTACTTTCTCGCAAAGTTTGGTTAACATATCTTGGTGACATTTTTGTGTCACTCACAAATTGTAACTGGCACTTTTTGGGATATAGGTCTTAATCGAATTTGAGCTCACTTCTAGTATACCTTGTTAGGAGGTCACATTAACTTCTTGTAGTTACTTACGTCTTGTTCATTCTTTTAAACTTGGCATAAGTGAGAACATCTTGTTAATTATCTTGCGATACCAAACTACTTTGTTGAAACATAGTCTAGGAATTATTTCATTCATTTGATAGGATTATATACCAAATATTTGTATCACTATTAATTTATCACTCTATCAAATTGGTATTCTCACATTGTTATTCATTCATATTCTTGGCATTCATCTTGCATTTCACTTAAGTGTGAATACAAATATTTGAGCACATTTACAACTTACCTTAGTGAAACTACTACAAAATCATGGCTCCCAAAACATGATTAGGACTCAAGAAACAAACATACGAGGAACAACAAGTGCAAGCTTGGGAAGCCTCAAACAGACAAGGGTCAAACCCTTTCATTGGACATGATCTAGGGCCTCTGTTTTCCACGAAAAAAGAGATAGAAGATATGGTCGATCATAGTGGTGATGAATTGGAATCCCCACATGCGGAGTTTGACTTTGAACCTACTTTATTAGATGAGTTTATTTTTAGAAATAAGGATAGAGTGCTAGCGTGGGTCGTGGAATTAGGTGCCAAAATGCCCACTGAAAATGAGACAATCCCACCTACAAACAACGCTAATGAGGAAGAGTAACCCCTTATCAACATGGAGGATATTTTGACGCATGGACATGCTTCTACCTCCAACACAGAAATGATAAAGTAGTGGGACATAGAATACCCTTTATCAAAGTGCCACATAAAAATAGGTCAGGACATGAGAATGTTGAAGAACCTCCACAATACAAGGAAGAGGAGGAACCTTTAGAAGAAGAAACCACCATTCAACAATAGATTAGTAACCTAAGCTGAAAATTATCTTTGCTAACCTCTCATGTACAAAAGGAAGCAAGAAAAAATGTTCAAAAGTCAAGGCCTAAGGTCAAAATCAGTGAACTCCATAGAGAAAATCAAGGAGAAGACAATACGAAGTATCATCGAGGTATATATCCCCATGTCTCCCCTTTGAAGAACAATTACTCGCACAAGAGGTATATTTTATGAAAGCAACACTCACAAGCCTTCAAGAGAGCAATATGGGGAGCATTAGAAAATATCATTATGAAGAATTATGTCCCTATCCTTTTGACAAGACTATGATCCTTCAACATTTTCCTAAGAAATTTGACACGCCAAAATTTGACAAATATAAAGGAAGGGAGATCCATGGGATCATGTCAAATATTTCTATATGGCATGTCAATAGGTGTCCTATAGTGATAATTATCTCATACGACTATTTCCCAAGTGTCTAGGAGGTCAAGCCTTTGAGTGGTTTACATGTTTACCTCAAGGATCAATTTTCACTTGGCCAAAATTGGCAGAAAGGTTTATGCGTCACTTCTCATACAATATAGAGAGTTATGTCACCATGGCAGATTTATGTGGCACCAAACAACACCCTAATGAGAATATTTATGGCTTCCTACAATGGTGGAGAGGGATAGCTAGTTGCTTCCCTTGTGCTTTCCCTGAAAAACAACTGGTAAGAATTTTTGTGCCCAACCTAAACCCAGACATAGCCTTCTACCCCCAAATACATTGTGTTCACACTTTTGAGGAGGTCATTGAAAAAGGGGTTCAAATAGAGAAATCTCTCATTGCCAAAGGAAATCTCAAGTCCCAATCTAGGGATAATCAAAATGTTAAACCCATGAAGAAGCCAAAGATATTTAACAAAAACAAAACCATGGTAGGAGACAGGATCACTAATTCTAAACGTGTACAAGTGGTTCAAACTAGTCAACCTTTTAAACTGACCAAAGGACCCATTCAACCACCACCCAAGTGGAGAATGTTCACCCCCCTCAATGAACCTTTGTCAGTTATATTAAAATAATTGGATGCAGCTCACATGGTGACATATCCTACGACACAACCATTTGATGACAATGCTCCAAAACCGTCATGGTAAAGAGCACGACTATTGTGAAATGCATCGTGCAAGGGAAATAATACGAGAAAAATGTCTGTGACTTTGTCACTATATCCAAGACCTCATCGAAAATGGGGAGATAGAGGTGGAAAACCCAGAGAAAACTTAGACACCCAATGAAAATATGGGGATATATAAAGAGCCATTCCCCAAACATGATAAATCAGAAAAGTCAAAGTCGATTGGGGAGAGTCATCCCAAGGTTATAAAGCAACGAATTACTTATACACCAAAAATACAACAATCATTATGATTCACTTATTGGATGTATTCACTCTCCTACTGACCATGTCAACACCATCTGAATCAAGGGAAAGGATTGTGCCATGGTAATAAGGCGTGCCTGCCTCATGATTCGGAACCTTCTCCATCAACCCCATAAAATGGTAAATACAACCTCTTAGAGCAACTTGAGAAGATGTCTCCTAATATTTTGATCTTAAATATTTTTAAGATATCAAATGTACAAAAAGACATTCTATACCAAACTCTTCAGGGGTTAGGAGTGCCATTAGAGGTAGATCCTACACATCTTCAAGCCATAGTAGCAAACATCATACCAAATGAACACATTTCCTTCAATCATAGGGAGATCCCTATTGAAAATCCAATGCATAATCTTCCTTTGTATATTGAGGTAGTTGTTACCTATAGGAAGATCAAATGAGTGCTTGTGGACAATGGATTAGGGTTGAACATATGCACGCTAAAGTTGGTTAAGCAACTAGGACATACTGAAGTAGATCTTGAGTCAAATATCATCACTATCACTACTTACGACAACGTGGAAAGGGATTCAGTGGGCACAATCACCGTGCCCATGGAGGTGGCTCTCACTTGGCATCAAACAAAGTTTCATGTCTTTGACTTGGAACTTCCGTATAATATTCTTCTAGGCCGACCATGGATTCATGCCATGCATGTTGTGCCATCGACGTTCCATCGGTGCATTAAATTGAAGCATGAGGACACATCATTATGATACAAGGATATTTAGATCCCTTTGCTCACTATAGAGCTCTCAATAGTTTTGCTTGTAAGGGCACATTTCCATGTCCCTCCACCGATATAGCTCTCCCTCTCTAATCTGAAGCCATGAAATCTCGGATAGATTGATTCTCTCAATTCTTTCACCTATAGTGCATCTACATCAACCTCTCCTTTTGATTCATGGGAGATGAAGGTTCTAGAATATGGCTGTGGAGAATATAATGTGCAACAAGCCCTCTTGGTTTTAGACCTCTCATTGTCACCCAAGACTAGAGGTCAACCCAACTATCACTTTAGAAGACCTAGAAATGAATGCACTATTGGGTCATTCTTACCTGGAGGCTTGCTAGCTGAAGAAAAATTATTGGACCCACCTACAACTTGGGTCCCAAAGGATACTCAACCAACCTATTATCAAACCCTTGAATATGAGAAATCCAGTAAAATGATGTACTCCATGGGCTACAAGGGCCTAAGATGTGGAAGAAATGAGCAAGGACAATGAGAACTAGTACCTCTCCCACATTTTAAAATAGAAAGATACGGCATTGGAATTCACCCTTATGGGGCACACCCCAATGATCAAGATGCTACTTGCTCTGAACATGAGGATAGCTCTGACTATCTAGACAGTGATACGGATTCCCATTGTAGCCAATATGAGGATCTTGCCTCCACAAACCTATTCATGAATACCATTTTCCTAACCATAACCCTATGGAATCTACCCTTGACCTTTTTACCATTCCCTTATTGAATGGGACCAAAAACTTCATATGTCACTAGATCTATTTTAGAATGATGAAGCTATTGTAGAGTTCATGGGCATTCGAGGATATAATTCCCATTGGAGATCACAAAAAGGCTTTTATATTGACTTGGATACATGTGCCTAATTTAGTGAGGAGGCGAGCTTTGTGGTCAGCAAAACTTAAGAAAAGTGAGAGAAAAATTTCCAAAGTAAAGCCTTGGCAAAATCAAAGTCCAAGTCACACAGTGAAAACCTCTTTGAGGCACTAGCCGACAAATAGGTGCAAAAATCAAAGGACAATAAAAGTGACCATGCAAAGGATGAAAATCTCATGGAGACATCCTTGGACAAAGATCTCAACCTTCCTCCCGATCCTACGTGCATGGAGGACTTTTCAAAGTTACTAGTAGAGGAAACTATCAATGTAAACATTGGTACAAAAGAGGACCCAAAAATAGTCAAATTGGGAGCATCACTCTCGGCACAGGAACAAAAAACATTCACCATGTTGCTATGGGAATTTATAGATGTATTCACATGGTCCTATAAGGATATGCTAGGATTAGATCCAACTTTGGTCATGCACAACTTAGTTGTACATGCAAACGCTAAGCCTATTAAATGAAGCTCAAAAAGATGCACCCAAGGGTGGCCCTACTGGTTAAAGAAGAATTAGAAAGATTTCTTGTAGTAAGATTCATTCGGCCTATTGATTATTCTGAATGGATATCCAACATCGTCCCTGTCCAGAAGAAGCCCATTGGGATCAGAATCTGCACGGATTTTAGAGACATTAATAAGGCTTACCCTAAGGATGATTTTCCACTACCAAATATTGATATGATTGTGGATTCAATAGCAGGATATGAGATGCTATCTCTTATGGATGGATTTTCAGGATACAACCAAATCAAGATAGCTGATGAAGATCAACATAAGATGGATTTTACAACTCCTTGGGGTACCTTTTGTTATCAGGTAATGTTGTTTGGGCTTAAAAACGTAGGAGCTACTTATCAGAGGGAAATGATGGTAATTTTCCATGATATGATCCATGATATCATGGAAGACTATGTGGATGACATCCTCGAGAAAATCTAAGACAAGAGAGGATCACCCTATTATTTTGTCATGTATCTTTGAGTGCCTACGAGAGTACAAGGTCTAGATGAACCCAAAGAAATGTGTATTCGGTGTGCTATCAGGAAATTTTTTGGGTTTCATTGTATCAAGAAGGGGAATTGAGGTAGACCCTGCTAAAGTATCTACTATTACTGAGATGCCTCCTCCTAAGAACATTAAGAAACTATGCAGCTTGCAAGGAAAAATACAGGCTATTCACCACTTCATCTCCCAGCTTGTAGATAAGTGTCATTCGTTCACCCACCTACTTAAAAGGATGTCTCCTTCATTTGTGGACCAGAGCAACAGTAGGCCTTTTCCTTGCTTAAACAATACTTGGCCAATCCACTGTCCTCATGCCTCCAACTTTTGGTGAACCAATCGTGCTTTATATATTTGCTACACAATTTTCTATTGGTGCTCGCTCTCCCAATACAACCTTGGTCACAAAGAAAAAGTGGTGTACTACCCTCGGTCACACTCTCATCGCTTATGAGCTCAACTATCCCCAAATTGAAAAATCTTGTTTGGCTTTTGTCTTTACTTTTTTTTAAAAAATCCATTATCTATTGAATACCAAAACCAAGCTTATATCTAAAGTTGACCCACTCAAGTACTTGCTATCTAAACCCAACCTCATAGGTAGAATGGCTAATTGGATCATTCTACTAAGTGAATTTGACATAGATTTTGTGCATCAGAAGTCGGTTAAGGGACAAGTACTTGTTGACCAATTAGCAGAAGCACCTTTACAAGGCACTAAACCTTTGAATCTGGATATGCTAGATGCCTCATTACTATACACTGAATAATTTTTCATATAGCAGATACACTTCAATGGGTCCTTTACTTTTCATGGTTCAGAAGTAGGTGTGGTCCTTGTTACTCCTTCTGGTGATCCCATACCTCGACTTTTTCATCTTGGTTTTCCTTACATGAACAACATTGCAGAGTATGAGGCACTTATTACAGGGATGAAGCTCACCATTAAGTGGAACATTCATCATGTCAAGGTTGTAGGTGATTCTCAATTAATTATCAAGTAAGTTAATGATGAATACAAGGTTAAGGATGAAAATCTCATACCTTACAAGAAGCTGGTAAAAACTCTAAAAGAGTACTTTGTGCGCATCACATTTGAATAGATCCCAAGAGTGTGAAATCGATCGATAAATTCTATGGAAATAGTGGGTTATATGATTCGTATTCCTCTAGGGAATAATGACGTGCCGTTCTTTGTGGAAAAGTTACGCCGGCTTGCGTACGGCATGCTAGAATCTTATTTGGATTGTGATGTTGTTGGTCCCATTCCCCGTGGTATGATCCCATCTTTACCTATCTCAAAGACAATATGTTCCTCCTAACATCTCTCGGTTACGAGAAACAAATCGTAATTCATCAAATAGCCCACTATACCATTTTAGGAGGTATGCTTTATCGTTGTGGCTATAATGGGAATTTATTACATTGTCTCAATATGATGAGTAGTCGATCCAAGCAATCAAAGAAGTACATGAAGGGTATGTGGGGCACATACTAATGGAATGGTTTTGGCCAAGAAATTATTAAGATTAGGCTACTATTGGCCTACCATGGAAACCAACTGCTGCAACTATGTCGAAAATGTGTACTTTGTCGAAGTATGGAAATTTCATCCATTCTTCATCACAACCATTACAACCCATCACTACCCCATGGCCATTTTGTAAATGGGGACTTGACTTGATAGTAAGATTACCCCTACCTCATTTGATGGTCATACCCACACATCATCATAGCTACTTGAATAATTTACCAAGTGGGTGGAAGTGTCCCCTTAACCTATGTAATAAGAGCTTAGATTTCCAAATTCATCATGAATAATATCATTTTCGGTATGGCATTCCTGACCATTATATCGATAATGGAAAGTCATTCAAGAATAAAACTATAAAGGGTCTTTGTCATTGGTTCCAAATCAGGTTAAAATTGTCTACACCATATTATCCCCAAGGTAATGGATAGGCCGAGGCCACAAATAAGACTTTGGTGTAAATAATGGAGAAAATGGTAAGTAAAACAGGTCATAATTGGCATTTGCAAATCCACCCAGCTCTTTGGGCTTACAGGACCTCCATTCACACTCCTATGGGTGCAACGCCATATTCTCTAGTATTTGGGATGGAATCTATCATCCCACTAGAAATTGAGCTTCCTTCCCTAAGAATCTCTCTTAGGGATTATCTGGATAAAGATGAAGATTACCATGTGGCTAGACTAGCTGAGTTAGAACTCCTAGACAAGAAGAGAATTTGTGCCCTTAATCACCTCAAAGTGTATCAGAACAGAGTCTCTAGAAATTATAACAAGAGAATCATACCTCGCTAGTTTGAGGTTGGTGATTTGATCATGAAGGAGAATCAGTTCAACACAAGGGAAGAACGAGAAAAGAAAGAAAAGTTTGAACCACATTGGTTAGGACCCTATGTTATTATGGCCAAGTACAACATAGGGGCATACAAACTTTCTCACCCCAATAGTGATGAGCTCCATGAGCCCATGAATGCCATGCATCTTAAGCGGTTCTATGCTTAAACATGACACAAAATCAAAAAAGCAAAAAAATCAAAAACATGGTAAAATAATCAAAATACAAAAAAGAGAAAAAGAGAAAAAAAAAGAGAAAACATGTCATCCATAAGTGAAAACCACGCAATTGTGGCACTTTGGATAAGTCCTTGGGTGAAAAATGGTTTCCGGTGCCTTGGGAGGATTCGTTATTCACAAGCATCTTGCATCCGAAGGGTATTTCTACTTAGCCTAGGGCTAGTTCCATGTCTACCCTACGAGATTCCATGTGGGCCCAATCTGTCAAGCCTTGATCTAGATTTGTATCCTTTTATTGATTTGTGAGGGGCATGATCTTGGCCTATTCTCCACCTTGCACGAGGGGCATTTCGTGACTTCACCTTCTTATGTATAAGTGTGTGGCATCTGCGCCTTGTAAATTCCCCATCTAACGCCGGGGCATCCATGCTTTCTTGGTTACCTGTGCATAGCTCTAGAAAACTATTAGAAAATCAAAAAAACAATATAAAATTGTTTCAAAATCCAAAAATAATGGAAAATTGTTTCACAAAACACAAAAACAATATAAAATTTGTTTCACAAACAAAAACAATAGAAAATTGTTTCAAAATCCCTAAAACAATAGAAATTTTTTTCGCCTAAATCAAAAACAATATAAAATTGTTGCATGAAAAAGAAATATTATAAAAATATTTACTTGCATTGTCTTGCTTCATGATTTTCTCATTTGCTTGTATAGTTGCTTCATGTTTGTGCACTTAGGTTGTTTTTTGTTTGGGCATACTTTGTTAGAATTCATCTTTTCTTGCTTAGATTCGATTTATTCTTGCTTGTGCATATTGAGATATAATTTTGCATGGTAGTGAATCATGGTACATTGTTGTATTTGTTCATTATGTTCTTTGTGGGCATTTGATTGTGTTTGCTTGTTGCATGTGCATTGTTTTGTTATCACATCATCACATTACCATCAATATCATCACATCTAACATCATCTATACATCATATATCAAGAAAAAGTGAAGTATGAATCATACATAAATGCTAAGATAATAATCACATATCGTATCATCAAATGGGGAAAGAGGGATCACAAATATCAAAATCTATCCCCCCCACACCCATATCATCATATCATCCTATCCACTAAGTATGGTACATCACATAAACAAACACATTTGATATATTCTACAAGATCAATCATCTAGAAATCAAAACACATGCGATACATCTACAAAATCATGATACATATACATGTCAAATCAGGATACATCATAACTACATCTATCTATCCATGAGAAATAACAAACAAATGTCCATCTCATAAAAAAATATGTCATGTCAAAAATGTCAATATAATACATCATGTGTGATATATCTATATAAAAATGGATATAGATAACGACATACATCAAAAATGCCTTCATTTACGGCATGAAAAAGATGATACATTAAATCACTAAATACAAAAGCCTTCATGAGAAGCATGTTTCAAAACTACTATACAAATACAAAATGGTTTACATAGAGCACAATATGCTCATAGCCTTCATTAAGAGGCGTATTTAGAAATACAAATCATCGTAGCTGACTCAAGCCCTCCAATGGGGTATTGATCTGTCTCGTGGTGGCGGCATGGCATGATAATTGCTAAATCTCCTGGATATGGCTGCTCCACCGAGGGCTGAGGCCTCTCGGATCTAGTACCTCTACTCAACCTGCAAGCTATAGGAAGGTGCTCACCGCTTAGCGGAATCGCCTCAAAGTATAAATACATGTAATAAGAGGTTATACCCTATGTTGTAGCTAGATCTCTCGTGTGTCTGGGTAGTCACCACTATACCATCTCGTGCATCGGAAGGACACTATCTACGGTAAGGCTCCGGAAAGCTCAGCCTTGCCCACTATGCACTCAACCCTCAGCCTATCTCACTCAAGTATCATGAATGTATTTGGGCCTATGTCTCTGCTGGTGTAGATCATCGTCACCTAGGCCATCCGTGCTATCATCTATCATATCTATAGAAATTGTACAAAACTATCACCGCCCTAGCCAACCTAGGCTTGTGGTGATTCCACTCAATTGTCATTACTAAAATATGAGCTCGAGGCCTAGTCTCTCTCTCTGTTGTGACCTGATCTCACTCTGTAAGATCCTGCTATAGTTGTTGTTGTAGGGTGGTTGTATGTGCCACCGGAACTCCGTCCATGCAATGGCCGGAAGATTGACCCTAGTGTAGAACTCGAGGCCTACAAGGTTATGCAGATGCTTGTCCTAGACCCTATGGCCTCGGTCCTTATACCTATGTGGTACCCTGCTCATCATGGGGTAATCCATCAAATGGATCCTTTGGGTCACGACTTGCTGCACCCTCTCTCTAATCACCACCATGCCAAATCTCTCTCAATGGTCTAGCACCTACTGCCCAGGCCTCCTCTAGGATAGTTAGATGTCGGGGTAAAATAATCACATACCACATCTAGTAATCCATGGTAGTTCCCAAATTTCTAATCAGAGACCTTTGGATCCCATACCTCTAGGGCCACTTGTAAGAAATTGGCCCCGGCTCTAGTCACTTGTATACGTGGCCTCATGGTGTACGCCTCTCGACTCTCTACGGGCATACCATATGTCTAGCTATGGAACTCCCTATACCAGCTCTAGCTATCATTGGCATCTATCAATCTTGTAAAGGTCAATGATATAGTTGTGTTTGCCAAGGAGAAAATGCTCTCGTGTACACACTAAGCTCTACAAACATCCTCTAGTCATTAAATGTGCCTGTAGGGTCTCTATATGATATCTCTCTTTGGTAACTCATAAAACTCTTTCTGTACTGTATAAGCTGCCTAGGTGGCATGGTACATCACCACCTACTGATACCCATGCCATGTAAGATGGCTCCTCTGGATCTCAAATGTGTAGAGTGCCCATAGGGCACCCGATAGCAATATGGTCCCATGACCAAATCTGTAGTAACAAGGCAGCCCCACCATCTTCTGACAGTGGTAAGTGATAAGATGTAGATCCTAGTAAAGGTGCACCAGTATACACTGTCCCCAGTAATAACACTCACCACTGAAAATCCCATGTACTAGTGGCAGTAGCCCTCTCGGAAAAGATGTCCCAGTCTTATCAGTGAGAAAAAACCCACTGATAAGTGACATAATATATAGGGGCCCCGATGCAGTGTCGGGTCAGAAATACAATCATGCAATGCGATAGTCATACCATCATGTGGTATGTCGTCTCTGTCAAACAAGTCACTACAGGATGCCCTAATCTGCCCTATGTCAGAGGTGTACTCAATCAAGGAACCCATGATCGGCACGCAGAGAATCCACCACACATCCTCTAGGGTCACAGTCATCTCCCCAATAGGAATTTTGAAACACTGGCTCTTGTTATGCCACTTTGCTTGTCAAATGTAATAAGTAATCATTCTCTAAGATGATGGATGGCATATGGGCTATGGGGCCTAGCCCCACCACCTCAAGGAGTATGGCCATCGGGCGCTAGTCTCGAGGGTGCATGTTCCCCTCCACTCAACGATCCATGAATGATGCTCACATTTCTAAAGCACTTTCAGTAGGTGCCTCTACAAAATATGACCACATGTCAGTTACTAACATTTCTTCTAAAATTCTACCTATCATTTCTAGGGTTAACTCAAAAATCCTAGGTTTTCTTCTAAGTGCTAGCATTTCTGGTATTTTCTCCTTTTCCTCCATATGCCAATTGTGCCTGCGTGCCCTTTGGGGCGTGTGTGCTCCTTATCAGAATATGCATGCACTGTTAGGCATATGTGCACCCTATTAGGCATATGCGCCACCCTTTCGGTGCATGCATGTGCGCACAACCGCTTAAGGGTGCCCATGCTACCTTTCACATGGCTGCACATGCACATGTGTGTGTATCCTTAGTGTGTGTGCTACATTTCCACACGTGCACATGCACATAAATAGGTGGTGTATGCACATGCACGTAAGTGTGATTTTTGTTCCTACACATATGCGCACACCCATTTAGATGTCCGCACCCCTAAAGAGATGCTTGCGCCGTCAAGGAGACACATGTGCCTACATATGTGCATGGTGACGTAACCCCTAACCCTAATTCCTACTTCTAGGGGCATTAATGACAAAATTGACAAAGAGGGTGAATATAATCACAAAGGCACCATTGTCGGCATGCTCTTTGGTACCCTCGGACCTGTGTCCGCTATCTCAATCAGTCCGTGTGATCACCATTGTCCTCATCACTATCAGAGCCTCATGGTAAAAACTCAATAGTGGTCATTTAAAATGAATTGGTCATGGTGATTTCCCCCCGAGTGGGGTATATCAACCTATTTTTTTACCACCGTGAATGCCTGGAGGCTCGTTTCGATTGTCATTTTCTCCTCTGTTCACCATTGAATAATTATTTTTCTTTTATTTTCACTGTGTTGGGGCATTTTTTGCTGTCAATACCCCTTTCTTCTCCCTAGGAAAATTTTTATTTCTCCTAGGTGATTTTTCTTCTTATCCACACTCTCGTAATATAATTATTTTATTAATTTTTCCACTGCACAAGGACATTATTTGTCACTTGTTTCTTCTTTCTTCCACTGGAGCATGTTTTGTTGTGCCTAGGCCCTTCATTCTATTTCTTCTATTTTCTTCTACTGTCCACCACATTTTAGAAAACAAAAAAACAAATATATATATATATATATATATATATCACTTCAAAATTCCAAAAACAGGGCAAAATTTTTCACAAAATCCTAAAAAGTAAAAACCTACAAAAATAGGTAACCTACTTATTACAATTGAAACTTGTGTCTTGCGCATGATATCCTCTCCATATCCTGCTAGTTTGTTTCACATCTTCCCAATTAATATAATTCGTGGATCTCTAGAATTCACAACCATTCATAAAGCTAGCCGCTTGCTTTATCTGTACACTGGGCACATCTTGTTGCCTAGTGTTGTTTCATTGTGTACAAATATTTCTACTTGGACCTCGTGTCCATCATCATTTCCCCTTGCATGTATCCTTTCTGGGGCATCTTTTTAACCCTTGTCGTCACTCATGAACATGTGAATCTCTTTATCTTGATAACAAAACATTTTTGTACAATCTGACTTGACCATTATTGGGTTTGATATGTGCATTCGTACTAGTTTTCCCTGTTACATGAGCTTGTTTCCTTCTCGTATTACATTGCATTTTGTATGTTGCATGGGGTTGGTATTTTCAGCAATGGACAATTTTTCATAGTATGGCTTTTCATGTCATTCCAATTTTGTCGTATGCTTATATTTTTAATAAAGACTAATGACGTAGATCTTTTGGCAATATGATGACACCGAAATTGTTCCAATACAAAGGCTAGAGGCTAAGGTCTTCTCTCCACTCCTCCATATTTCTTCTACATCACTTTCCTCTCACCCCTAATCTTCCGTTTCACCGGGAATTCTTCCCCTACCCATTCTTCTATCTATTTCTCACCTTTTTCGATCGTCGATCATCTTCCTTCATTACCCCATCGACGTTCGAGGGGCTTCTCTCCCTCCTACTAATTTTTCTTCTATCCCTTCAAAATTTCATCCATCTACTATATTTGAAGTGGTGTCACTTATGCCACCCCAAAGAGGGGCAAATGTAGACACCCATAATTACGCCTAAGCAATTTAAATACTTAAATTACGCTAATTATCTCCCTTCTTGCAAATTGGTGACATATTGTCAAAGGCACTCATCTTCGCTCTTATCATCATTAATTAATTACACTATGCTAATTAATTAAGTCACCTATCCAATAAATACCCTAATTAATGACCTTCCATTAATAAATCCCCCTTTTATCTAGACTAATTAATTAGCTTCCCCTTTCATTTAACCAATAAATCAATATTTAATTGATTTAATCCCCTTCTATAGTCTAAATCATGCTAATATTCCTCTAAAATATTCTATAAGCTTGCACATCTATTAATTAAATCATCTTGATTAATTAATAGGCCCCCTTTATCCACATGGGTCACTAATTGACAAACTAAACCCTCCTAAAGTTAACTCAACCCTATCTAAACCCCCTTATCCACAACTAACTCAACATCTATATTATCCCACATGCAAAGGGATTTAGTGTTTCCTTTATCCATTGGGCTATATAAAGAGCCCTCCTCCTACCTTTACACCTACACCTAAATTCCTTGAGAAGACAAAAGCAAAGCACATAAAAAATAGACTAAAAGATTTCCTTTGTTATTATTCTAGAATACACCACTTGAAGAGTTAAGCCTCTTTTTATAGCCAAAGTGCTTGGCTCATATGGGAGGTGTCAAAAGGGTCTTGTAGCCCAATTTTGATAAGCTCTCATTCCTAGGTTCTTGGATATCAAAAACAACCACTTTGATTGCCATGGAGCCTACATAGGTCCATTTAATTTTGTTGTTAATCAAAAGATTAGAGGTTCTTGACAAATTTTGCATGCTTAGTTTGATTATATTGATGGTGCTTTAGATTTTGCTTTAATTTTGTTAATTAAGACTACTAGGTGTTAGTATTTATTTTCATTAACTTAGTTTAACAAACTATGCTCACACATTTTTTTCTTCACTACTGGTCATATGAGCACATCGTATATGTGCATCAATTGGTTTACCTCAACTTGATGTATTCAATGTGGGCTTGGTCATAGTTGGATATAGGCATTGGGTACTTGTTAGGGAGATCACGGGGTTGTTAGGGATGCACATGATGTAGCATATTACAAGCACATATTGGAGGGATTATCAAGGTTTGACATCATTTAGAGGTCGTATGTTGTCTACCCTTCACACAAACACATGGCCATGGAGTTAGATGAGCTACGCTGATTGCTTAGATAGATAGAGGGATGTTGTCTTTGGCGAGAATGAGATGATTCCCATTGACAATGTCATATGTCAGTTTGGGATGCACTAGGATGTGCCTCTGTCATTCCCACAGTATAAGAGATATGACATGGAGAGGCCTATGCCTCTACCATAGCCAATGGTGCCCGATAGGGTAGGAGGCATTGGTGGTCGACTAGTAGATTGATGATGCCGAGGTTCTTGTGAGATATAGGTAGTGGTGGGTGGAATACTATGGGCAGACCACCGAGGCTAGGGGTAGCTTGGCGACATAGCCACCATTATGATTTAGAGGGACACATTATGGGGTATGTGGCTACCCTTTAACATAGTTGGGAGTAGTGCACAGATAGGTGACAGGATCAAAGGTATAGGTTCTACATTACGGGAACATGTGAAAACCCCACAAGACTAGGTTACACGGGGTAGGTACTTGCAAAAGGTGGGGATGGTGATGGGGACAGGCGATCACCTTACAAGTGCGGGTAGCAGTGCAGCAGGTTCATTTTTCCACTACACGAGGCTCAAGTTATGGCCCTACAGGCCCAAGTCATAGCACAGGCACCCTCACAGGCCCAGGGACAAGGTCCCATATTATAGGAAGTAGTGGGATAGGGTCCCATGGTATAGGGAGGAGGGCATAGTTTATAGGCATAGGGGTCGAGGCCATTATAAGCAGGACATATCTCATAGGTTGTTATGAGGCCTATGGCACCACCACAGATAGTGTCAATGGCGATATTTAGGGATGCCCTAAATGAGGCCAAATACTATTAGGATCACTTGACTACTGTCGGGATAGATGTCCCCTCCTATGTAGAATATATGGCATAATAGGCCTTAAGTGAGAGGATGAGATCTCACACACATAGTGCAGAGAGTACGGTGGTTAGCTAGCCTAGAGACAGTGGTCGGGGGTGAGGCCACTAGTGCATGGAGTCTCGACCTAGTTGCGCAGCCAAGCGGAGGCTGGGCGAGACCCATGGAGGATGGAGAGATCCGGTGGTGTCGAGGCTAGAGGAGATGAGGAGGAGATAGATGATCTTGGCGTGGACATCAAATTGGTGACAATTGATATATCTGTACATCGTCATTTTGATTAAATTTTTTACATACCGGACTATATGCCGATGATAGTGAGGCTATACATGAGATTTTTGAGATTTTTGATCATATATCGGCTGCGTGCCAAAGATGGTGAGGTTGTATATGAGATTTTTGAGATACTTATATTATTTTGTATCAGTGTATAGTTGATGGATACACATACTTTCATAGTGATATAGATGATGATATTTATTGGATGGATGATGTACTTGTGTTTTGAAATTTCTATTGTTATTTGTATATGGATGGAAACTAGGTGGATTAGGCATGGTTGAGTTAGGTATAGGCATGGTTGAGTTAGGTCAGTTAGGCATGTTGGAGTCAAGTCATTTTAGGCATGGTGGAGTTAGGTCATTTAGGCATGGTTGAGTTAGGTCATGTTTAGGTATGATGGAGTCTTCTTTTTAATTTTGATTTAATTTCCAAGTTATTGGTAACATGGGAAATAAATGATGAGTTATATGTATGTTATGGTGTAAATTTCTGAAATCTTTGATATCATGGAAATGTGAAATGATTGATTGGATGTTTTTATGATGTGATAACATGGTAGATATGTATGTGTGGTAATTTTCCAAGTGTTATATTAAAAAATGGAAATTAATTATGGTAGAATGTTAATAGAAAATATGTGGGGAAAATGGTTTAGGGTAAGAGTGGTCGAGCTAACCTCCAAGGGCCCCATGCCCTAGAAGTGCTGCCTACATAGCCTCGGCAAAAAGGGGCCTCAGGCCAATGTAGTTTTCCCATAATCTAGGGAATAATATGATGAGGTAGAGGAATGGGTTGGTAGGTTTTAGGAATGATTGAGTCTAGGTCATAGGCATGGTTGAGTCTTAGGTGAAAGTGGAAATATTTAAAATGTAGATATCGATGGTCTGGTCTTGTATAGGGTAATCAATAAGTAATGAAGAAGGTGAATGGTAAGAGGTGACAAAAAGAGCCACCTAATTGATAAGAACCATAATGATTCTTCCATACCAGAGATTGGCTTATGAACATAAGACCCTAAAGGTGTTGCATGTTTGACTATGTTAAGGGTGAAGAAAGTCACATGATCATGAAATGTCGTGTTTGTGGAAAGTCCCTTGAGAAGATAGAAAATTAGGGTGAAAAGGAAATGAGGTGAAAATGGGTGGTTTTAGTGTAACTTAGTGTATGACGGCATGTTTACCTGGAAAGAAACCCATGATCAAAAATAGGCAAGTCCATGACAAAAAATTTATCATTTTCTTACATTGTTTTGTTTTTGATAGATTGATCGATGTGGGAAGTCTATGTGGGATGAGTATATTATCTCCTTGAGGTCTTCATGAAGTTGATAAATGTGGTAAGCTTCTGAGTATGGTATTTTTATGTAAGGATAGTCCCTTTTTTATGATAGACTATATAGTATCAAAATCTTTGTATAGTTGTCCTTCTGCTTAGTAGTCTATTTGCAGCAAGCAATATAGACAAGAGATGTCCCTTTTGAGGGAGTCATCTTTTTCTAGAATTTTACTTAAGAATTTGAATCCCATTTTGGTTTTGGACATTTAAGTCATGGACAAGACTATAGAGGGATATTAGGTTCTTTTTAGAAGATAAAACCATAGCACAAAAAGGTTAACTATGAAATAGATGGTTTCAAGTGATGAATGACCATAGGATTCCATATTTGAAAGATGTAAAGTATCCATGAGATTCATTACATGAGTATAGCCATGGTACTCATATTGAAGATAAGGCTGAAAGGTGATGGGTAATCACATGATTCTTGTTTAGTCGTTGATCCTCAAAACATGTAACATGGAAGGTGAATGGTGCTCAAGGGATGAGCGGTCAATAGATAGAAGGTGATATATAAATAAAATCATCCAAGATGCAAGGTATTGAGGGGCTTAGGTTCAGGTTTACCTTTGAGTGAAGACAAACGATAAGCACCTGATCCATAGGTATGAGTAACGATATAGGGTCTAAGCCAATTAGGAGAAAAATTTCCCCATTTACTTTTCTCTTCTTTGGTTACATGTTGATTTTCCTTCAGGATGAGGTCACCAACCTGGAATTTTCATTCATGGACACGCTTATCATAAGTACATTTGATACATTTTTGGTAAATTTGAAGATGATCAAGATCATTGAGAAAATATTCATCTAACAACTCAAGTTGTGTTAAATAGTCCTGGCAAAATTCATCATCGTTGAGCATGTCTTGTAGTGAGATGCAAAGAGATGGAATCTAGACTTCAAGAGGCAAGATAGCCTCAATACCATAGACCAGAGAGAAAGGTGTGGCAATAGTTGAAGTGCGAATACTAGTGTGGTAAGCCCAAAGGTGAAAGGAATGTGTGTACATGTCATTCCTTCCCAATATCGTCAACTACTTTCATAAGAATTTTGTTCAAGGTTTTATTAGTTTATTCTACTTGGCCATTTGTTTTGTGGGTAATATGGTGATGAGAAACTGATTTGATTACTAAAATTGTCACAAATATTTCATAGGTTTTTTTTTTTGAATTTTTTCATTTATCAAGTAATGAGGCGGTGAGGTAAACCAAAGTGACAAATGATGTGATGGTTGATGAATTCATAAATTTTCTCATCTTTTATAAGAAATGAGGTGAATGGATTCTACCCATTTAGTGTAGTATTGATAGCGTTTATTATCCATTTATGGCATTGTGAAGAATGAGGTTTGATTTCTCAATAAGATATAAACCCCATTGAGAGAAATTCTAAAGGTCTCGTGTGACCTATAAGGCATGACTAGGTGTGTGATGAATATTAGCATGTTGTTGACATTTCACACAATATTTGACATAGTCACAAAAGTTACGATTTAGGTTTGGCCAATAATATCCTATGATAAGAATGCATTTAGCGACTACTAATCCACTAAAGTGACCTCCACAAATTCGTCTTGAACTTCCTTGATGGTGTAGGGAATTTCAGAACTTGTAAGGCATCATAAGAGAATACCACCAAATCCTTATTCAAAATAATACCATCCATGATGAAATAGTGAGGGACACCTTTAAGGAAGGCACATTGTCCACTACAAGTGAGATCGAGGAAGGAAAAAGGGAAAGGGAAAGGTAGTCTTTAAACTTCTTATACCAAAGGTCATGTGGGTCAAGTGAAATGGTTTCGATAGAGTTGACCTCTTGAGATAAATAAGAGGGTGATTGAAACCTTTATATTGTGACAAATATTTTAGATTCGGTAGGAAGAGTAGGTATTTGAGAAGCTAGGAAGGCCATGGTATCCAAAAATTTATTAGTAGAATGAGGGGTGGTTTGAAGTTTGTAACGGTCAAAGGTAGTTAAAAGTATGTCGACATGGTGTTTGTAATTTTGGAGTATTTCATTACGACACTAGTTTACACTATTTTTGGAGTATATACCATTGACTTAGTTTACAACCAGTTGGGAATCACCAAATATATTAATTGATTTAACATCTAGGGTGATGGTAGTTTTGAAGGCCTAATACGAGTGCTTCATATTCAGCGATATTGTTAGTAAAATCAAAATATATTTTGAAAGATAAAGGCATGGGTTCATCATTAATAGGAATGAGGATAACACCTGGACCACCTCCATGTTGACATTTGGAACCATCAAATAATAAGGTCATCTGGTAAGTGGTATCATCCAAAGAGAGGGTAATAATGGATTTATCTAGGAAATAAAAGTTAGAAAGCTAATTTCCAGACAGAGAGTGCGTTTACAAGTTGGTCAGCGATAGTCTAAACTTTGACATACTTTTGATGGATGAATTTGAGGTCAAGGTCTACAAGAAGCATGAGCCAACATGTAGCACGTTGATGCTAGTAGGGTTTGGCATACATATAATGTAGGGGATCGGTGTTAGTGACGAAAAGGTTATGTGGTCGAGTAGGTAATGAAGAAGTTTAGTGGCCACAAAAATAAGGCTAAGAAAAAAAAATTTGCATTTGTGTACCTAGTTTTTAGTCCAAAAGGGTAAGGCTTATGTAATAAACCACTTACTCATTGTGTTACACGTATAAATGAGAGAGCATGACACCTAAGGAATGGTTAGTAGCACAAATGTAAAGGTAAAAGGGTTAGTCATCTTTGGGGGAATGAGAATAGGTGGTTGAAGAAGGTATTGTTTTAAGGTATCAAATTATTTGTGGCATTCATCATCCCATTTGAAGGATATGTCCTTTTTGAGGAGATGATGAAATGGTTGATAGTGATCAAAAATTTGTGAAATAAAATGACGAATATATTGCAACTTACCTTGCAAAATTTGAAGTTGAGAGATTAGCAGTGAAATAATTTCAAGAATAGACTTTACTTTAGTAGGATCAACTTCTATGCCACAAAAAGAAATGATGAAACCAAGGGGTTTTCTGAAAGCACCATGAAGAAACACTTCTTAGGTTGAAGGAAAACACAATACTTGATGAGGCGGTCAAAGATGACCTTAAGGACTATTAGGTGTTCGGCCCAATGTTTGGATTTGGCAAGAAGGTCATCTACGTAATATTTCTAGTATGTGATGCATTATGTCATGAAAGATATAATTCATGGCTCGCTGATATGTAGCACTAGCGTTTTTAAGGCCAAAAGGCATGACTCAATAGTAGAAGGTCCCCTAAGGAGTGATGAAGGTAGTTTTGTGTTGATCTTCTAGAGTGAGTAATATTTGATTATAACCCAAGAAACCATCCATGAGTGATAGCATCTCATGGCGGTGGTGAGATCAACCAGTTGGTCAATGCCTGGTAGAGGAAAGTTGTCTTTGGGGAAAGCTAAGTTGAGGTCATGGAAATTTGTGTAAATGCGAGAATCCCCCTATCACTTTTGGGATAGGAACAATATTAGAAATCCATTGGGGATAGTCAATGAGTAGGAAGAAGGAAACTGAGAGAAGGTGTTGAAGTTCTTCTCTGACAATAAGGGCAATGTGAGGATGCATTTTCCACATATTCCTTTTTACGGGTTTGGCGTCAGGAATGGTTAAGATATTGTGGACCACAATGTTTGGGTCAATACCAGGCATATCAGTATAAGACCAAGAAAAAGTGTTTCTATGGTCCCGGAGGAAAGAAGTAAAAGCTTCTTATTCAACAACATCTAAAGATTGGCCTATTTTTAGAATTTTTGGGTCATCTGAAAAGTGCTAATGTTAATTTCGATGGTTGATTCATTCAACATGGTTTGTATCTTAGAAGGTAATGACCAGTGAATATAAGAATCTTCCACACCAAGGTAGGTGAGAATAGAATCATTGTCCTAACATTGAAAAACCTTAATAGAAGGTGTATTTTCATCGATCATGTCTAGATACATGAAGGTAAAAATAGAAGGATCCTTGCCATCACATTGATAAGTCGGAGGTCCCAAGGAAATTGTGTTCAAATTTTTCTTTTGGGAGAAATAGATTCGGGATCTATGGACTCCATGGGTGAAGGTAGTGATGTTGGTGAATGGGTTGGACAAGATTTTTCTTCCTTAATGAGGTTGATGCGGGCATTCTTGGAATATGATGTAGCAAAGCCAATGCCACCGTGATATTTGTGTTTACTGGGTAGTACATTGAATGATGGTATGATGACTTTGTTCATAAAAATTGAAGCCAAAGCCTTTCCATGCACAACGATGAAGGAAAGTGTGGGAAAAGTAGTGGTTAGTAAGGGATTGGAGGTCAGATGAAAACGGTCATGTTTGGGATGGAGGTTTGGGTGAATATGTGGCGTATCAATTCCCCCATAGTGCAAAGGTGGGGAGGACCATAAGAGAAAACCTCTCCTATGTGATAGTCATAATGAGGCTGTTGGTGTAATTTCAATACTCTTGTGGAGTGAGGAATGTGTTAATATTGTAGAGGCGGTACTTCCCTAGAGTGAGGCATTGAAAAAAACCTTCTAAGGGATCAGTAGTAGATATGCGGGTAGCAAGGATAGATGAACTACTAGACGATTGGGTAGGAGGATTATCGGTTCATTAGAAAGTAGATGGGCCAACTACAAAGGTTGTGGTAGAATTAGGAATAGAATATTTAGGTGTGGGAGAAGTAGCGAAGTATTGGTGGATGGGTTTGTGGGTGAAGGAGAAGTTGGGGTAGTGGAAGATGCCTTGACTTATGCAAGGACATCATTAGGTCAATACAACATGTTACAAGTTTTGAATGGGGATGGGTCGGCTTGGATGGTATAGTTATTGCATTCATTTTCAAATTTTACACAACAATGTAAAGTTGAAGGAAAAATCCCATGATGTGAATCGAGGTTGTCAAGCAAAAGGTTATACTAGAAATCTCCCTCTAAGACAACATGAAGAATAATGGTGCCAAGAGTGGAGGTGATGGCATCATTAAAGGAGTGCAGAATAACTAGTTTATTATGCATACAATATGAAGGAATGTGCATTTAATTTTATGTGTGGGAGGATATGATGTAAATTCTAGCAGCACTATTGATCATGACATGTAAATACGTGAATGTTATCGATATAGATGGAAATGAAAAGGGTGGGATCAAGGTCATCTGACTGGAGAGGTACAATCTCCTCATCAGAGAAACTGAGGGTGGTGACTTGATGAGTGGGCATAGGGGTAGAAGAAGGAGATGATTTGGTAAGAGAGGCCATGTGGTGAAGGGTGATGATAGAGGCCACTTGTGTGGGGTCATTGGGTAAAACTTTGATGGATTACAAAACCTCCATAAGGGCTTGTCTATGAGATTCAGAAGTTTGGATGAGATCATACAAAGACATTGTTAAAGGGGATTAGTGTAATTGTTTTATCATTGTATGATGGGTGACCACATCGAGAGATAGGGTATGTGGGTCCTTGAATGACAATTTTGGGCATGGGTGTGGATGGTATATTTTGCATGGGGTTGGTTTATGAGCTAGTGGTTTTTATTTTTATTTTTCTTCTAGGTGCGGGTTGAAACTTGGACCATGTTAATCGAGGAGGTGGTATATGGAGAAGGTGTGGAATGAGTAATATAACGACATGATGGGAAAAAACATAATGGGGGAGAAAATCCTTATGAAATGAGTAGGGCACATTGACATTTGGGTGGTGGTTTGGAAAACTCGTGATATGAACCATGTTGATCTCAAAATTTGGAGGTGGAAAAAAGTGTTGTGGGGGTGGAGATGTAAGTT
This sequence comes from Taxus wallichiana var. yunnanensis, assembly GCA_018340775.1. Taxonomy (NCBI): domain Eukaryota; kingdom Viridiplantae; phylum Streptophyta; class Pinopsida; order Cupressales; family Taxaceae; genus Taxus; species Taxus wallichiana. The sequence goes on along the minus strand of CM031242.1, from coordinate 155,741,392 downwards.
GTTGAAGAAGCACAAGATGATGATGTGTGGTGACTAGTGTTGTCACCCTCAAATTTCCTCTCATTTTTAAATTCAAGATTTCAAAAATTTTGAGTTGGTGCCTTTGAGAGATGTTTGAGCAGTGAGAAGTATGGAGAGATAGAAAAAAATTTGCTTTGAAGAAATTGGTGCTCATTTACAATCTTGCCCTGTTAAAATCTTACTGTCCACATGGTTTGATGTAATTTCTGTCTCCCCATCGAATGCTGGAAATTTTTCCTTCATTCAAATGAAAGTGTCAAATCCTTTCTCTATGACCGTGGATTGCATCGATCTTGGTGTTGGTCACATTTCTCCTTTTCGCGAGGAGAAACGTGTTATTCAAGCATAAATGGGGATTTTTCCTCTCTATATTTTTCCACGGTCGTGAGTGACATGTGTATCTTCGATATCACTTTTTGGCCCTAAGCGCCCATGAGTATGTGGACATCTCTAATTGGATGCGGGAAGTTGGTTCATCGAGTCACTTTTGGAAATTTGGTTTTATATGATGAAAGGTAGTGTTCAATCTAAGCCCAAATCCGCTAAGTATAAAGGGCCATGAGAAGGTGCCATGTGTCTCTGCGGTGTACTTTTGGTATGGTGCACAAAAGTAGATACCGCAAATGTGTACAGGACCTCCATGTGTCTAGATTCTAAAAAAATAAATCCAACTAATAAATCTGATAAGTATAAAGAGTCGGCGGAATCCTCCATGCATCCCAACGGCATACCTCAAAGGCCAATTTCAAAGAAGGATCCTAAGTGAGCACAAACTCTCCACCTACCTCATCGGTGTAACATCGAAGTGAGACCCAAGGGATAAACCCTAAATGAGTACCAACCCTCCACTTGTTCAGAGCCTCAAAAATTCAAATCGGTCGTTAAAAATTCTAAGGCCAATGGAAAGAACCACGTGCCTCTTCGACGCTATTTCAAGAGGTGAAATACAAGGTGGTTCCCTAAGCATGCACCATCTCTCCATGTGCCTCATCGATGCAACTTCAAAAGTGTGGCCCAAATAGATCCCTTGAACTAGCACCAGCCCTCCACATGTCTAGGGTCTGATAGAAGTCATATGATCGGTGGGATCGAATCGACTAAGTATAGAAGATCCGGTGGAGCTCTCCACATGTCTCAACAACACACCTTCAAGGGTCAAAGCCAAAGGTGGTCCCCAAATGAGTGTCAACTTTCCATGTGTCCCAAGTCTGAAAAGGGAACAGATCCAACCATTGAATTGGCTAAGTATAGAAGGGTTTGCGGAAGCCTCCACGTGTCAATTCGGTGTAACTTCAAAGGAAAAATCTGGAGGTAGGTCTCAAATGTGTGCTAAACCTCCACATGCCCATGGTGAGATATATGGCCCCGTAAAACAAAATGGACTTAGCCAAAACATAGAGAAACAAGGAGAGATAGAAAAAGGAGCCACATGTGTCTTTGATGCTTTCAAAAGGAAAATCCAAAAAAATTCCAAATGAGTGAGAAGCCTCCACATGTCCCAGGTGAGACATAAATCCTTTGCCAAATGAAGTGAAAAATTCAAATGTTAAGCCTGCATCAAAGGTCAAAGTACGAAGGCGAGCTGGCGGATAACTTTGAGATTTTGAGCCTTGTTTCCATAATAGGTGTAAATCTATAAAATGAACTACAACCCCGCTTATGCAAAGGGAAAAATTCAAATATCAAGCCCGCATCAAAATTCAAAGTGGGGAGGTGAATCATCAAAGCCTTTTGAGATTTTCATCCTTGTTTTAAAGAGGGAAAAAATCAAATGTTTAACCCGCATCAAAAGTCAAAGTGAGAGACTTTAAATAAGGGAACCTCTCCCATAAAGAAGAGAGACTTACTGTCCATTGACTATGGTTTTGATAAAGTACCATTTTAAAACCCAACATGATTTTTATGACTCCCCTTTGTGGATTTTGTTTCAAGCGTATCCCTTTCAAAATAAAAACTTCAAGATCATTTTTGATCGTGTGAATCTATGGTATTCATGTGGGAAGAAATTTCTTGGGGTTGAAGATTCTCATTTTCAACTTTTGGAGCAACAAAACTTTCCTCTTCTTCCAACAAGAAGGAATAGAGTAACTCATTCTTCAAGCACTTTGCTCAAGACAGAAAATCCAAGAATAGCATTCCTATAGGACAAATCATCCCTAATCTTCTTACTTTGATAATTCTTTGGTGTTTGAGTTCTCCTTGAGACAATATTCCCACGGATGGCAGCACCTCTACCTTGCAGATAATAGATTGGGCATGTTGCTCTTCCTTAACCATTGCATGAGTTACCCAAGAGTAGTAGGAAAGGTTTTCCTAAATTCTGAGGTGATGGGAAGGTACACCTAGATGAACACATTGCATCCTTTAGCGTTGCATGTGGGATTCTTGGGATTGAGCATGAAGACATTTCTGTCAGGCTCTTTGTAGAAACATTGTAGGATAATGTTGTTGATTGGTTCTATCATCTTCCTGTTGGGTCAATTATTGATTGGACCACCTTGACAACTTATTTTGAGAAATGTTTCAAACCTGCTGAAGATGTGCATGCTCTCTTGGCTCAAATTTCTCATATCAAGAAGGAACCACATGATCCCATGAGAGAATTTGTGGCCAAATTCAACAAGCTCATTCATAAAATTCCACAGAACACTCATCCTATGGATAAAATCCAAAAATGCTTCTTCCTTAATGCTTAGTTACCTAAAGTGAGCTATGCACTAAGGAGAGCTAACCTTGTAACTCGGATAATGGTCAACATTCATATATCAAGGGTGAGGGTGATTTAATCATGTCTCAGTAAACTGAATAGAGAACCCTCCAAGTCTAAAGCATCCTCCTCTTCCTCTCCGAGAGCCAATTCAGATCGGTTAGTGCGAAGTTGTAAAATGATCTCATTGCCATAAAAATCAATTGGCTCAACATACTCCTTATCAAGATATTCCAAGAAGGAATTTTTAGCCTAGGAACTGATTACCTCCTCAAAATAAATTGGCTATTGAAGGCCCACCTATCAAGGTTCCATTTAATGCAACTTGTGAAGTTCAAGAACGTGATGATCAAGAGTTTAATAAACTCTATGAGGAACTGAGAAGAAGAGGTTGATGAAGAATTAGAAGATCTCGGTGGATGCGAAGTGCATTTCCTTACTTTGAAGGCATGGATGACAAAGATGAATATGATGAAAGAGTGGCAAAGATGAATATTAAGTCATGTGTTGTTATGACTCGGGATAAAATGAACAAAAAAAAAAGGTGATGCATCTGCTAAGAAATCCAAGGAGTTTCCTGTAACTATTCTGGTGGTTGCTAAAAGAGGAGCCCCTATTCCCACTACCTCCACACAAAAGGTGAGTAATGTTAATCCTCCTCCTTCTACCTCTGTTTCCAAAACTTCTTGTCCTTCAATTCCTAAAGTTGATAAATCAAAGGTTTCTCCTGTTCCTAGTAGTGATGCACCATCCACCTCTGGGTCTTTTGATATTATTGATCACCTCAAAAAGACCAAAATCCAAATTTCAGAGGTAGAGTTTTACCAAACCCATCCAAAATCCTTTTCTAAAATGGTAAACTTTGTCAATTCCAAATCCAAATCCTCATCCAATACTTCTAAAGGTATTTTTCCCACTCCCTCTTCCTCACCTCAACCAAGCCTTGTGGTTGCAGTCACTTCCCTAATGAGAAAATTGAACCATTTTATGTGACTCTCCTCATAGCTAGCCATAAACTTAGTAATTATGTTATAGACTCGAAGCATCAAAAATGTAATTCCTGCAAAATTATCTCATTCTTTGGGCCTAACTCTAACACATGCCTTTGGTTTGTACTATTCCATGGAGAGTAGAGAAGTGCCTTTGGTTGGAAGGATTAAAGATGCACAAGTAGCCTTCATTGCTTTTCTAGAGAAAAGGGTCTTAACCACTATTTTGGTAGCTGATATTCCTCCCTCATATGGTATGTTGCTGAGTAGGAATTTTTGTTAAAAGGTAGGAGTTGAAATTTAAATGGACTGGTCACATGCCTTGATCCTGAACAACGAAAAAATGAAGAAGTTGTTACCAGAAAAGCAAACTGAGTATATTGTGCAAAATACTGATGATCCAAAAGCACAAGGACTCTATAAAGATATAGGGCATGGCAACTATATGATCATGTTAGAGGATGATGAAAAACATCCTAAGGGAGTGATTCATGATACCAAAGGCATTTGGACTTTGGAGTTTGATGGAAGCTACTCTTCAGCTAGTTCTAGAGCTGGTGTGGTGTTAATCTCTCTAGAAGGGAAGATTCATCCATTTTCTTTCAAGCTTCACTTTGAAAATACAAATAACACATCTGAGTATGAGGCTCTCATCCTTGGATTGAGCATGGAAAAACAAATAGGAGTAAAGAATATTTGTACTCATGGTGATGAAGAGATGATTGTGAAATAGGTCAGGGATATTTACCAAGTCAAGAATAGGATATTGAAACATTATAGAAATCTTGTTTGGGATTCCATTGAATTCCTTGATGCTTTCTCAATTGAATTTGTGCCAAGAGAAAATAATACTAGCAGACTTGATTCTCTAGCATTGTCTCGGGATATTTGTTGATTCCTCATCCATATTTCTCTCAAGAGAAATTTACAATTGTAATGATTCATAGGCCTAGTGTGCCAAATAATGCAAAAAAATGGTAGGTTTTCAATGATAATCAACACTTTCTCTCTTTCTTGGAATTTAAAGATATTTTTATCAATTGTATTTTGAAGGTAGTGAAACTATACCTAGAGAGTATGTTCCCCTAATGAAGAATATATCAAGGAATAAATGGATCGGGATGGTGTATTAAGTTGAAGGGTAAAAACTTTCCCAAAGGATGGGTGAGCCTAGAATATTTGTTTGACAAACAAGATAGGTTCATCAAATCTGAAGCTTCTCAAGGAACTCGAGTTACTGCTGAGTATGAGAAGGTCAATATTGGAAGAAATGATGAACCCAAGGTGGTGAATATTGGAAAATGTTGCACTCAAGAAGAGAAGAGGAAAGCAGTAAGCCTATTAAAGAAGTATGTTGATGTTCTTTCCTATTCATATGAATATCTTAAGGCTTTTCAACCAAAGGAGATGCAACACTATATCCCTTTGAGACCTGGGATCAAACCTTTTAATCAGAAGAAAAGGTAGTATAATCCTAAGGTTGCTGATACTATTTTTAAGAGATCCAGAAGTTACTAAAATCCAAGATTATTTTCCCTATACATCATTCAACTTGGATTGCCAACATTGTGCCTATCAGGAAAAAGAATGGTGAGATTCACATCTGTGTGGATTTCAGGAATTTGAATTAGGCCTCTCTAAAAGACAACTATCCACTCCCCATGATGGATCAAGTTTTGCAAGTTGTCTCAGGCTCTAAGATGTTTTCTATGCTAGATGGATTCTCTGGATACAATCAAGTGGAATTCAGTACCCTAGATCAGCACAAGACTACTTTTACTACCCCTTGGGGCACCTTTTCCTACAAGAGAATTCCATTTTGTCTTATCAATGTTGGTGCTATTTTTAGAGGGAAATGGACTTAACTTTTGGTAGCCTTAAGGGAAAGTGTATTGTTGTGTACCTTGATGATTTGATTATTTTTTCCAAAACAAGGGCAGATCATCTTCAGCATCTGGAAACAATTCTTCAAAAATGTAGAGAACATGGAGTTTCTCTCAATCCTAAGAATTTTGTCTTTTTTGTTACTGAAGGCAAGTTGTTGGGGCATATTGTTTCCAAAGAAGGGATCAAGATAGATCCAGAAAGAGTTCAAGCAATCTAGCAGATTCCTCTTCCCACAAGCAAAAAGGGTGTTCACTCTTTCTTTGGCAAGATAAATTTCTTGAGGAGATTCATTCCAAATTTTGTAGAACTGACTATGAGCATTGCTCAAATGATGAAAGGAAAGAAAACCTTTGGTTGGTATTCTGAAGGTAAAGAAGCATTTGAAGATATCAAGAAATCCATTGCTAAAACTCCCATCTTAGCAAGGATTTTATTATCTATTGCTATGTTATAGAGAGTACCTTGGCTGTTGTGCTAACTCAGAAAAATTTTGAGGATCATGAACTTCCAATTGCATTCATGAGCTATGTTCTAAAATCTCATGAATTAAAATATACTATGATGGAGAAACATGCTTTTGTAGTGGTCAAAGCTATTCAAGTAGTTTCATTTTTATATTCTTAATTCTCACTCTATTGTGCTTGTACCTGATACAACCATCAAGTCTATTCTTACACAACAGGAGTTTGGAACTAAGAGAGGAAATTGGGTAGCAAAGGTCCAAGAATATGACCTTGATATCAAGCCAACTAAGCTAGTTCAAGGTAAAGGCTTGTGTGAGCTTATTTCGAAGGGGCTGATGAAGAATTGTCCACAAAAGTAGTTGATGTCCTTGTTGTTCTCTTCCTCAGTTCAACAAATGAGTGGTATGCTGATATTGCAAATTTTATTGCTTATGAAGAGTGTCCATCCCATTTGAGTGCCATGAAAAATATATCTATTAAGCTAAGGTCTCCATAGTATGTATTATGGGAAAATGCTTTGTTCAAGTGAGGCATGGATGGAAGATTCCTTAAGTGTGTGGACAAAGAGAAATAGAAGCTATTTTCATCTTTTCATGATCAAGCTTGTGGAGAGAATTTATCTTCTGTTATCACTACCCATAAGATCCTTCGTGCAGGGTACTATTGGCCCATATTGTTCGAGAGATGCATCGAAATGGGTAGGTAAGTGTGAATCCTATTATACTTTTGTTGGGAGACCTAAGTTAGTGGCTTTACCACTCAAACAAGTAATGATTAATGAACTTTTTCAATAGTGGAGATTGGATTTCATTGGGACTGTTAACCCACCTTCTAGTGTTGGACATAATCACATGCTAACTGCTATAGATTATTACACAAAGTAGGTAGAGGCTATTCTAGTCAAAAGCACTACTTCTAATGTGGTGTGTAATTTCATCAAGGAGAACATCTTGATAAGGTTTGGGGTACCAAACAAGATTGTGATTGATAATGCTTCCAATTTTTCTTCTTCTGAGATGATGGATTTCTGCTATGGCTATGGAATTTCCCTTGCTCATTCTTTAGATTATTACCCTCAAGGGAATGGACAAGTAGAATCAACAAATAATAATCTGGTAACCATCGTTTGGAAGCTTGTCAATGACTCTCAAAGGAATTGGCACAAGAAGCTCTATGATGCTCTCTAGGTAGATATAATTACACCCAAAAGAGAAATTGGGATGTCTCCATTTTAGGTGGTGTATGGTGTTGAAGCTCAACTACCAGTAATAGTGGAATTACCAGCCTTACACTTAATGAAGGCTATCAAGGACTCAAGTTTCAGTAGTTCCTGGACAAGAGAATCATGTACCTTCAGAAGTTGGATGAAGATAGGATCCAGGTTTTTGATAGGATCTCATCTCATCAACTGAAGCTGAAAGCTTTGTTTGATAAGAAGGCTAGGCCCAGATATTTTCAAGTGGGAGACATTATTCTACTATGGGACAAAAGACATGAACCTCAAGGAAGCCATGGTAATTCGATTCTCTTTGTCTTGGTCCTTTCCAAATCAGACACTTTCATTGGAGAAAATTCTTTCTACTTGGATTATATGGATGGATCTTCTCTCCTGCTTCCTTATAGTGGGTAGTATTTGAAGTTTTTAAGTCTTAGGTGATTAGGCATTACTTTGGTATATACTATGTGTGGTGTTTTGTTTTTTTTTTTCTTTCCTTTTCAATTTTTTTCCTTCTGTGTGTGTTGTCTTCTGTATTGGTTTGACCTTTGACTCTATTTTCCCAATGGATAAGGCATTGGTCTAATTTCCTAGAGTTTTTCTATGGTTCTTGATCTTGCCTCGTTCCTCTGTCCTAGTCAAGTCATCCCCAAAAAGAGCCAACTGTTGTCACCCTCAAAATTCCCTCATTTTTAAGTCAATCTTTCAAAAAAATTGAGTTGGTGCCTTTGAGAGATGTTTGAGCAGAGTGAGAAGTCTGGAGAGATAGAAAAATTTGTGCTTTGAAGAAATTGGTGCTCATTTGCAATCTCACCCTATTAAAATCTTGCAGTCCACATGGTTTGATAAAATTTTTGTCTCCCTATCTAGGGCTTTCCTTCATTTGAATGAAAGTGTCAAATCCTTTCTCTATGACCATGGATCGCATCGAGCCCGGTGTTGTTTACTGATTCTCCTTTCCACGAGGAGCAATGTGTTATTCAGGCGTAAATGGTGGAGTTTTCCCTCTCTATATTTTTCCACAGTCGTGAGTGACGGGCATATCTTCCTATCAATTTTTGGCCCCAGCATCCATGAGTATGTGGACATATCTAATTGGATGCGGGAAGGCGGGTCATCGGGTCACTTTTGGAAATTTGGTTTTGTATGAAGAAAGGCAGTGTTCAATCGAGGCCCAAATCAGCTAAGTATAGAAGGGTTGCAGAAGGTTTTAGGTGTCTCGCAACACACTTTTGGTATGGTGCACAAAAGTAGAGACCCCAAACATGTGCAAGCCCTCCATGTGTCTAGAGTCTGAAAAGATAAATCCAACCAATAAATTGGCTAAGTATAAAGAGTCGGTAGAAGCCTCCATGCATCCCAACGGTGCACCTCCAAAGGCCAAGTTCAAAGAAGGATCCTAAGTGAGCATAGACTCTCCACATGCCTCATCGGTGTAACTTTAGAAGTGAGACCCAAGGGATAGACCTAAATGAGCACCAACCATCCATGTGTTCAGAGCCTCAAAACATCAAATCGGTAGTTAAAAGGTCTAAGGACAACGAAAAGAACCACGTGTCTCTTTGAAACTCTTTCAAGAGGTGAAATACAAGGCGATTACCTAAGCATGTGCCCTATCCATATGCCTCATTAGTGAAACTTCAAAACTATGGCCCAAAGAGAGCCCTTGAACTAGTGTCATCCCTCCACGTGTCTAGGTCCGATAGAAGTCAAATGGGCAGTAGGCCCAAATCAACTAAGTATAAAAGAACTGGTGGAGCTCTCCACGTGTCTCAATGGCACACATTCAAGGTTCAAAGGAAAATGTGGTCCATCAAATGAGCTCCATATTTCCACGTATCCCACGTCCGAAAAGGGAACAAAGCCGATTGAAACAATTAAGTATAGAAGGGTTTACGGAAGCCTCCATGTGTTAGCTTGGCATAACTTCAAAGGAAAACCCAGAGGCAAGTCGCAACTATGTGCTAAACATCCATGTGTCCAAGGTCCAACATATGGCCTCACTAAACAAAAGTGACTTAGCTAAAACATAAAGAAATAAGGTGAGGTATTTGAAGGAGCCACGTGTCTCTTCGGAACTCTTTCAAGAGGAAAATCCAAACAGAGTTTCCAAATGAATGATAAGCCTCCACATGTCCCAAGTAATACATAAATCCTTCACCAAATGAAGGGAAAAATTCAAATGTTAAGCCCATGTAGAAGGTCAAAGTGGGAAGTCGGCGATGGATAAATTTAAGATTTTGAGCCTTGTTTCCATAAAAGGCGTAGAGCTATAAAATGAACCGCGACCATGATCATGCGAAGGGAAAAAGTCAAATATCAATCCCGCGTCAAAAGTCAAAGTGGGGAGGTGGATCGTTGAAGCCTTTTGAGATTTTGAGCCTTGTTTCCAAGAGGAAAAAATTCAAATGTTGAACCCACATCAAAAGTCAAAGCAAAAAGGTGGGTCAGCAGAGAACTTTTAAATTTTGAGCCTCATTTCTAAAAGAAGTAAAATTATAAAGTGAGTCGTAACTCCATCACCACTCAGGTAAAGCCACGTTTCAAACCCAAATGTAAAATGTGAAGTTACGAGCTTGTGGGGCTATAGGGAACTTTTTCACTTTCGCATCTTTTGCGGTAAGGGCATGATTTGCATATTGGGCCCGTTGATCCATTTTTGCATTTTTGCCATTTCTGTATAGATTCAATTCAAATATTCAAATGAGCATAACTTTCTCCAAAGTGCTCAAAATTTAAAAAAATTATATTGTTGGAAAGGTCTTGGTCTCTTCTATGCCATGGAAGCATAAAATATTGTTTTCAGTAGGATTTGATGGTTAGAGATCTACAAAATGTATTTCAAGCCATTAATACAGGATTTGGTTGCTTCAACTACCTAGATCTAATTAGATTACCATCCTTTCTTCTCCAACACACCAAACAGACATGGGAAACTGACTAGATATCTTGATTTGGCTGAAATTCTAGAAAACCTCTCTTAAACCATTAATGTGAGATCCAACTGCTTCACAAGATCATATCTAATTTGATCTTCTATCCTTCTTTCTTCAAACACACCAAAGACATGTAGAACCATATTTGATAGATTGTAGGTGGATTTGCAAGGGCATTTATGGTTTTTGTCTAAGCTTCTAAATCATATTTTATTCCTTCTCCTCTTCTCATCTTTTCACTTCACCTATAAATATAAGATCTTGGCTCATTATAAAAGGTTGGACTCGATACTTTTGAAGTGTAAATAGAATCGAAAGTAATCAATACACAAGAATTTCCCTTTCTCTCTATCTCATCTATTATCTCTTCTTCTTACCTATAATTTATGGGTCATTTATTTTATATAATAAGAAACTTTTTGTTCTTATTGATATGATTTCGAAACTTTGTGTCTAGGAATGATATCATTTGTATTGATAAGCTATTTTGGTAAAACTAATTTCAAGATGTCGAGGTCCATCCTTAAGATGAAAACTATACTTTTTATATAAGCTTTGTTACTTGCTTTCAATAAGGGAACCTCTCCCATAAAGAGGAGGTACTTGTTATCCCCGAATGTGGTTTTGATAAAGTACCATTTTAAAGCCCAATAAAGGTGAAGGTGGAACATGGTTCTCATCAAGAAGTTCATTGTCATCAAAATTTTGTTCGGGAGAACAAAGTTGGAGAAAAATGGTTTTTAGATCCTTATAGTTTTCTACATCATGTCTGGAACATGATGATATGCACAAATCTTGGTTTCATCAAACGCTTTTGGTTTGATTTTAGAGGATTGTAAGGTCGAAGAAATGGTAATGTGATGATGGAAGTCTCTAAGAGGTTGGTTAGAATGTTGGCATAGGACCCTACCAGAGGATCACAATGGGAAGTGAGTATGGGTTTGCTTAAAGGTGCAAGATGATTATGAGGGAAGAGGTGTTATAGGAGGAGGAATGGATTGGACCCTTTGGTTTGGTAAGTGGTACTATCTTAGGTTTCGATGGCATTTTCTTGGGTACGAGGTTTGGTAGAAGAGCTAGCAATAGAAGGTTTTGTTTGTTTAACTATCTTATTGGAGGGTATTAGGTTCTTTTCTTTCTTCGATAAAGGTGACACAGAGTACGTGATATAGAAGGGAAATCGAGATGGTGGAAGAGGATGGGTTACCCATGGGGACAATAAAGTCATGGTGGAATTGGTTGGTATAGGCTAGGTGGATGGTATGGGTTGAAGTAACATAGGAAAATTTCAGGTTATACTAACTCATGGAGGTATATGTGGTAAGAAATGTACAAGTGAGGACAAGGGTGTTTTTGTGTGGGTAAATGGAATTTAATGAAGGATTGTGATGAAGCAGTAGGTTGCTTAGATTTTGACTGGCCTTGGGTAGGAGATTTTTGGCCAAGGTTGATGGGTGAGGCCCTAGGATGGATGGAAGGGAAAAAGGTGACAAAGGTGTGGTGGGTGAGACTAACGTATGTGGCCTAGAAGGTTGGGTCTTCATTTTAGGTGGAGAAATAATTTTGGTGCAGGTTTGGGAAGAAGTGGCTAAGTCCAATTTATTAGGTGGATGGGTAAGGTTTGACATCAGATGACACCCAAGGTAGTGATGGGTCTAGATATAGACAAAGATATAGGTGTGGGTAGGTTCTTAGGTATTAGAATGGTTTTAATCATGGGTAAAGATTCAGATGTAGGTAGATGTGATGAGAAAGAAGCTATTTTGATAGGCATGGTCGAGTTCAATCTGGTTGTTGGAAATACCTTTGGGTAGATCATGGAAGTATCCTCAGGAAACATTTATATTTGAGTCGAAAAGGGACTCAAGACATCCCCAGAGCATGGAATTATCAACATAATCCAAGTGATTGGCCAGCCATAAAAACAAGACTTCTATAAGAGGAGGTGCATTTGGTTTGGTGGCAATCCCTATAAAATATGTCTATGAGATAGGGAATTGGCTAACCTCAGACTCTATGGGTAAAAGAGCCAAGATCAGGTCAACGGGATCCTGGGATCTTTGAGGGAAAATTTTCCCAATAGGTAGTGGTCTATCCGAAAAATATCCCATGGGTAGGAAAGATGGTAAGTGGGATGAGGTAGAATTATTCTTTGGTGGAGGAGAAGGTGATGATGATTCTTTTGTGGATGGAAGATTTAATAGTGTTGAATAATTAGTAGATTTCTAGGTAGATGATGAAATGGCATCAGCAAAAAATTTGGGTCCCTCCGTATGTGAAGGAAGAGATGAAGGGGACTCCTCGAGGGTGAAGGAATGGAAGAGGTATGCTCCTCTTGTGGGTAGAGGATCTCGTGCTAGAATTTCCTCGATAGACAAAATAGGTGGAATTTGAGGAACATCGGTACGATATCAAAAACTACATGGACTTCACAAACATTGTTGTCACTAGTTGAAGGTTCACTATTTTGATTAGATGATGGTTTATGGTTAGGGAATGAATTCTTAAAGATGTGAAAATTTTGATTTTACGGCACATTCGGGTTTTCCACGACGAGGTATCCATTATCTATCATCTCCTAGACAATGTTCTTAAAAGTTATGCAATTACCATCACTATGGCCTTTGACGTGATGATAATTACAATAGTCATCTTCCTTATACCATGCAGACATAGGACGAGTGGGATCGAAACCATCTTTAAGTGGAAGTGTAATGTCTCCAGATTTAAGAATATTTTCCAATCTTGAAGAATATGGCTCTCCAATTAAAGTGTACTTCGTTGCTCCCACCGGAACTAAAAGGTCTGGATAGGGGAAAGATTGGAAGATGGTTTGGCTTGATTAAAGGGATGAGATGGACCCAATTTGAGAACTACCACGTTGGCAGATCCTTTGGCCTTTGAATAATTATTTTGGGGTTTTGAAGATGAAGAAGAATAATTTTATTTGAATGGGGCATTTTTGTTTCATAATTGGATTTTCTTTTCTTTAATGGCATGAATTTCCAAATTCTAGGCCATGGTAAATGATTTTTGAAGGTGTGGAAGGTTTGTACCTATATATTTTGTGAGATGTGTCTAGCATAAGCTCTATTGAACTCAATACATTTGGCTTAAGGTACCTAGAACATTAATCGGTTGATAAGACTTTTCCAGCAAGAAGAAATTTTCTTGATAGATTTGTTGTCATATTTTCATGTCGAATATAGGTTGGTCATGGTGACTTTTTGACTACATTGATTGAGAAGTGGTCCAAGAATGCTTGAGCCACTTAGTTAAAGGAGTAGATGGAATGTCTAGGTAAACTATTGTACCAATCTAAGGTGGGTCCTATTAGGGACATGGGGAATGTTCGTAAGAGAAAAGCATCATCATGGGAAATTAGGTAGCACCCATGTTTGAATGACCGCAAGTGTTGTTGTGGGTCCTCTTTACTGTTGAAATGGTTGAACTTGGGAATTTCCCAATGCACAGGGTATGGGTGAATAGGAATGGATGGATGAATAGGCTCATTATAGATTTCATCATAGGTCAAGGAGTTATGAGAGATGAAAACTGATGCTTCTAATGTCTACATATTTTCCATCATCATCCTAATGAGGTCATTGGTAGGTTATGAGGAATGGGTTCCTCTTGCAGTAAAGGGAAGTTGATGATGGGTGTATGATGTGGATGGAATCCTAGTACATGAGGGTGTTGAATATGAAAACTATGAAGGGGAATAGATGATGTTGAGGGTTTTGGTGATGCGTGTAAATAGGTGGGGTGGTCGCAATGAATCTCATGGTAATGGGTGGTAGAGACTAAGGGATGGAAAGAACCAAGTTTTGGAATAGGGTGTGGGTTGCCAAAACTAGAGGTGGTTGTGATGTAATTGGTATATACAAAAAAAAAGGAGCGAGATAAGAAGTTTGTGTTCAAGGCGGTTAGTGAAGGAAAGGTTTACACCATAGGTTAAATAGATGTCTTTGGGGGTATGATTATGGTGAAGGTGGGACCTAAGCGTGAGAGAACAGGGGTAGTTTGGATGAGGGTAGCGCCAAGCTAGTGGTAGTGACGTGTAAGTTGGGGTGAGGGTAGGAGGAATAGATACAGGTATGTCGTACATTATCTATCCCGGGAGTCTCGAGTAGATGATTAGGAAAGATAGTATTGTAAGGCTATCAGATTCTGATCAAGGAGTCTTGTAAACTCCTTGTCACTTGTATAAATGGTGATAGGCTGAGTTGGATCCATAGGAGACAGGATGGAAGGAGGTGATGGGCTAGGTGGGAGTGGTTGAAGACTAGTGTGAAATATAAGGGTGTTGGTTTTGTTGTGAGTCAATACCATGTGAATTAACGTTAACCTAGTGAAACTGTATTTTGTAGATGACACAGAAAGTAGTAGGAATGAGACAAAACAAATATTGGTAGGTAGACTTGGTCAATGTTTCAATTAAGAATTAAAACTAAGAAATTGACGCCAATTAAGATGACCGATGATGGTTGAAGGGGACCAATGATGGTTACAATAAGCGTCGATACCTAAGCATCGTGGGAAAACACCGACTTGAGAAAAAGGAGTAGAACTAATGAAAAATGAAATGGGGAAACTGTACTTGACAATGATATCAAAATTTTGGGAATATGATGATGTCCAAATGACTTTAAATAGAACAGAGAAGGTGATGAAAGCCATTTTTGGGTAAAATAACCAAAACAACGATAATTGACACCGATCGGTAATTCGATGATGTTAGAGGGGAATTATTGACGGTCGTTGGACCAACACCGATTACTATGAAATTTGAAGAAGTGAAGAAAAATGGATTTCTTGAATTAATTTTGATGAAGAAATAACCTAGAAGACCTGAGGATGATAATATGAGGCCTTGACACACTTAGAAATAGTCGGAATACTCTAACTATGATGGGGAGTGCAAAAGGAAGAATAAAATGAAGAAACATAATCCTCACAACTCAAAATGTAATTCAAGAAGAAAGCTAAGAAAAACATGTAATCCTACGAGTGGATTTTATGTTACTTTAGCTTATGCTATTTGAGACTAACTTGTGAACTTAGAACATATTTTTTTGGTTGGGAAGGTTCCTATGAAGAGGTAATCTAAAAGGTGAGGTTTCAAGTTATGTTTTAGTAGGGTCGAGTCCTTTCTATGAGATAATGATTGAATAGAGAAACTAGTTTGGTGCCCACTATCAATCCTCTAATCATGTGATCATTGACATCTTCTTCCAAGTAAGGTGTTGTTTAAGAAGATGTGTAAATTTAGATTTTTGTAGTTTAGCAAAGAGAGAGAAGAGAGAAATGTGATTTCTACTATTCAATTATGTCAACCATCAACTGGAAATGACTTCCGGTGTATAGGTTTCCTCAGATTTCAATGTTAGCTAATAATATAGCGTACACATATGAAATGCAAGAAGTTCTATAACCCAAATCGACGGTTATATTCTATGAAGCAAATGATTATGGGAGATAGGATGATTTTCACTAATGCAAAAATAAAGAAGAATGATTCTTTTTAAATGCACAAAAGAAATGTTTCATTTAGAGTAATTAGAAAGAAACGTAGATTACGAGAGAAGAAAATTTAGTAAACAAAAATTTAGAAAGGAAACACACAAGATGTAACCTATATGAATAGAAATAATCCCACAGACATAAGGGTCCCACTAGGCATGCCAAAATGTTTCAGCGATAAGTTGGAGTACGTATGAGTAAAGCAGATGGGGTAAGGGTGAGGAGGAATACTTGTGAATGAATGTTAAAGGTAGAGTGCACGCATTTTGATTTCTTGAACCAAGATCGATTGCAAGAAATTCCTTTTGCTAGGAGGAACTACTTGAAATGAAAAACAATACTACAAGATGAATATTAAACTATATATATATATATATATATATATATCTATGGATCACCTATCGTGTGCTAGATCTAGGAAGTGTGATACTTCCTAGATGGCTATCAATCCATTATTTAATACAATTCAATGCAATAAATAATGTAAGAAAATAACATCCTACTATATTTGATATGATGTAGGTACCTCATTCAAATAAAATAATAAAATTTAATCTAATAGTTAAGGTTATGATCAGATTTGAAGGTGGGGAAGATAGCCAAGATGACTGGGATAGGTCAGGATCAGGTTTTGCGTGATTTGGTTTATTTGGGTGAATTTTATGAAGTTGCTATTACAGGAATATTTCCAGATATAGAGACCAACATCATTCTAGTATGACCAATGACAATTGAGAGAAAACTATCAACAGTTTGGGTTAACCGGTGTGGGTAGGGTCAAGTTGATAGAAATTCAATAAAGTTTAGTTTTGGTGATTCTCTTTGATTGCACAAAGAATGAAAGAATTGTTATGTTTGTGGAGCCTATTTTCATGTTAGATTTTGGTACACCTTCCATGTGTTACACTCATATATTTTTACGGTGGTCCCGCCACTTTGGTGAGCGGGTCAAGGGGGTTCACGGGTGAAGCCCAGAAGAAAAAAATTTCATGGATGGTTTATTAACCCATGGGTAATGGGTAACCGTTATGGGATGTTGGCTTTTTGGTTTCCATTATTTTGTAAAACCACCTCTTCATCTACCTATTGATGTACATACAATAGGATACATATGAGTGTGTTTTGTGAAGGTGAATAGTGTGTGTGAATTCGGGACGGCTTGTTGAGCGCGGCTCCAAACAAGATCGATTATTGTAATTGTGAAGACTATTGGCTTGTAATAAAATCCGAGAAAGTGTTTTTGGTGGATGTAGCCCACATTGGGTGAACCACGTTAAATATTGTCTTCTTGTTGTGCATATTTTATTTCGTAATTCTATTCATACTTCTCTTTATTGCGATTTTGAGGAATTATTCCGCATTAGATTATATTAATTCCTAACAAGAATGAGGATTAGGTTGCCAAAGATGCTAGGAATTCTCAGAGATTTTGGGGTCAGGTATAGAGAGTTGGGAGGTTATAGGTGGTTAGGTGGAGGGATTGACAAGAAGGTGGGAGGTGATGAAATGCAGAGGAGAGTGGGACTCCCAAATAGAGATAAATAAACTGATCTAAATAAGTATGGAAATATGCATTTCCAAATGTACTTACGTGTACTTTTAGATTGGTGGTTGGATGAGGGTGATGATTGATTTGTGAAACTAGTGGTCGAGTACCAAGGCATTGCTTCTGAAACATTACCATGGGTGTTTAACCTTCATATAAGTCTGGGTGTTGGTTTAGGATGTTTGGATGTGCAAAAGGGATCTTGTGCATGCTTACATGCAGATCTCTCTTCTCCAAAACTTGAATAATTCTTCCAACCTCTGGAAAAAGGTTCCCAAAGTGAATATATGGTAACCAATGATGGTTTAGGGTGACCGACGCGCGGTTTCTGGTTGACCGGTGTTGGTTAAGGTAGGATATCCTAGGTTGCCAAAATAGCATATCCTAGCTATCTTTTGGCTAGTTTTGTCCGTTGTTGTAAATCCAAAATGGAATTTTCCACGTAAGTTTTCATATGGTTAGAGGAATAATATTCATAGAGTGTTAGGGTTAGAGCAAGTTTCGGTAGTTATGGTAAGTAAAGATTGATTCCTAGTTAAAAAGGAAACATGCTAAAAATAGGTCTATGATGAGGTGTTTAGGTAATGTGGTGGAGTGAAGTGTCTAGGTGAGGTGGAAATTAATTTAATTAAGGTATTTATTAATTAATATTGTGAGAATGGGAATTAATTTAATTATAGGTAATTAAATCAATATACATGTGGGGTTAGGGGGAGTGTGACCAAAATTTGGTGTCTACATTCCGATCTACCATTGTTTGCAAGAACTTCCTTTTGCAAGGAGAAACTACCTGTGAATGCAAAACAAGACCATAAGAGGAATATTAAACAATATATGTCATTTTAATGCCTATCATGTGCTAGATCCGGGAAGTGTGATATTTCCTAGATGGTTGTCAATCCTTTGTTTAATAAAATTAAATGAAAGAAATAACGTAAATAAATAACATGCTCGTAGTTGATATGATTTAGGTGTCTCATTCAAATACAATAAGAAAATATAATCTAATGGGTAAGGTTATGATCAAATACGGAGGTTGGCTAGGAATCCAAGTTGACTTGGATAGGTCAAGATCATGTTTTGGGTTGTTTGGTTTATTTGGGTGAAGAGTATGAGGTTGTTGTTACAGGTAGAATTACCAGATATAGAGATCAAAGTCGGTCTTATATGACCGAATCCGGTTGAGATAAATCAATGATGGTTTAGGTTAAGCGATGTCGGTGAGGTGCGGACTAATAAAAACTCAATAAAACTTAGTTTTGAATATTCTCTGTGATTACACAGAGAATGGGAGAATGAGGGTTAGGTTTCTAAAGATGTTAAGAATTCTCAGAGATGTCTAGATTTAGGTATAGAGATCTGGGAGGTTGTAGGTGGTTAGGTGGAGGGATTGACAGGAAGGTGGGAGGTGATGAGATGTAAAGGAGACTAGGAATCTCAAACAGAGATAAAGAAACTGATCTAAATAAGTATGGAAAGATGTAAATCCAAATGCACTTACTTGTATTTATAGACTAGTGGTTGGATGAGGGTGATGGTTGATCTATGAAACTAGTGGTCAGTGTTGTGGAAGTACTTCCTAACATTACCATGAATGATTAACCTTCATATCAGTCTTGGTGCTGATTCAGATTTCTTGATGTGCAAGAGGGATCTGGTTCATGCTTGCATGCAGATCTCTCTCTTATCATACTCAAATAATTCTACCAACTTCTAGAACAAGATTACCCAAGTGAATATATGGTAACCAAAGATAGTTTAGGTTAACCGGCATCGGTTCAGGGTTAACAAGTGTTGGTTATGGTGGGAAATCCTAGGTTTTCCAAAATAGTAGATCTTGACTATCTTTTTTGATTCTACATGTTGGTTTGGTCTAAAATGTTATTTTCTACACAAGTAAGTTGGCATGCGGTTAGAAAAAGAATATTCATCTATTGTTAGGGTTAGACTAATTCTTAGTTAGTTATGGTAGGTAGATATTGAGTCCTAGTTAAAAGGAAACATGCTAAAAATAGGTCTATGATGAGGTGTCTAGGAGATGTGGTGGGGTGATATGTCTAGGTGAGGTGGAAATTAATTTAATTAAGGTAATTAAATTAATGAATATTGTTTGAATGGGCATTAATTTAATGAGTAGGTAATTAAATTAATATACATGTGGGATAAAAGGGGAGTGTGACCCAAAAATGGTGTCTATAAGTAAGTTTGAAGAGTTCTTGGCACTCACATCGGTTGTTATGTTTGGTGCTCATTTGGAGCAGGTATGAGTGTTAGGGGTATGAGGATGAGATTTGGAGCTATATGAGCTTATGAATTCATATTTTCAGGTGTATCAATGTATACCAGGTATGTTTGGGTCATTTTTAGTTATTTCATGATGATTTATAGCATTCTTCCGGTTCACCCTAGCTTCTACAAAGTGTAAAACTCTAAGGGGTAATAAGAAAATCTTAGCTTCTGAATATTTTGAGGTATGGTGATGACATTATTATGATTGGATATGTTAGTGTGATGTTTCATGGTGATTTTAGAAAAATTTCAAGTTTCTAGGATGTGAATTTTGCAAGATATGTCAGTTTTTGTGAGAAAGGGTAAAGAACTAGTGCATTTCTAGCTCAAATTTGATCTTTTGATGCTCACCCTGAATTGTGTGATTTGCATGGGACCTTGTGGATTTCAAGGATATTTTTACATTTATTCTATAAGTTTTTACAAAAATAATGAGGTCATTTCATCGTCATGTTTTTATGAATGAATGTTAAGAAGGCAAACAACTATTTATGAGCTTGAAACCCTAGCTTGAGAGCGGTATGGAAGAATCGATTCTCGATTTGGATATAATTTCTTCATATTTCATGAATAATGATTGGAAAATTTATTTGAATCCTTATTTCCAGAAATGTATGGTAGAGGTCATGGTGATGAGTGGGCCCCACTCAAACATGTCAATTTCTGAAGAAGAGTGTTTTGGGACAAGGTTTTCCAAAGGAGTAACATGCTAAATTGATATTGTGGAATGTATGTGAGTTTATATTGATTTCCAAATAGGTTTTAGGAAATTTTCATGTAGGTACATGGTCAAATGATCTCCATTCAGGTTGATTGGTCAAAGGGTAGTTTTGAGGCCATAAAAACAATGTTTAGTAAAGTGAGTATAACTAGAGCTACAAGTGGAGTTTGGAGATGATGCAAGTTTTTTTTTGAAATATGATTTAGATTTATTTTCATTGATATGTCATTTATCTCATGATGATGATATTTTATGTGGTTTCTAGGTCATTTTTGGATAAGAAGGTCTTTGCTAAGGTAGGATAGAGTATACTTTACTTAAATTTTTAATCTTTTTGAAGTATGATATGGATTATGTTATGTGTTCTATTACCTAAAATTTTAAGAGGATTCATTTTGAATCCAATGAATCCATTTATAGGTCTTGAATGTTCCTAGAAATGTTTTTATCAGTTGATCTTTGAAAATAGCTTTTTGGGCAGGTTGATTTAGTGAAGACAAAAGTGGTTGTGGTTTGAGTAGGTGAGTGTTTCAAGGATTATAAATTTCTTATAAGTGTTATATATGTTAAGTAACTTCCATTATATTTTTACATGACATGGTTTGGTTTATTTGAAGTTATTTGGTGGCATAATGAAGTTTTCAAGGTCTTAAAGGGTGTAGGAAACAATAGTTTTGAGATGAACAAAGAGTATTGGGCCCATTAAATGAAATAATTTTATTGGTTGAGATAAATTTTAACCATGTATGAATTTTAAATTTTATTTTAAGCATGTGTAATTATTTATGGTTCATGAATAAGTATGGTTTTTATGTTAGGGCTTTTTTATCTTTGTGCTATAGCAATTTGAGTCATTTTTGGAGCATGTAATGAGGTTTTTAGCCAATCCTACCTACTTGGGTCACTTGTAAATATTATAATTTTAATTTGGTATGTTTTATGATGTATGGGTCTAGCCAAACGAGGGAAATATTTTTATTTTCAATTTGAAATGAAGAGGAGCTTATAAAAGCATTGTTTTTGGTGTTTTTTGAAGCTAGTTATGTGTGTGCAAGAAGTGTGACCTAGGTGATTTTTTTTTCAGGTGTGTGAGCATGATTTGAGATAATATCAGATGTGTTACAGGTCAAGGAAGATCATAAAGCATGTGTGCATGTGTTTTAAGCTTGAGAAGTGAAGAAAGTGATTGTTTGTGAAGGATTTGACACCTAGGGTTTGATTGAGGGTTTGAAGAAGTGCAAGCTAAATACTTGGTCTCCATCAGTTGTGGAAGAAAAAAATCAGATATCAGATCTTCATAAGGTGGTTTAGTGGGTGCTTGATCATCTAGGGGGTTAAGTGCAGCAAGTTGGGGGACAAAAAGGGGGTCATAAGTGGACGTCATATTGTAAATAACAACATAATATCAACTTGTAGGGATTATTAGGAATACATACACTCAAAATTAAAAAAACTTATATTAATATGAATCATAGAATCCGGAATCTAGTTTCCAAAATACTAATTTTTTTAAAAATGGACAAGATTAGCTATATTAAAATCTCAAAATTTAGTGACTTGGTATTTTTTTTTTTTAAAACGCCTATAAAATTATAGTCCGTTTGCCCATGATTTGGATGACCAAAAATTGATATATATTTTTCTCCTTTAGTGATAAGTTAGATGCCACTATCTATCTTGGGATGGATTTTATTTTTTATTTTTTTGAGTAATATTTTTTTTTTATGATTTTTCCGTGAAAGTGGTATGAAAACATACAGAAAATAGAGCACTTTCCGTTTGCCCACCATAACTTCATAAAAAAATATTGAAATCAAATAATTTTTTTTTTTGAACATGTATATAATTTCACCACGGTTGGGATGGTATAAGTTTTATCACATTCGATAAGTGAAACAAAATTTACAGTCTTAAACCTAGACATAAACATTCACGGGAAAAAGTGTCTTAAAGACCTACTATTAGTAAAAAATTATAAAATGATATTTATCCTATTCTATTCACTTTAAAATCAGTATTTCTACAAAGCTAATAGTCTCCCCTACACAATGGTACCATTTTTATGACATATTTTTACTTTTCGGCATGGTTCAAGTCTATGGAAGACTAAATTTGATGTTTTGTTGTTTTTAATGTAAAATTCAGGATTTGATGTCCACTTAATTGTCCCCCAACTTGGTGCACTTACCCGGGGTTGTATCCTCCTTATGGAGTTGGTGTTCCTTGTAGGGTTGTAGCTCTACTAAACTAGGGGTTGGTGCTCCTTGTGGGGTTGGTGCCTCACTAAATTTTGAAACATATAAATATAATTATTTTTTTCAATGGTTTTTCTTCCCCTTTAGGTTTTCCCACTTATATCTTGTGTCTTGTGTTTATTATCTTGCTTATGGTTCTTTCACATATGATTATTTGTTGTATGCACACATTAATGGATGGTTGAATGTTTATGGGTTTTTGAAAAAGAAAATATGAAATATGAATTAAAATCATTGTAAGGACACATTCACCCCCCTATTAGTCCATTGTTCTTCTAACAAGTAGTATGTTAAGTAATGGATAACAAAGTAATAAATTGTAAAGCCTTGTATAATATATCCTTATAAATAGGCATCTTTTGAATTAGATCCAAAAGAGATATCTTAGCAAGGGTGTTACTTAATTGTTCTAGTATATTCAACCCTTTAGTAGTTGCACTAGTCTTAACAAAGGGAGAATTTATTGGTGGAGGAAGATTTGGGTTTCCTCCAACTGGTTTCTTATTACATCCTATTATAACAACATTAAAATCTAGAAATGTGTGTGAAGGCATAAAGCATGGTGGATGTTGTGTAGTAATGGAAATGAAATCAGATTGTATATCGATGTAAGTAGTATTATTATCATCCATGAAATAAATATAACCATAATAGGCCCCCTCCCCCATAAAGAGTATTATAATTGACATATTTAAAGGTATGGTCACCCATAATATAATGAAGGAGTGGTGCCTTACGTTTGAAGAATATCATACAAGATTGGAGGAAGATGCATGATGACACACAAAAATTAAAAACCTAGTTCTATAATACACCAAGAAAATAATGAGAAACATTAGGTCCAAAAGGCTTTAAGCACTAGATTAAATTCAAAATTCAAGTTCACTAAATTTTATAGCCTAAAATTTATATGAAGGTAATTACAATGCATAAAATAATATATAATATGTAACGATTTGTAACGTTTGGTTTTATGAATTAATTAACTTACAATAAACCATACATAATCAAAATAGCATGTTAATACTTACAACAATAACGATAAATATAATGATATCTCAAATACACAAGAGGATATGAAGACTTAGATGTACAAAATGGAACATAGAAGATCTATATGTTTAGACAGGAAACTATGTTGATCTAAGATTGAATATGTATTGTTATTTAGACTAGAACTAGAAATCTCCCTAGTATAAGATTGTACAACTTATATCCAAACTTTTCTTGATTATGTATGGTTTTATCTAGTAGTGTAGTTCTTGGACCCTTTTATAGTGAGGTTATGTAATTGTCTCAGTACACTTCACTTGTGTAGAAATATGTTTTTTGTATATCACTATTTTTGTATAGCCTCAACACAACCTTTAATGACTTACAATAAAGTAAAATCTTTATATATTTTTAATACCCTTCATTAAAACATTATATGAAAAAGGACAAATAAATGTGTGGTAAGGTTGGACTACCCTTGGTTATCAAACCATACCTGAGCCAATACAAGTTTTGTAATACATTTTCTTAAGTGTGATCAAGCCTCTTGTAGTTATCCTATATGTATGTGAAAATGTGAATGTTATCTAATCCAACCCCTATGACTTCCCTCATGTCTCTTGATAAACATATAATTCCCTTACTATAGTGTATAAAATTTACCCAATGTGGTAGTAGTGTCATGTAATCAACATAAACTACTAGAATAAATCCTTTTTCTTTTGAAGACCTTTGACAATTCTTAGAGTTCCCTTACTCTTGCTAAGACATGGCTCTAGGAATTTTACATTATTTTAGGATGTCCTTGAGTGTTTTTGGATTGATATTTGTAATAGGATGTTATAAAAATTTTAAGTGAGTAATAAATTGATATTGACTTGCTTATATAGCCTTTTCCAGAACAAGTTTAATCTACTAGAACATATTTTTTTATTAACAATTATCATGAGGTTACAAGGTCCAAATTTTAGGGTTAGAAGTTTCAGTTAGGTTCAGGGGGTAAATTAACACCATACCCACTCTAACAGGATCAGAGTTTCAACTTGATTTTCTCACACTTAACACATTCAAAATTTTCCTAAATCATTCCCATTGGATAGGAAATTTTCTCACCTTTCGATGATATAAAGAAGTCCTCCTAACTCCTTGTAAAACTCTAGTTATGGGCTAGGACCTTGGGAGTGAAAATTTTCCCAAAAGGGACACGTGTCGAGTGGGGAAGAAAGCCCATTTTCTAGGTTGGTGGGTCATGGGGTGGTGTTTGAAATTTTTCTTGTGTGGGAGAAAATTCCAAATTTGCACCCATGCCCCATTGGGCCACCAAGGACATGTGTCGGGCTCTAAGCTCATCGGGGGGGAGAAAGGATGAGGAAGGGCAAGGGGCAAAGGTGTTGGGGAAAATTCACCAAGGAGGGGAGAATTCCAAAAAGTGCTCATGCGCCCGTGCAAAGGGTCCACCAAGGACACGTGGCACCCAACAAACACCAAGGGGAGAAAAGGAGAGTGATGGGCAGGGTAGTAGGGAAAGTTGGTGAATTTCCCCCAAAGGGAGGGAAAGGGGTAAATGGCACATGGGCACGTGCCCACAAAATGGTCTCTACCGCCGGGTGAGGGTGGAAGTGTGAGCGGGGGGAAAGCATAAAATTTTTCAAAAACAAAATTTTAAAAAGATAAAGGAAAAGGGTTTCCCCCCCCTCCTCATCACCCCATGTTGCCATGTGGTAGCCTTTGATTGGCTATGGCTGGCGGAGGAAATTTCAAAAAAATTCCCAAAAATTTTTTAAATTTTTTTCTAAGGATTTTCAAAGGGAAAATTTTGGGCCGCGGGCCTACCAAGGAAAATTTTCCCAAATTTTCCCACCAAGGAAGGAAAACTTCAAAGGGCCATAAATTTTTCTAGAAAGCTCATTTTTGGGAAAACAAGGACTTTCTGGAAAGCTCTCGATGCCCTCTTTGCATAAGAAATCATAAATTTTACATTTTGATAAAGTTTAAGGGGTCAATTTTATGAAAACGTTCTGTAGGATTTTAAAAAGCAAACTGGTAAATTTTAACTTATAAATTTGATTCAATTTGATCTCCTCCTTCACTCAACATGCCAAAAAGACATGGAGGATTATTCTAGGAAGGATTTAGGATGATTTAGGAAGGTAATTTTACTTGTTTGATTTCCAATTTGCATTTTTCCAACAATTGATAGAAAATGACTGTGAAAAGGTTTAGGCCCGATTTTGTAATGTTTTAAATTATTTTCTTAAGTGTTTCTATCAATTTGAGTTCCTTGATAATATAGCATGCTAAATTTTAATGTTTCCAAGTTGATTATTATGTGCAGGCTCGAACTATGCATTTTAATTAAATTTATTTGCTAGTTTTAAAATTTACAAGGGAGATCCATTTAAACTAAAAATTATTTATCAATTTCATCATTCAAGTGTGGAAATTAATTTCTATTCTAGTCCAAGGCATTTAGTTTTTTTATAAACAAATCATTTAAAAGCTAAATTGTAAAGTCTGGTTTCCAATTTAATATATTTCCAAAAGAGACAAAGTAATATAATTCCTTCATACGTATTTCTTTCTTTTTCCATTTTCTAAATAGGATTTCAATCACAATCTGATATTCCAATTCAACACAACAATGCAAATGAAGAAGGTATAGCAATCCTTTATTGACTTAAAAAAATTATACAACTTTACATATTTTAATTTTGAATGCAATTAAAAGATTTCTATTTCTTTCTTTCAAATAAATAGAACAAAATATAAACATCTTTCAAATTTGAATATACAACTTTCATAACCAATTACAACATATTTTCTTCACAAAATATATTACAATTTCATCCACATCAAAGTGGGAAAGGTTACAAATGAAATATATTTCACAAGGGACTGAAAAATTGTCTTCTTTTGCTCTAGAACAACAACATGCAAGTTTCTTTTTTTTCTTCCAATTTGATCACAACAAAAGTGGGGGAAAGGCAATGCTCTCCACCCAACCAAGACATCCAATGAAAGGAGAAGCCATCCTTCATCATTGGCCCCGAGCCCCAACCACAATGCAATAAGAAATGGATAGCAACCCATGGCAACAATAGGCTTCCACAACACACAACATTCTTTCAACATGCATATTTTCAAATTAAAACATAGTTCAACACAAGACAACAATAGTTTACAACTGCATTTGAAAACATTCAAAATAGAACTTAGGCTTGATCATGCAAGCCAAAGGAGCAAGGACTATGGGGGAAGCTACTTATGCCTCCCAATGGGAATTGGGCATCCACCTATAACAAACCACCAATAAAATTCACCACACATATCCTTATGCCCCCCACAATCCCTCCTTATTGCCCCCCATATATTTCCTTATGCCCCCCACAAAGTAAGAAATGCAAGCTATTTCTTTTCCATGGTGGATCCCAAACCCAAACTCCCTCCACAAAAATGATGCCAATGGCATTCCCTTATGCCCCCCACATGATTCCCCATAGCCTTCTCCTACACCATCCCTATGGCAGTCTACCCAACAGCCAACAAATTACACAAAAACATTCACCATTCATACACAACACAAAAAATAACAACATAAAAAGAAGAGCTAAGCTCCTACCTCTCCATGGTAGCTTTTGTTTCCAAACAACAAGCTTCAATGCCAAAACATAGTCCCAAAAACAACAATTCCAAGTATGAAATTATCTCCAATCTCCTCCAAAATCCACAAGAGCTCCAAACAAGCAAAAATGCACCCCAAAGAAGTATGCAAAATGATTCAACAACCCAAAACAAGCAAAGAGTTTGAATTTTATAGAAGAGGGAAGAGAAGAGGATGATGTGGATCCATGTAGGATGCCACATCACACATCCTCAACTCCAACACAAAAGACAAAATTTCATTCTCCCAAGCACAATAAAGAGGTGGGTGAAAATATGACAATTTACTTGCACACTCCAAAAGCCCACACCCCAAAGGACTGAAAATTAAATAAAATGTAAGAAGAGTGCAATTAAAACATGCAACATGATTAATAAAATGCATTAAAAGGTCTAAAATCAACCCTCCAACCATAGGTATGGTTGGTAAATTAAATTTAAGAGGTATGGGACAAGTTTTACTTGTCCCACAAGCCTCCAAAAATAGCCCCCAAGGACAAATTCGAATTTCCAAGGAGGTGGAGTGTTTCATACTCCAAAATCTGACTTACACAACTCTTACACAAACTTACACATCCCTTACATATTTAATACAAAGAGCCAACAACTTCCATTATTACTTTCCCATATCCCAATTTGATTTATTAAATTTTAACCATATGTTTTCTCACATTAATCTACCACAATTTAATTAAATAAAAGAAAGGGACACATCACTAATAAAATACATACAACAATAATAAAAAGGAACCACATTAATAAAATACACAAAACCCATGGTCACATTTAAAGGTGATCCCCCATGGGAATCCCTAACAAAAAACAAACACAACACAATAAAACAAGTTGCCATGGTGACCATGTTGAATTCATCTAGAATTCCAATGTGGTTGGTCTCCAATCCCCGATGTTTGTTGTGATATTTTAACCTACAAAACACAAATACCTCCTTTGGGCCTCGTGGCCATATCGAACATCCAAAATGATATAAATATAATCACAAAATCATCTAAATATGTGAATCACAACAAACATCAAAAGCAATTTAACTATATCATTCATAATTTAATCAACAACTATATCATCATCATATAATGTCCATTTTCTAGTCTACTCACAATATCCAAAATCACATGTCCGAACAACATTCAAACTATATCCATGTCAAATAGTATATCATCATCCACATATGAAGTGTCTCTAATAATCATCATGCATCATAACCAAATCAAGATCAACAATAATCCATGATCAAATGTCTAACATCATACTAAATCAAAACATAATAATGTCCATAATGTAAATCAACAAGTATCAAAATAAGCATCAAAGGTGTCAAAGGGAAGTGGGCACTACATCCCCCTCCCCTTAGACTCGACTTCCTCCTGGAAGTCACTAGAAAAAATGTGGAAACTAAACTCGTAATGAAGTAACATCCTCCCATGTAGCTGCAGTCTCATCATATATGTCCCACTGCACCCAAACTTGATCAACCTCTCTACCTCGAAGGCCCAAGGTCTATGATCTAGGATGCAAAATGGGCTCCACCATCACCTACCCCTAATCCTACACCTGTAATGATGTCCAATCTAACACATGAGAAGGATCTATAATATATCTCCTGAGAACTAAAACATGAAAAACATCATGTATGTGAGACAAGCTAGGTGGAAATGCTAGATGGTAGGCCAAAGGGCCGATATGCTCCAAGATCTCAAAAGGACAATGAATCTAGGAGCTAACTTAGAACCTTTTCCATAATGGATAGGGCTTGTGTGGCCTGACATGAAGGAACACCTTCATGCCCACATCAAAACTATGGTCGATCCTATGCTGATCTACATACTTCTTCTACCTATCATGTGCCTCCTGTAATCTCTACCTGATCAACACCACCTGCTGCTCCATGTCTGTAAAAGAGCTGGTCCAAGAGATACTCTATCCTCTAACCTGTCCCAGCTAAGAGGTGTCTGCACTCTCTACCATACAAATCTGAAAAGGAGCCATGCCTATAGAACTCTGAAAACTATTATTGTAGGAAAACTCCACTAAGTACAGGTACTCCTCCCATTTAGACTATTGATCCATCACATACATCTGAGCATGTCCTCTAAAATCTGATTCACCCTCTCAGTCTATCCATCTATCTCGGGGTGATATGTTGTCTTTGAAGTTGATTCTCATCCCGAGGACATATTCTGCATGGTAGTCCAGAAATGGGAAGTGTACAAAGGATCGTGGTCACAAATGATCTTCCATGGAATCCCATGCAACCTGACAATCTCATCCAAATATACTCATGCCACTGCTCTAGCTATATAAGTGGTCTTCACTAGAGAAAAGTGAGCCACTTTTGTCAATTTATCAACCGTGACCATGATGGCATCGTGGTGATATCTCAACATCGGTAGCCCAACAATGAAATCCATGGAAATGGTGTCCCACTTCCATTCTAGTATAAGCATGAGGATAAAGAAGGCTACTGGATACTGATGCTTGGCCTTAACTCTCTGGCACTCTAAACATCATGACACAAACTAGGGCCACATCTCTATGAAGTCCTCTCCAATGATACAGCTATCTCAAGGTGGCGTGCATCTTCTTCACCCCGGGATGGGCTGAATAGGGTGCATGATGTGCCTCTACCAAGATGTCCTGCCTCAAGCCTCCATCTCTGGGAACATATATCCAGCCTCTGTTCCTGAGAAGACCATCTACCTCTAAGAAAAACCATCAAACTTCCCCTCAAGGGGTCTCTGAGACTCGATCTCTTGCTCATACTGCAATGTAGAAGCTGTCAAGAGGAAGCTGCTAAAGAATCCTGCTCCGTAAATCTGTGCTCACTGAGGTGGCCATAGCCACATGTCTCCATCTACTGAGAGCATCTACTACCACATTCTCCTTCCCCTTCACATGCTTATCTCCATATCATACTCACAAAGCAACTCCATCCAATGCCGCTGACGAGCATTGAGATTGGGTTGCGTGAAGAGGTGATGAAGACTCAAATGATCTATCCTGAGTGTGAATCTCCTACCAAGAAGAAAGTGCCTCCATCTAACCAAAGCATGCACAACTACCACAAGCTCAAGATCATGAGTTGGATAATTAAGCTCATAATCCTTGAGTTTGTGAGACTCAAAAGCCACTACTCTGCCCTCTGCATCAACACACCTCCAAGCCCTGCTAAAGAAGCATTGTGTAAACAAAGAACTCACCCTATGGATCCAACACTACAAGAATAGGTGTTGTAGTGAGGCACTCCTTTAAGTGTCCTGAAGGCCTACTCACATCTATCCAACCAAACAAACTTCTTCCCTTTCTTTTGAAGGGAAGTGATAGGGTGCACAATCCGAGAGAAGTCCTGAACAAAATCTCCGTAGTAACCTACTAATCCCATGAATTTGTGCACCTCCATCACTATAGTGGGTGTTGGCCAATCCATAATGGCTCTAATCTTGGAAGGATTGATGGTGATACCTTCCCTAGAAATGATATGACCCAAATACTACACCTCTGTCTGAAAGAAAGCACACTTCTCCAAGTTCCCGTAAAGCTGCTGCTCCCGAAGACACTGAAGAACCTGGCGAAGGCCCCTCATGCTCCTCACACATACGTGAGTATATCAAAATGTCATCTAGGAAGATGAGCATGAAGTGATCTAAGAAGGTCTGAATACCCCATTCATCAAACTCATGAACACTGGGGGCATTAGTCAAACCAAAAGGCACCACTGTGAACTCATAGTGCCCATATCTCATATGGAAGGTGGTCTTATGAATGTCCACCTCCAAAATCCTCACTGATGGTAGCCTTGACTTAAGATCAATCTTAGAGAAAATTGTGGCTCCCTTCATTTGATCAAACAAGTCATCAATACGTGGAAGGGGATAACGATTCTTGATCATTACCTTATTCAGCTAGTGGTAATCAATACACAACCACAAGGATCCATCCTTCTTCTTCACAAAGATCACCGGTGCACCCCAAGGGGATACACTAGGATGGATAAGGCCTTTCTCCAAAAGGCCCTCAAGCTGCAACTTGAGCTCACAGAGCTCTGGGGTGGTCATCGATAAGGTGCTCGTGAGATAGGCTCTTGCTCAGGAACTAGATCTATATGAAAATCAATCTCACGTGGGGGTGGTAACCCTAGTAGCTCCCTAGAAAGACATATAAAAACTCTCTCAAAATGGGATGATCATCTAGTGATGGTCCACTAGACCCATCCTCTGATCGGTCACTAACTATAACAACATACATCTGACAACCCCCCATTGCACACACCACTTAAGCTGCATAGTGGAGATGGTGTGAATAGAAATGGGTCTCTTGACCCCTGAAATCACTAACTCAACTCCCAAATCATCTACACAAGATATAGTCTTGTGGTAATAATCCATCTTGGCCCTGTGTGTAGATAACCAATCCATACCCAAAATGACTCCATACGAGCCCAAAGGAAGGATATGAGAGATCTGAGGTAGTGGTGAAAGGTCCCAAATCCACTACACACTCCTTAACTAAGGAGTCTATAGAGATCTTGGCTCAGAAGCCATCTCGACATCCCAACTAAGACCCTGCCTAATTGCCACCAACCTGCATCACTCTACTAAAGATGGTGCAATGAAAGAATCAAAAGAACTAGAATCAAACAATACAGAGGTAGGAATACCACCAATGCTACATGTGGTCTCAATGAATGTGCTCTGATGCTCTTCCTAGTGGTTCTCAACCACTACATAAATCATGTGGCTGTGTCCCATGTCACCAACCATAGGCTCAGAGATCTGTGTCTTACCCTTGTTATTAGGGTTATGTGGGTAATCTCTCCAAAAGTGTCTAGTAACTCCACAACCAAAACATCCTCTTGATCCTCCCCAATGAGTAGCACCTCTAGTAGGTGCCCTGGAAGTCTGTGGCATGGATCCCGATGATCGGTTGCGGTCTGTTGAGGTCTCTTGGTGAGCTCCCATTGACTGAGCTCTAGGTCCACCTATGTCTGATGGGACCCCTAGGAGGAGGCCCCATACTCTGACCTCTCTTGTGCATTAGCTCTCTATGGAGTCTATGAGGTGGGCGGGACTATTGCTGCTACTATTGTGGCCTAAAGGATGACTGTGTTGAACCCTAGCCACCATGAGGAAGAGGTACTAACCCCCTCGATCTACTATCCTGCATCTATTGTATGTGGCTCTGGACTCGAGTCTAGCCTGTTGGGTCTTTCCCCGAGTCTCCTCTACTATATAGGCCTTCTCGATGGCCTCAGCTAATGTCTATGGGTAGTGGATCTGCACTACACCTCCAATATCTAAATTCAAGCCCTAGATGAACCTGTGAATCTACACCTACTCATCCTACATATACTCAACATACTAGAGTAGATCTAAAAACCTACTCTCATACTCTGCTACAAAAAGAGATGCCTGTCGGAGGTCATGGAACTCATCGATCCTCTTGTTATATGAACCTCCGTGACAAATACCTACTCTGAATCTCTCCTCAAATAGCTCCTAGGTCACTATCTCAGAATCTACATGGAGCTTCTACTCCTCTATCCTCCACCATACTCCTACTCCATCCCTCAGTAGATGGATCGCAACATGAGCTTTCGTGTTGCTAGAACAAGGAAAAAGCTTGAAGCAACCACTCAAGCTCACTAGCCAGGCCTCTACCTAAAATCCACCCATGTCACCTGAGTAATGTGATGGCCAAAGCTTTAGGATCTCCCTGATGTGATCTACAACTATGGTTTGATGGCCTCTAGGTCTCTCTATGCTCATCCCTAAGCCTAGGGCTCGAGACCTCTCTCTATGCTCTGAAACTCTGGTCACCTTGTCCCCTCTGTGGTGACTCTTCCTAGCTAACTCACATGGGATTTCTCTCCTCTATGCTCCTCACTGGGTTGAGGAGATACCTGACCCTCAATGGAAGGGGCTCTATCATGACTGGCTGACATGTCCTCCTCCTAATCCTCCACATAGAGTGGCATTGACATCTGAAGAGTCTACAAAATCTGGGGTAGGATGGCTACTACACCCTGATCTGGGTGGTGGTGGTGGTGGTAAGTTGAGTCTATGTGAAAATTCCCCACCCCATCTGCACCTCCTACATAGACCAAAGCGAGAGTTAGTTCATTTTTCTAAGTTTTATTCAATTTCCATGTTTACTAAAATATGTAATTTCTAAACTAAGTTGTTTTCTAGATTTAAAAATGTGCTAGGTTTAAGTTTCATGTCCCAAGTTTTCTAGTGTGCCCAATGGTCCAAGATTTTGAACCACTACTCTGATACCAAGTGTGATGCCCATTAAAACAACCCACTTGAGACCCAAGAAACAACCTAGGGTTAGTTAGGAAAATTATGGAATAATTTTTTTATTAGAAGTGTCCACAACTAGGTTGCAAGACAATAGTTGACACTAATAGGTTCTAGAACAAGTTTAATCTACTAGAACATACTTTTCTTTTATTAACAATTATCAGAGGTCACAAGGTCCAAATTTTAGGGTTAGAAGTTTTAGTTAGGTTTAGGGGGTAAATTAACACCATACCCACTCTCTAACAGGACTCAGAGTTTCAACTTGATTTTTCTCACACTTAACACATTCAAAATTTCCCTAAATCATTCCATTGGATAGGAAATTTTCTCACCTTTCCAATGATATAAAGAAGTCCTCCTAACTCCTTGTAAAACTCAGTTATGGGCCGGTGGGCCTTGGGAGTGAAAATTTTCCCAAAAGGGACACATGTCGAGTGGGGAAGAAAGCCCATTTTTCGGGTTGGCGGGTCACGAGGCGGTGTTCAAAATTTTTCTTGCATGGGGAGAAAATTTCAAATTTTTCCCACACCTCCATGGTCCTCGTGGGACACAGGGACATGTGTGGAGCTCTAAGCCAGCTCATGGGGAGGAAAGGATGAGGCAAAAGGAAGGGTGGGTGGAGATGTTGGGGAAAATTTTAGCTAAGGATGGGAGAATTCCAATAAGTGCTCACACGCACCCAGGTGTCCCACTAGGGGACATGTGGCACCCAACAAACCACCAAGTGGGGAGAGAAAAGGAGAGGGATGGGGGCGAGTGGTGGGGAAATTTGGTGAATTTCACCAAATGAAAGGGGGGAAATGGGTAATGGCATTGTGTCACGGTCTGCGCGTGCCCAGGAAGGGTCTCACCAAAGGGCGAGGAGTGGAGTGTGCGGGGCCACGGGGAAAATGTAAAAAAATCCAAAACAAAAATTTCAAAAGGAAAAAGAGTTGTGAGAGTTTCCCCACCCCTCTCCACCCCCATACTACCATGTGGTAGCCTCTTGGTCAAGTCATGGCTGGTAGCTAGTGGGGGAAATTTAAAAATTTCCCCAAAAAAAAAAAAATTTCTAAGGATTTTTAAGGGGAAATTTCGGGCCATGGGCCCGCTAGGGAAAATTTTCCAAATTTTCCCACTAAGGAAGGAAAACTTCAAAGGGCCATAATTTTTCTAGAAAGCTCAGTTTTGGGAAAACAAGGACTTTCTGGAAAGCTCTCGATGCCCTCTTTTGCACATGAATCATAAATTTTACATTTTGATAAATTTTAAGGGGTCAATTTTATGAAAACATTTTGCAGACTTTTTAAAAAGTAAATTGGTAAATTTTAACTTATAAATTTGATTCAATTTGATCTCCTCCTTCACTCAACATGCCAAACAGACATGGAGGATTATTCTAGGAAGGATTTAGGATGATTTAGGAAGGTAATTTTACTTGTTTGATTTCAATTTACATTTTTCCAACAATTGATAGAAAATGACTGTGAAAAGGTTTAGGCCCGATTTTGCAATGTTTTAAATTATTTCATTAAGTTTTTTTTCAATTTGAGTTCTTGATAATATATCATGCTAAATTTTAACATTTCCAAGTTGATTATTATGTGTAGGCCCGAACTGTGCATTTTAATTAAATTTATTTTTAGTTTTAAAAATTTACAATGAGATCAAATTAAAAGAGGTCCATCTAACTTTTCATCATTCAAGTGTGGAAATTAATTTCTATTCTAGTCTAAGGCATTTAGTTGTTTATAAAAAAATCATTTAAAAGATAAATTGTAAATTTTGGTTTCCAATTTAATATATTTCCAAAAGAGACAAAGTAATATAATTCCTTCATACGTATTTCTTCTTTTTCATTTTTCTAAACAAGGATTTCAATCACAATCTAATATTCCAATTCAACACAACAATGCATATGAAGAAGGGTATAGCAATCCTTTATTGACTTCAATTATACAACTTTACATCTTTCAATGCTTGAATGCAACAAATAGATTTCTATTTCTTTCTTTCCAATAAACAGAACAGAGTATAAACATCCTTCATAGTTTGAATATACAAATTTCATAACCAATTACAACATATTTTCTTCACAAATATATTACAATTTCATCCACATCAAAGTGGGAAAGGTTACAATGAAATAAATTTCACAAGGGACTGGAAAAACTATCTTCTTCTACTCCAGAACAGCAACATGCAAGTTTCCTTTTTCTTCCAGTTTGATCACAACAAAAGTGGGGAAAGGAAACACTCTCCACCCAACCAAGACATCCAATGAAAGGAGAATCCATCCTTCATCATTGGCCCCGAGCCCCAACCACAATGCAATAAGAAATGGATAGCAACCCATGGAAACAACAGGCTTCCATAACACACAACATTCTTTCAACATGCATAATCAAATTAAAAACACAATTCAACACAAGACAGCAATTTACAACTACATTTAAAAACATTCAAAACTAGAACTCGGGCTTTATCATGCAAGCCAAAGGAGCAAGGACTATGGGGAAGCTACTTATGCCTCCCAATGGGAATTGGGCATCCACCTATAACAAACCGCCAATAAATTTCACCACACATATCCTTATGCCCCCACAATCCCTCCTTATGCCCCCCATAGATTTCCTTATTGCCCCCACAAAGTAAGAAATGCAAGCTATTTCTTTTCCATGGTGGATCCCAAACCCAAACTCCCTCCACAAAATATGATGCCATTGGCATTCCCTTATGCCCCCCCCACATGAATTCCCCATATCCTTCTCCTACACCATCCCTATGGCAATCTACCCAACCAGCCAACAATTACACAAAAACATGCACCATTCATACATACACAAAAGAAATAACAACATAAGAGAAGAGCTAAGCTCCTACCTCTCCATGGTAGCTTTTGTTTCCAAACAACAAGCTTCAATGCCAAAAACATAGTCCCAAAATAGCAATGCCAAGTATGAAATTATCTCCAATCTCCTCCAAAATCCACAAGAGCTCCAAACAGCAAAAATGCCCCCAAAGAAGTATGCAAAATGATTCAACAACCCAAAACAAGTAAAGAGTTTGAATTTTATAGAAGACGAAGAGAAGAGAATGATGTGAATCCATGTAGGATGCCACATGATAGATCCTCAACTCCAACACAAAAGACAAATTTCATTCTCCCAAGCACAATAAAGAGGTGGGTGAAAATATGACAATTTACTTGCACACTCCAAAAGCCCACACCCCAAAGGACTGAAAATTAAATAAAATGTAAGAAGAGTGCAATCAAAACTTGTAATATGATTTATAAAATGCATTAAAAAATAGTATCAAATATCCTTCTCTAGTTAGATAGAGGTGATTGTAAACCTCAATGTGAATTAATCTTTCCCACCATAGGAAAGTGAGGTGAAATCTAGGAATATCCATGTCTAGCTAAGTAATTTAGGAAAGGGGTATCTAGGAACAACTTCTAGTCTGTCCACACAGGATGAGATGGGAGAACATAGATCTTATGGATCATGTAATCTAGCAGAAAGGAAATAATGTTTTTTATGACATCTCGGTCAGAAGGTCTATCTTAAATTAATCCTTGAGCTCATGTCAGCGAAGTCAAGATTGAGTGCACTTGTAAAAAAGGTCCTAGATAGTGTTAATATCATGCCTGAAAAGGTGTAGTGTAGGTATCAAAGAAACCTTTTCAAGATAATGATCCTAGAATTTAATGATAGGATACCACCACAAGGAGTGATGATTGAACGAAATTCCATCATGGAAACCATTTCCCTTGCACTAAACCCATGGTTTTATCTATTCCCATGATTTCCAAATATTTTTGAGCATAAAATTGGCAAACACTTTGATGGGAATGAATACAATGAGAAGGTTGGGAAAGCCAATACCTTTCCAAGTTGAACAACAATAGGGAAAACCTTCTAAAATTCCATGCTTACTCTCCTTCCATGTTGTGAATTATCCATTTAGAGAAGATATATTTTCCTTGATGTAAAATGTCGATGATGCCTATCCTTCCATAGTATATGAGAAGGTAGCAATTTTCATGCAACTATGTGGAAACATTTTATAGAAGAGGAATTTGTCCAGAGGAAGACTTTGAGCCATATTTCCAATTTTTGCATTGATTTTTTGGAGGGCACCCAATAGGAGGAGTAGTAAACATACATATATTCTATAAATTTGGATCATATCTAGAATTTTCCCACTATAGACGAGAGGCTAAGTGAGCCGGTAGTCTTAATTTTAAGCCACCGTTGAACAACATACTACCAAATATATGCAGGTGAAGCTTGAAAAGTAAAGGGAATACCAATAAATTTAAACATTTCACCATGGCCTAGCATTTTCCAATCATAACCATCCATCCAAGGGGGTGAGGGGAGGAAGGATTGTCTGTAGCATTGAGTTTTATGCCATTGAATGGAGGAACTTGATGTGAAATAGAAATTTTCCATGCAATGCATAGTATTGATAATGATGGATTTTATTTTAACAAGTGAAAATACTGAGTTTTCCACAAAATGGCCATTAAACGGTTGGGAGCTATTGGAAGGATGAGGTGTAATTGCCTTGACAAGCCCCTAGGATAGTGCTTTAGCTAAAAATATATGATGAAATTCTAAAATTAGTATTAGCAATTGTGTGCAACACACACACACAATACATGCACATGTGTTTGTGGAGATTTAAAATAGTTATTACATATCTTTTATAATGTTAGGGAAAATGATATCCACTCATGCATAGTAATGATAGTGAATATGTGTCTCAAAATAGGTTAGAATATATTTTACAGGTGATTAAAATCTAAATGTAGAAAATTGTATAAATTTTGGGCTACTAGACCAATGCATTATTTTGCACAATTATCCATTTTCAAGAGGGACACAAGTTATTTTTAGCAGTTTGCTAAAAAAATCCACTAAAATTACCACAGGATATTCTACTATAACATATCTTATATCCTTCCTTGTAATCTTACACATATTTTAGGTTGTAAATAGATGGATTTCCATACCCTACTCGGAAGCTCTTATTTTACCACGGGATAGGATTATGTTGGAAAAGGTGATTTGATTGGTTGGACATATGTTCATTTCATTTAATCAAATAGTTTCAATCCCTTTTGAGGATGAACTTAATGTCCCCAAATGGGACATTTCTTACCTTGGGAGGAATATAGATAATTCCCTTCGCTGAAGGAGATACTTATGAAGAATATCTCATAATTATTATGGTAGTTTTGAATTTTCTAAGGATAATACAACTAGGGTTTTGTGTGGAAATTACATTAATCATGCAACATTTAGATAAATTTCCCCTTCCCAACTAATATGCAGATTTTATAAAACCCAAATCAGATTGTATGTCTTTGAAAACCACTTTATACAGCTGCAAATATATATCCATTAATGGCGATTGGTTCCATTACAAGAAAATATTGCAAAGAGGCTAAATGAGCCGATTTTTATTTTAGGGCAGAATTGATCTAAATAAAATTATGAAAAGAGAAATACCAATTTTTAAGCTCTTAAAGACTAATTTTTTATTGATAAAATACGTAAATTTATCAGGGGATGAACAGCTAGATATTCCCTTTAAAAAATTTGAATACAATATATTTGAAGCCCAAAA
The DNA here is from genome assembly GCA_018340775.1 of Taxus wallichiana var. yunnanensis. Classification (NCBI taxonomy): domain Eukaryota; kingdom Viridiplantae; phylum Streptophyta; class Pinopsida; order Cupressales; family Taxaceae; genus Taxus; species Taxus wallichiana. The sequence goes on along the minus strand of CM031242.1, from coordinate 155,702,246 downwards.
TTGTGATAGAACTGAAGGCAATGAAGGGAAGACCTGGGATGAGTCTCAAATTTAATGAATTGATCAAAATTATGGTCACTCCACTATACAAAATAGTAATAATACTGCTGCAGCATCCATTTCTTCAACCTTCCATTAGAAAATTTACCCACAACTATTGGAAAATATAACAAAATTTTGTGAAAGATCTTTAGACTTCCTTGAGTGGAAATTATTCTCCTTCACTCGGATGTTTTAATCCTCTAGAGTAAATTTTTTGCATAACATTAGGTTTGAGATAAATTCAAAGTTTGATATATTGAGTAAGTGATACTCTCAACCAAGTCAAACTTCCATATATAGGAAAATTACCCAAAATCCACCTTCAAAAATACCAATCACAATTAGTGATTGTTTCTAAACATGAGTCATAGTTTTATCATTCATCCTAGTCGTATTTTCCACATAGGGGTATACAAAATGATCATGGGTCTAATACTTCCCCCAAGAAAACATTCTTATTCTAGGAAAGTCGCCACTCCATTTAGGAAAGATACAAAAATTGATTATAGATTTTAGAAATCCCTATTCTGCCCCCCTTATGTACCTTCCTAGATATTAAAATTTTTATTTAAAAGTGCATATCTATATTAAGCCAAATAAATAATTATAAGTGCTTTAATATATTTTTTATCTTTTATTTTTAGGCACTTATAAAAATTTATTGTGACTTAAGTCACCCTTGCACACACCCTTTGGCCGTCGGGTAGATAGAATGGGCCAAAGGTCTTCGATGCTATTATTCGAGAAAGAGGGACATTTCAGTCCTCCCTTCCCCAAATTGCTTGCCCACAAGCAATTTTTACTCCTTTGTCTAAGTGCCATGCACAATAGACAAAATATGCTAAAGTGTCTCAAAAGTCTAGCACCTGTACCTGTAAGATGAGACAAATCTTGCCACCAATTGCCCTTTGATTAAGTGCTCATAAACACATGGGAGTTTCCAAGGTATTTCATAAGACAAATTGCAGATTTCATCATCTAGATCAACACTCTTATTAAAAGGAATCTGAATATGCTGCACATAGGATGTTAAATCATACCTTAGGATGTCTCCATGATGTTCACAAGGCTGATTTTCTTCAAACTCCAGCTGCTGCCCTGTTATGTCACCTCTTTTTCAGCCACCTCTTGTGAAAACAACTCCTCTTTAAATGTTTCAATCATGCTATGAGCTTGCATCCGTGGAGGAGCTCCCTTCCATGCCATGCAAAACAACTTCATTGTCTTGCACCTTGAACTTCAACTCCATGGTTTGATAGTTTTGATGAAAATCACCAAGGAGTGGAGCCATTGAACACCAAACACTAAATCTAATTCACTAATGCTAACTACATAAAATTCATCACATACCTCTTGTCCTCCCATGGTGAATTGAAGTTGGGAAATCCTCTTGGTGCATGTGATTGTATGCCCATCCACCATAATCACATCAAATCCTTGGAATTCTTCTTCTTGTAGACCCAATCTAGCAACCAACCCTTCATCAATGAAGTTGTGTGTTGCTCCCCCATCAATCAAAATGGTGATCTTTTGCCCAAGAAGATCACCCTTCACATTGAATGCATAAAAGCTAGGCAAAAACAGTAAGAGTGGCTAAGGTAGGACCTATAACTACCACTTCATTTTCCTCTACTTTCTTTGTTGGATCAGCATTGTCATCCTCTTCATCATCATCAGAAATAACCTCAATATAATGAATTGAGCCCTTACCTTTGCAGCGATGATTGGGTGTCCATGGTTCTTTGCAATCGTAGCACAATCTCTTCCTCCTTAGCTCATTCCATTCTTCAATTTCATCTTTTTTCTACTCCCAATTTGTGCTCTAGTTGGCTGCCCACTAACTACTGCTCTTTGCCTATCATTTGGGGCTGTCATTGAAGGTTCATGTGGACTTGTATGCTGTCCCATAGATGGTGTTCTCTGCTGCCCACATTGCTAGATTTTTACCTTTTCCCGCTGTAAATTCCAGATTTAGTGCCCTTTTTATAGCATCTTGAAGAGATGGAGGCTCAAAAGCTTTTACCAAACCTCTAAGGGGTTCAATCAAGCCTTCTATGAATAAAACAATCAATCTTCTCTCACTAATATCTGGAACCATGACTGTTAATTTCTGAAAATCAGTAACATACCTTTCCACGGATGCTTCTTGCTTGAGTTGTGCCAACTCCCTCAAGTGTACCTAGGTATTTTCGATCAAATCTTTCTATTATAATTTTTGCCAAACTCTTGAGAGTGGTGATGGAACCATGTCCTTGAGTTATTAGACCATGATACCACCATTCGTGAGCTCACGCCATCCAAATGAAAGGTAACAAATTTAAGGGCCTCTTCTTCAAACATGGGATTCAATTATAAGTAAGTGTCTAGCTTTTGCAACCAAGCTCTAGCTGAACACTTATCTGTACCATCAAATGTAGGGAGAGTAATCTTACCCAACCTATGTTGAATATCTTTCCTTGGTTTTTAGCTGATTTTCCCTTTTTCTTGGCCCTTCGTTCCTCCTCAATTGGAAAAAATCCTTGAATGAAAGCATGTTCCTTGTGTTAGGATTCAAGGATGCATACTCATCTCCAAAAAGATTAACTTCTTCTGTGAACCCGTGTCTAGGTGGCTGCTCCTCCTCCTCTTGTGGCTCATTCCTCTGAAGGAAACTAGCACAAAAGAACTTGGGAGTGGTAGTATTTGAAACTCTTCCCACATGATGACTTGAAGAGCCTCCTTCACCCTAATGGCCGAGACCCCCTTGAGGGTTTGTATCTCCTAAAATTTGCACCTTGTAGTGCCCTTCCCAAATCTGCAATAGCTCCAACTATGGAATCTCTAAGATCCCTTTTTGATTCCAACAACTTGTTTTGTTTCTCTCTATTACCCCAAGTAAAAATCTCATTGATGTAACTGAGTTCATCATTAGGGGGTGCCCTTTCTTCATCATCCATCCTTCCTCTTCTTGGTTTCTCTCTAATAGTGGTTCCTAAACAGATCTTCATCCCTATTCTTACAAATCTGAAATATGAAATTTCACTCTATAGGCTGGGAGGAAAACTAGCTCTGATACCACTGTAATGTCCCCAAATGGGACATTTCTTGCCCTCGGAGGAATATAGATAATTCCCTTGCTGAAGGAGAGACTTATGAAGAATATCTCAGAATTATTATGGCAGTTCTGAATTTTCTAAGGACAATACGACTAGGGTTTTGTCTGGAAATTACATCAATCATGCAACATTTAGATAAATTTCCCCTTCCCAACTAATAAGCAGATTTTATAAAACCCAAATCAGAATGTATATCCTTGAAACCCACTTTATACAGCTGCAAATATATATCCATTAATGGTGACTGGTTCCATTGCAAGAAAATATTGCAAAGAGGCTAAATGAGACTGATTTCTGATTTCTAGGGCAGGAATTGATTTAAATAAAATTATGGCAAGAGAAATACCAATTTTTAAGCTCCCAAAGACTGATTGTTAATTGATAAAATACTGCAGATTTATCAGGGGCTGAACAGCTAGATATTCCCTTCAAAAATTCTGAATACAATATATTTGAAGCCCAAAATTGTGATAGAACTGAAGGCAATGAAGGGCAGACCTGGGATGAGCCTCAAATTCCACAAATTAATCAAAATTATGGTCGCTCCACATACAGAAATAGTAATAATACTGCTGCAGCAATTTCTTCAACCTTCCATTGGCAAAATTTACCCACAACTGCTGGAAAATACAACAAAATTCTGTGAAAGCTCTTTAGAATTCCCCGAGTGGAAATTCTTCTCCTTCACTCAAAGGTTTTAATCCTCTAGAGTAAATTTTTTACACAACACTAGGATTGAGATAAATTCAGAGTTTGATATATTGAGTAAGTGATACTCTCAACCAAGTCGAACTTCCCATATATAGGAAAATTGACCCAAAAGCCACCTTCAAAAATACCAATCACAATTAGTGATTGTTTCTAAACATGAGTCCCAGTTTTCTCATCCAGCCTAGTCGTATTTTTCCACATAGGGGGATACAAAATGATCATGGGTCTAATACTTCCCCACAAGGCAATATTCTTATTCTAGGCAAGTCGCCACTCCCTAGGAAGGATACAAAAAAATGATTATAGACTTTTATAACTCCCTATTTCCCCCCCCTTATGCACCTTTCTAGATATTACAATTTTTATTTAAAAGTGCATACCTATATTAAGCCAAATAAATAATTATAAGTGCTTTAATATATTTTTATCTTTTATTTTTAGGCACTTATAAAAATTTATTGTGACTTAAGTCACCCTTGCACACACCCTTTGGCCATCGGGTAGACAGAATGGGCCAAAGGTCTTTGATGCTATTATTCGAGAAAGAGGGACATTTAAATGACCATGTATTATGTAAGAAAAATCATGATATTCTATGAAAAGATATCACAATCTATCATTCATTTAAATATTTGGAAATTTCGCCATCCATTATGCATCATCGGATGTTCATGTCTAGATCTCTCACTAATGATATTCGGTTTCCAAGAATTACAACCTTTCTCTCAATTTTCACTATGTATCCTCCTCCACATAAATAGTTGTGTAAAGGATAAGTTATAAGCCATTCGGGCTCTTTGTTCCCATCACTACTCTTGTGGCCTCTCAAAAATACTAAATGTGTCCTAACTTTCTCCTCCTTTCCACTAACTATTAATTTTCTACCCTTATGTTTCTTTTCAGTAGTCAAAAATAGACCATTCAACATGGCAACACTATCAAAGGTTGTTAAGGGAATAAATGGGTGGGGATTTACCATGACAACACTAAAATTTTTGGTACTTCAAAATAGAATAACCATTTGGCCTTTCAATACATCACCACCTCCATAATTTTCTTCACACAAAGGCTTTTGCTCCATGAGAGAATAAGGTATGAAATGAGCTTTTAGATGCAACATAAATTTAAATTGTATCAACCCCATTCTAAACTCATGATACTTGAATGCTACGAAATTACCACAAGTTTTTTTCATAATAAAATAGGCTCAACACCATAACCCGCTACAAATATTTTGATTTTCCACTAGAATAGAGTCTCTACTACCGTTGTTATTTATATGGGAGTAAATGGTAGAAATCTCATTGGTAGAGGAAATGACATGTATAAACCCCTAACATCCAAATTCTCCACACCCTCATAGGTAAGGAACCTCTTTATTTGAAACTATTATGGGGAATAAAAATATTTTTCCATACATAATCAACTATATGGTGATCGTTCTAGTGGTGGTTAGTGAAAATGAGGAAAAACTAGATAATGGAAGAAACAAGAAATGAAATGTAAACTAGATCCTTCCTTCACATTTCCTTGCAACCTTAGATGACATGGATGATGTATGGAGTGAATTACCAAGATTTTGAATCTCGTTGATAGATTTTATTTGGACGTTCCAAATGTGAATCTTAATGGAAGAAAATTATGTTAGGAATATTAGTATCTCATGGCTAATATTATGTTGTTATGTAAGTGAATTTGTTTTAACAACTTCACGTATATGGTTTAATATTGTTATTTAGTGAGATATCCTTGGAAATTATTGTTGTAGCTACCTCCTTATTTATAGGAGTGTTGTTACCTATATATTTGTATGGTGTTGGATTAATAAAGACATAGTGTATTATCTCACATATAATATGATTAAATATCTACCAAATATTTCATCGGTATCGAGTGATGCAATCCTAAAAATTGGTAGGCGATCATTCAACTATCTTTCCCCGACATATGAGTGGCTTTGTAGTTATGTTCAGATCTATTGTGGTTACCAATATGCCTTGTATGTTAATTGGGATCGACATCTCGTGTTCTTCCATACATCTATAACAATCTATTTCCCCAATCAATCGGTTTGGCTCTGTTTTGATAAAACTCAAAAATTTTGTCGGTGTTTCATTGAAAATATTTTCACTTCAAATCAGCAAAATCATGTATGTTTTCTCGATCAAATCATTCACATAGAATTTTGTATCAGATCGATCTTTCACGGTGTCTTTAAATTTATTTATTCTATTTGTTATTGGTTACACAACAAAATCTGATCAATGGCTGTTTTCCACCTATTTATCTCAAACCACTAATTAATCTCAAGCCAACATTATTATCTTTTACGGTATTCTATATCTCGACAATCTCGGAGGAGGAATAGGCCTAAGTTTCATTCTACATAGTTCCTTTTTTTTTTCTACTCATGATCAACTCAAGATTGATAATTCTACATATGTGTGCTTCTAAGTTGATTAGAATTCAGATCTATTAAATATTTGTTCTTGGTGGCTAGCTCTTGCCACGTGTTGCATTGGTAGTTCTCATCCTTTTCTAGCAAGTTGGAGGCGTTATAATTGGTTCATTGTTCAAAACCCATGACAAATTCTGTCTTCAACTTCCATGAATCCATGTTAATATTCCAGGTCAATGTCAAAGTATTTCCTAGTTTTAAAATTGTTTGTTGGTGAATAGTTTTTTTTCTTTAAAAGTCCATAACAAGTTTATATAATTTTTTGTTTTAATTGTCTAGTTTTTTAAGTCATTTGTGATTCATTGTAAAAGTGATAAAGTTTTGTCAACTTAGATTAATGACAAGACTATTTGTGTAGTTGTTTTAAATATAAGATAGTCGATGGTTGTGGGTGGTTATTTACATAATAAAAATGTTTGATTGTCAAAGTTTCTTCAAAGAAATATGTTTCAAAATAATGTTATTATAATCAAGAGTCAAAAATTTATTGAGTCTAAGTAATGTTGTCTCCAATTTTTAGTCATGTCTATCAAAGTCCAATAATTTTAATAGAGTTATTGTCTCGTTATAGTCATTTTTAGAGTCAAAATTTGTGAATATTTATAAAAAAAAATTTGAAAATAAAAAAATCCTCACAGACGCATTTTCGGTGTTACCCAGCGTATGACAAAGAAATAAAATGTTTAACATTGTGAGGGGGAGAGAAAATAATAATTACAATGTGGAAACAATGCTTTAAGATCACATTTGCTGAGTAAGCAGCATATCTACTGGAGGATGGAGGGAAATCAACACCCCTCGTCGAGTCACCAACAATGGGGTAGTATCTGAGAACTAGTGGCACCTTTTTTATATTATTTCAGTTATGTGGTGTGTGCAAAATAAAATGGTGTGTGTTTTCCTTCCCTCTGTTATGATTTAAATGAGGAGAATTTGTATTTTGGAATCCAAGAAAAGTTATATAGGAGAGAAGATAAACTAGAGTGATCCTTTGACTGTTGAGATTCTTTGATTGTCGTACTTCTAACATCGATCGGTCGGTGAAAGAGCGTTCACTGGAAGTGAAAGTGGGAACTATTGATTTCACGTATGTAGGTGAATTGGTGGAAGTGTGATCATATGGTATGGGATTCACTATGGTGAAGTGGATTGGTGATGTGCAGCAAGTGTAGATAGTATGATCCAAGCCAACAGTATGCAGACCTAAATGTATGTGGAGGCATATGATTTTGTTTCCAGTTTTTTAGATGTGTTTTCTTCCCATGTAAATACTAAGGGGGGAATGTTAGGAATATTAGTATTTCATGGGTAATATTATGTTGTTATGTAAGTGAATTTATTTTAACAACTTCACGTATATGGTTTAATATTGTTATTTAGTGAGATATCCTTGGACATTATTGTTGTAGCTACCTCCTTGTTTATATGAGTGTTGTTACCTATATATTTGTATGGTGTCAGATGAATAAAAACATAGTGTGTTATCTGACATATAATCTGATTAAAGCTCTACCAAATATTTCAAATTCATGCTACGAGTAAATGGATGAGTGATGAGCTTGATTATGAGCTTGTTGATCAAATGGGTAGCCTAACAATGTATGAATTCAAGTGGAAATTTGATAGAGTAATACTATAAATTCCTTAAGCTTCCAAATATTATTTTTGAGGAGATGATCCTCTTATTTATAGCTGAAGGAGAGGCCATGGATTGAGGATCAATATTTGACTGAGTTGTGAATGAATGAATTTATTTTCCTGATTTAGCATGTTGATTTGGTTTGTGCAGTTGGCTAAGTTTGAATAATAATTTAAGAGGCTTTAATTTGAATAGTTGGCTCTTGAATTATTCCATTGTACGTGCAATTTAGCTTCCTCTTTTGTAGGGTTCTAGAACTTGAGTGAGTGAGCTAGTGAAGTGGAGATGAGTGGAAGGTGAGTGGATATTTAGATTTTATTTTATTTAAATAGCTAATTAAATTAGCTAAGGAGTGTAAGTGTATGTTTTATGCATGATAGAATTAATTAAATTAATTCTAATGAGATGTGAGTGAATATTGATTCAAATAGAAATTTTCAAAAGGTAGAATTTAATTTTAAGATGTCTATAGTTTCCCCTCTTTAAAGTTTTATTATGGAGTAATAGCATTTTACATATAGTAGACACACATAGATTAATGAATAGATGATAGAGAAGTGTGATGGTTGCTGATTTCCCCATCGAAGCATTTTGATGCCCCATTAAGTTAGAAATGGTGCTAAGGGAGTCCTCCCTTGAGCATGTGGGAGACACGATAAAGTAGTGGACATCCACTTGATAGGAAGAGAGATATAGTGGTGGAAAATAGGGAAAATAGTTGTAGAAAATGAGACACGAAGGCACAAAAGCCAAAATTAGGGTTAGAAGAAGGGGTTAAATAGAAGAGTAGTAAGGTAGTAAACATTATTCATCATTTTCTCTATTGTATCACTTTGTGCCTTTGATTAATGTTGGAGCTATGAGATTATGGGAGATATGGCTTAGTTTGCATCATGCACACATCACATAAAGCTGAGTATGATTATATGGATAGGGACTTAATGACACTACCCCAATATCTAGACATTAATTTTGAAATTATAAGGGAATTTAATGTTAGTTGAGAGTAGAAGAAAATAAGAAGCCAACACTAGTAAAGGAAAAAATGTGCACTAGCGTGTCACACAAAATTTGCTATGGTGAAATTGAGTGCATCGATGTGATATGAATTGTGTCTACATGACAAATTATTTTAGTGTGCATGTAGGTGCGCTAGAGATAAATTAATTTTTCTAGCATAAAATGTGCTAACGTGAAATTAGGTACACTAGCATGCTATAAAGTGCACTAGAATGAAGTTAGATGCACTAGCATGTAAGTAGGTGTGATAGTGAGATTTGAGAGTAAAAACATAGAAAAAAATTGGATTTTGAGAAAAATGAGTTAGGAAAAGTTTGTTAGTAAAGTATAACAAGTGTTGGAATGTGTGTAGGAGATATCGGGTATGTTGGACATAAGAGAGAGGTATTCTCATTTGAGAGCATATGAGAGGAGGATGACACTTACTTGAGTAGAGGGATTTATTAGTGGTACTAGAGGTGACATGCCTTGTAAATATGACATGGATGTTAGACACGTGATTTGGATTATGCCTTTGTTGGAAGAATTAGTAGAGAGGAGAAATAGTGAGTCACAAACATTTCGACTAACAACAAGACATATGTCAATTACTATAGAGGACATTTATCATATTATAAGAGTTTTGATGAGGGGGATATTGATAGAGTGGAATGACAATCGGGCACACATTCAAGTGCACATATAGACTCTATTCGATGGAGAGGATATTTATAAAAACGTGATGGTGATACATTTACTAGTATGAATGGAAATTGATGGCTCTTATTAATTTTTATTTTTACTTGATAAGACCAGGAGTTGATTTTAGTTATTTTATGGGAGTAATTATTTATATTATGGATTTAACAACCATGTTTGTATGGGGACCATGCATATTATCTCACTTATATAGGGATCTACACATGGTGGTGTATAGGAGTTAAATAAGCTTGGGACTAGCTATAATATTACATATTTGGGCATGGGATCACATAGTCATGGGTTTTCCAAAGGGTTTTTAAGGGAAAAACATCTAGAGGATCCCTCATTATTTAGATGGCACGTAGTCGGATCTAGGAACTTGGGACATCAAGGTGATCTAGGATACTACCAATGAGCCCTAGATGTGTTTCAATTATGATAGGTGATATGGTAGTCAAATGCACAATATACAAGGATGGTGGAGATATCTCACTAGATGATATATAGTTTCTCTTTTATCTTGAAGCGTTGGACCATATAGATTCATGAGGTAGTTAGGGGTCGGAAATAGATACATGAGGATGTGTAATTGTATGTGAAGGTATCATAAGAGACATTGGATTTTAGAACACGGATCGGGATGAGTGTATCCAAGGTCAATTTTGTAGGAGTGTTACCACATGTGTATAAAGTGCAATCAGGTGTTGTGGATTCTAGAGTGTCGAGTGGGATATAGATCTCGGTTTGGTAGCATAATTCCTATACGGTTGACCATTCCTAGAGTAGTGATGGTGGTGGGTATGGAAACAAAGTTATGTGTATCTCATATATGAATATGGAGGAGATGGATAGACTGACATGTTTGAGGAGGTATATTTGATGCACATGTTACATAGGTGCCGGCTCGGAGGAAGGATAGACGAGGTAAAGAGTAGACAGGGATAGATACATCCATATGTAAAAATTTATAGGCACATGTAGGACATGATTTATAGGTATAGGGTGCATAGATACTATATTTTCCATAGAGGGTACCTATTCTAGGAGGAGGACGAGAAAAATATAGAGATGAAGATGATGAGTAAGGAGATATAGTATAGGTAGACATATGGGGTCATGAAGCACATATGTTACTGCAAGACCTTCACGAGGAGAGGTGAGGAGGATATAATAGGAGATATATATTGTTTTACAATAGTGTGATGTGTTTATGATCCTTACATATAGGTTTAAGAAATAGTTAGAGGCTATGAGGATTTAGCTACAAGCCACTAGGGGGCTAGTTGCGGTGGAGTCACTATAGAGAGAGATGTGACATGGCGTATAGACGAGGACAGTGGGATGGGAGATATATTGTAGGAGATATTAGTAAACCAGCATTATGTGGGCTATTATAGAGGGTTATATAAGGTTTTCATCCTTGCGGATCAAAAAGAGCCAGGATTGATCACGAGTAGGGAGAAGATCAAGGAGATTAGTGAGATCGCATGCACTATTGAGATTCATTAGATCGGTCAAAAACTTCTTCCACCAAGGAAATTAGGAGATAGATCAATTAGATGATAAGTGGGAGAGATTTTGGATGAATTTTTGGATGTATGTATATATATATATATATATATATATATATATATATATATATATATATATATATGTAATATTATTTTGTATACGCCTCATGATGAAGGTGTATTCTTTTGTATAAATTCTCTTTGTGGAACTTTGATGTATATTCATGTATATTAAACTATATTTTATAACATTGTGTATGGATACTTTATTGATGTATATAGATGATGATTGGTTTATTTTGCACATTTTAATTTTTTTATGGATGGATGTTATTTTATTTCATTATTATGCTAAAATGATGTGATAGATATGATATTGATGATGATGTGAGTGATTTTTCTCATAGCTTGAGCTTCCATTCAGATATTGTACTTTAGAGAAAACTATTTTCGATTGCACAACATAGTTTACATCATGATTATTAAGAAACCATGAAGAGTAACTCATTATGTGCATAATATAAACACACAGAGACCAAAAAAAGGTAAAAATTAAAAAAACCCTATATACACAGTACATATATAAACCATGGCTATAAATGAGACAAGACTATAACAAAATTACTTTTAATTGGTTAAAAATTAAAATGCATTATAAATAAAATACAAAAATGCCAATATACACAGTAAAGATAAACAAAATACTTGTAATTGGTCAAGAATTAACGAAGAACAACAAAAATTCAATAGAACTTTAAATAAAGACAATTAACTATGCCCCTAATGTGTTCCACACTAAAAGTTTAAGTAGATTTAGATACATGCAATGGGATTTTATTATACTAAAGAGTGGGGTCAAGTGATACTCTTGTTGTATCTACATTGAATATTAATCTAAGATTGAATGGTTCATTTCCTCCAAGAAAGGATACATGCAAGGGAGAAAATGAGAGATGATATTTCCCAAGTGAGGATATAAATGAGAAATAGGATCAATTTCAATTTCCCCAAAGCAAGGATATATGTGAGGGGTAAGATTATTTTTTTATATTCGTAGGATAGTTGGAACGATCACTAGTATAGGAGTTAAAAGTTTGACTATGTGAAGTTGTGTTGATGTTTTTGTGTTTTTTGGTGTTCTTTTAGATGTTTAATATTTTTGATTATTTGAATGTTTAGGATTTTTAATTGTATGCACTTTGGGATAATCATATTACCCCTAAGTGAGATATAAGTATGTCTCCTTTTCAGGTTTTATATGGTGTTGATGCTAAAATTTATATCTCTTTAGAGTTTATAGCTTTAAAGTTGGCTAAGATGATCAAAGATGATACCTTTCAAGATTCTTTGGTGAAAAGAATCATGTACCTAATCGATTTAGAAGAAAAAGGTCCAAGGTGGTTAACTTGAGTCATGGGCGTAGACACAAAATCATGCACTTTGGATATATTTTTAGTCCTAATCACATATTATTATTCATGTGATTCCTAAGTAAGAAAAGTACTAATTAACCAATTTTTTTGGCCACCTTTCTTTCTTTCTTTCTGTTACCACTTTTGGTCTTACACTCTTACCTTCCTAGTATAACTTTTTATACTCGTAATTTCTCATCCTGGATGCCATCTCCGGCCTAGGAGACCAGTGTCAGTGCTCCCATCCCCTCAGGTGCCCCCTACCTTTTTGTATTTTGTTTACATATTTTACGTCCTTTCTATCCATTTGGTCATCTTATCTTTTTGGTAGTCATGATTTTTGGGTTAATTGGGAAATTAAAGCAAGTGAATCATATAAATATAAAGTTATGTGACCATAATAAAGGACCAAACACTAAACATTAGCTATCACCACCTAAGGTTACATCCAAAGGCTATTCTAGAGCATTCAAGCATCCATTCTAGCATCCATTCAAGGGCAAGGGACTGCATTCTTCTGTATACACTTCATAGGAGGGAAATTCATTCTATTCCATGCACACATCTACTTACATATTCTACATCTAGTTATTTCTTGCTATTAAGTATGGCATGCACAAGAGCCACCTAGGGTAAGATGTTGCACACACACACACACATAGAACTATATTGGGTCTAAAATGTATTATAGTTCTCGGTTGTAAGATCATTTTTATAGCTAAGGATAGTCCCCTCATTTTCATTATTTTGTTTTTGGGATTTGATGCACTTTTGAGGGTTTTGATAGGTGAAATAATTATTGCAGGTTATCAACAACATTGGTGATCATCGTGTGACCTACTAACAACAAGAAGTGAAGTAAAATGAACACCTTATGACCAATAAAATATGGTTTTCTAAGATTTTTGGCAGTCACAGTGCCCATTAATGGTCTACAGCGCTCACAAGAACCCCAAACCCATTGGGGTGCCCCAATCTAACATATTCCTCCATATCTACATTTGTCTAGGTCTTATTGCGACAAGTATGCACTCCATATTTTCCAAGTCTTCACTTCGGCACAACCCGGGATTAATTGGAAAACAAATAATTCATTTTATCTATTGTTTATACTTATGGTTTTCAATCTTATTTACTTATTTTCTTGGGTCATATTTATTCTTATCACATATATATTTATTACAATTATTACATACTTAGATTAGGAAATATTTAATTCATAAATAAAAAAATTTCTTGATCATTTTGGTAAACCTATCACTTGAACATTACTAAGGTCCTTATACTTCTATTTTTCTCATCCTTCTAATATCCTATCATCATGGATATCTATTCATAATTTCTTTCTCATTCACCCTAAATTAAGAGCTAAACTCATTACTCTCTTAGCTACAAATTGTGTTCCTTCTTATATTTATCCAAATGCAATCTATAACACATTTGTAGATGCATTCTCTCATCACATTTATGTTCCATCTAATTCTCTTATTGATCCTTTTTTTTACGATGATCCACCCTTGTACATCATTATTCACATCCACTATTTGGGTGTCAAAAGAATGATTGTCGATAATGGATTTGAGATTAATTTGTTCCTTTATCATTCATTGAATCTATCATCCTTTCTGCTACTAATGTTAGTCCTTCATCCATCTCTCTTCACGTATATGATGGTTCCATTTGTCCATGCATAGGCCATATCACTTTACCTATCATTGTCAGGCCAAAAACCCTTCCTATGGTTTTCTTTGTCACTGAATTCCCAGTTCAATATAATTGTTTACTTGGTAGGCCATGGCTTCATGCCATGCAAGTAGTACCTTCTATAGTGCATCGATGTGTTAAATTCTTACATGAGGGTGTAGAATATACAGTCTCTGGTGATCGTGAACCATTCAAATATTACAACCACGATTCAACCACTACACTCCCTACTCCAACATCAATTACTACTAATGACCCACAACCCATGGATTCTTTGGCTCACTTACCACCACTTGAAGGTGTTATTTTCATGTTAGACATTGTCCCATCCACATCATTGCCCCCTCCTACTTCTACAAATGCTATGGTAATTTATTGGGGTCCTGTCTAAATATTAGATGTCATTCCACCTAATTCATCTTCTCATGAGCAACCACCATTAGCACGTCCTTCTTTCACATGTACACTTTTCATGAATGACTCTTATTGGGAACACATACCATTTAATCCTACTTTCTCCGATATTATATGCATGCATGATGATTGACTTCACTAGGTTATATAGTAGATGACATATTTCCTCCACCTTATGATCCTCATCTTTACCATGGATTTATTCATATTACTATTATTTATGGTCTTTGTGTGTTTTACATCATCGTATTTCTTGCGCGTGCTCCTTGTACTTCTCGACTTACACTCAGATAGTCTTGGCTTGATTAAATTGGGAGCAAATTACATCGTGATCATAATGATATCTCATTCCCCATGCCATTTGGCCATGTTTTCATTTACAATGACTCATTCCTCAGCTATTCACAAAACCTTATGTTGGCTCCTAGATTTACACCCTGGAGGAAGGGGAAGGGGAAATGCATATGTGCGGTGGAGGTCGGGTGATTGAGGGAACCCTTGCGAGATGTCATCTTGTAGTTGGGGGTAGGATATCCCTATAGTCAACCATCCACCCTTACTGAGGGAGTTATTGGGAGGTACCCAAACAAAGGGTGTGGTTGTTATCCCTACCGCTTCTAACTCTTACTTATTTAGGGTGGTAGGATCCTAGAATGAAATTAGGGAACATACGAGGTTGGGATGTAAAGTCGGGTTAATGTTTCAAATACTTTAAAAGGAATAGATTGGAACTAGGTGCAACCACCTAATATAAAGTTCACTTGAAAAAGTGGTCATTAAATGTTATATTCACCCAAGAACTCGATACATACCGGTAAGGGAATTATTTTTGGCCCGTAGGTTTATCCCAAAGTTGTTTTCACAAGTTATACTAGATTTGATGATGAGGGACCTCGGGTCGGGGTTATAATGCACAAGATGTATGATTTGATAATGTGTTCTCTCATGTGGGCTAGGGGAATACAAACAAGCGATACGTGACCTACGTAATGACTTTAGATTTTTACTAAAATTTATTCACATTTTTGGGTACAAGAAGGATTTCAAGAAAGGAGGGAAAAAAAGGGGAAAAAAATTAAAGGTAACTAGGGAACTCAGGAAAAAAATGTTCACCTATGTATATGCTCATTAATATATGAATGCGGTGAAGAAATAAATGGACCTCTCATAGGAAGTTGGTCTATAGGAAAGCCCTAGGAAAACAAGATATGAATTCCTGATAATCTATCTTAGTACACCTAAGGCAGGATCATCTCATGCAAAATCATGCTAAATATTCTAGATCAAGGGACCCCTAAGAAATTACAAGTCATACCCCCAAATCCCACTTAGTCCATAAGGATATTTTTATAGGCTTCAGAAGTGAAGTTTTCAGGTGCCCCCAGAAAATGTCAAATACTCACACCCTTCCTAGATGAGATCTAAGCAAGTGTAGGATATGTTTAAAATTGAGTTACAACCATGATTCACATAAAATTATAACAAAAATACACATATCACCTCAACCTTAACATCATTTCACAATAAAAAAAAAAAAAAGAGATGTCATGAATCTTGATGAATTCATCAAGTAAAAACCATTAAACTTAGGAAAAGACAAGGGAAACATATATTAATGCTCTCAAATCCCATTAATGACTGTACATATGTAATCATCTTAACATAAATTCTTGATAATTGGGTCACACAGAGAAAAAACCTTCATCACAACATAGTCCTTCCTTCTAGTTAGCAGTGCCTCTACAAATTCCCTCCAAAATATTTTCCCCAAGAGCTTCCCACCCTTTTTTTCTACCCTTGCCAAAACCCCCTCTTCCTCCTTTTCCAAAGTACCCCTTTTGCATCTTATATACTACCTTATCACCTTAGGGTTTTAGAGCATATTCCTCATATCCCCTATAAACTTCCACTTCATACAAATGCTGTTTAGGGCCACCAAGGAAAAAAATGTAAATATTTACTCAAAAATAACGCAATTTTACCAATAACCTTTGTGTCCTTCATATGTCATCATGACATAACCAAAATTTTTCTAAGTCATGTCACATTTAATATTTGGAATTTCCACATGTGTATGAGCATGATGTGGCTAGAGAAATTAATGTGACAAGAAATTTTGAAAAGCGTGGGCCTTTAATCACTCTCAGAGACACGTTCCACATAAATAGGTGATATTTATTTAAACCTCACATGTACCTATAAATTGGAATGGGATATGGTATTAATATCAAAATGATTTCCTTTACCATCTCAGCACTAGCACCATGCCTATTTAAGTAATCTACCATCCTTCCATTCATCACCTATATTTTTTAGAGTCGTTTGCTTTCTACTTTTCGATCAACTATCTTGTTTCCATGTCTTCTTCACCTCTAGATTTGAATCTTCCTCCTAGAGAATTCACCCATTTGGGTGAGTGTTTCCAATTGACTAGGCCAAATGAGGCTCTCATTCATCATCTTTTTAGCATACCAGATACTAGGGCCGGTCCTCCCAATATTTCTTCACCAGAGGACATGCTTTCAGTTTTCTTGCAGCACCTCGCAGAATTGTGCCCTTCCTTTCCTATTTTCCAAGTTCTTCATTTTCACTTGGTTCACCAGAATTTTAGGATTTAGTATTTACATCATGGTAAATATTTATATGGTTAGTTTTATATATATTGTTATAAAAATGTATAACAATATATTAATAAGGTAAGTTGTTTGATACACTTCCTATTTTATAGGAAGTGGTTTTATCTATGTAATGGCTATAAATTAGCCTAATTCATTGTGTAATTAAAGTAGCAAAAATATAGAAAGTGAATTATATTTTCGATAGCCAAAAACCCGGTGTGTGCTTTTCATTTGGTATCGAAGCTTTGGTTTGTGTAATGGAACAATAAAGAATGTTTGATCAGATCTAAGGCATGTTTTCATTTGCGTGATGTCTACACCTGGCGATTTGTAAATATCTCCATCTGCAATTCGACTGTAGATCTGCATGTGTTGCACCTTGGCGTGTTCGTAGTCCAAGCATGAGAGAGGAGATATATTGGCGTAGCTGTTTGAGTGGATTAGTAGTTTTATAGCTATATTGAATATTGAAATAAAAACGTGGCTGAGTGTGATGTATTCACATTGTGTATTGATAGATCTGTGCAATCTATCAAAGATCGACACTGATGCAGATAAGGAGAGGCGTTCATTTGTTTCTATTGGAATTTAAATCTTATTGCAAGAAAAATTTCTACAGTTGCGAGCTTATAGAGATACACTCATATCTATAAAAGTATATGAATAAGGGAGACTCGAGCCCCAATTTTATCAAACGCGTTCTCTCCGTGATTCATTTGTCAACTATCCTTGATCGTGCAATTTACAGGAAACGTGTCTCCATATTTCTCGACTCAGATGCATCAAGTTACATAAATCATCTTTGCATATTTTACGTGGATCGGATGCATGTCTTGGTTTAGATTTGTAGCTTGTAGAAGTCATTATCTGCATACTCATATTTGGCAATAATTGAGAATCGTGCAAAATTTGCAAGCATTGTTGATAATTGCTTATGTAACGAGGTCGTATTTCTTCAAAAAGAGCGGATGTTGTGGATGGAGCATGAAAACTCATGTCCACCTGCCACGTAAAGGTCTCTTCAGATATGTCTAAATGATAGATCCGTAAATTCTTTGTCATTTATCACTCGAGATCGAGGACTATTATTACCAGTTCCTCTAGCTATTTCAACACCAATAATATATAGCACTGAAGTCGATCTTTTGTGGATTTGACGCCATTCTACCTGGAGCGAATCTTTGAGGAGATACATGAGAAGATATTAATGCAGCTCTGTTCGTTTTACTTCCATATACTTTATCAGCTCTATTCCATATTACGGTATTCAAAAACTCTACTCCAAAATTAAAATAGGGTGAATAGTGTAATAATTCATTTTGTTGTCTTATAGATCTATAGAGTCAAGTATATCATGAGAATTAGTATTATGGCAGTATTGTTATAAGTGTCGCGTCATCATTGTTAGTCAAAAGTCATATATGAGTGTGTGAGATTCTATTTGAAATTTGAGTCTTTTTGTTATTTTAAAATAGTATATGTCAAAATTTTAATTGTTTGTAAAAAGGCGCAATATCGGTAGAAACCGACGTCTTGTCATTTGAGTCAAAATTGTAAAATGAGCTTCATTGACAAATCCACTAAGTAAGTAGCATCTTAATGGAGGAAGGAGGCATCGAGGAAGGAGGTCGAACAATGACCTCTCGTCAGTCACCAATGACGGGGCCGCACAGAATGATTTGGTGGCACAGGTGTGTAGTGTGAGTACTTGTTTTTCAGTTTTGTAAGTGTTCCGATTTCACTTGGTGTGATTCTTTTCGAGTTCTGTTTTGTTTAGTATTTGATGGATGTTAGAAGAGAGAGTTGTGTTGGAGCGCAGATGACTGTCAGTGATCCTCTAACTGACTTGGTCCTCTGACTGCCGTACTTTGTTAGAAGATGGTCAGCTAGAAGAATACATTCACTAGCATTAGTGACCATGTGCAGCAAGACCTAACTAGCAAGATCCATTCAGGAGTATGTTCTTCGATGCAGTTTGCTTCTCAGTATCTATATGAGTGGAATTTCACATTATGGGGGGGAATACATACCAATGTTCCATTCCCATTCTGCACCCAAAATGGCTTAGTCAAGGAAAGATTCCAGTAAAATTAAGTGGCGAGTTTTCTATGTTGTTTGAGATCGAGTGGCAGCGATCAATGACAGAGACTACAATTAAGAACATTACGATTCTTATAGGAAGTAATGTGAAATATTTTCAGTATTTCTTCTATTGTGTAGTTTTGAGATATGCATGTTGTGTTTCCTACATAATTCCCTGATGTATAAGCATAGTGGTGAACAGTAGCACCAGAGTAAGTCAGTTCATGGATCTTGAAAGGGTTTGTGGGAGGATCCAGAAAACCACACGAGGTGGACAGTTGATGAGGTTCCTGTCACTTCAAGGTTTGTGGTAAGCCTATTTAAAACCATGGAAGGAGAGAGCCTTTCTTTTGGATCAAGGTCATGAGTCAAGATTTGGACATGCCACATGGGGTGAGCATCTTTGTAGAGGAGCGTGTGGATGTTTTTACCATGTAAACACTAAGGGGGAATGTTAGGATTTAGTACTTACATCATGGTAAATATTTATATGGTTAGTTTTATATATATTGTTATAACAAATGTATAACAATATATTAATATGGGTAAGTTGTTTGATACACTTCCTATTTTATAGGAAGTGGTTTGTCTATTGTAATGGCTATAAATTAGCCTAATTCATTGTGTAATTAAAGTAGCAAAAATATAGAAAGTGAAATATATTTTACGTGCAAAACTGGTGTGTGCTTTTCACAGAATACCAAGTGGACACAAAAAAATCAAATCCCATTGGCTTCACTACTACCCTTATGTTAATAATGATTACTGGTGTGTGAATAGGGATTACTACAGCCCCTTAATTTGACCATAGAAATCACAATGCCCAACCTTTTGGTTAACCCACATGGGGATGAGGAAATCCCAACTACACCCAGATAATGCAATGCACAAGTGTCTAATATCCTTAGAGGTAGCCCTTACTTAAGTGTGGTCCACAATAGGCATTCAATTCTTTCCCCTTAAGAAAAGGAGAACCATTCAGGACTATGTTAATAAGATTCCTCATTTCTTCGTGTCTCGGCCTCTCTACATGTATGAAGACTAAAGCATATATAAGAGGGGTTCATTCCCTTCGAATGGATAAACTCTCCTAAAAGGAGATTGGACTTCATCCATTTTCTAAATGGTCTATGGCTAAGGAATCATGAGCTACTAGAAATGGGCATGTCATGGGGCTTGGTATCTAAAATCCAATTTGTGTTTGGCACATGGCCCATGATGACTTTATTCGGTGCAAGGATGACTTATTGCAACGTATTATAGAGCTTCAAGGGATAATGAGCCTACAAAATTTTGATGCTCATGTATTTTTATTTTGTCAACTAATCCATCTTTTATAACATTTTACACTCATACGTATATATTTTGCGAGGGCATGGGCCCTAAAATAGAACCCCATTTTTTTTAATGTATTCAGTTCTTTGAGTAACCTTTCTGTTTTAAAATGCATGTTGTGTGTACATATTATTTCTTTTAAAATCATTCAGGCACGTCTTGTAGTTACTTATTTTCTCTTCCTTGTAACATGAGAAACCCTCAAAAGTAGAAAATCTCATCCTATGGTTGCATTTTACATTTTACTCATACTTTGCAAAAAATTAGGGGAGGAAGATGTAGGCACTCATTATCTTTCTCACCCTTAAAACTTGGGAAAGCCTAAGTTTCTTTAATTCCCTCTATTTGAGTCGGATGGTCAAGCCCAGGAACAAAACCCCAGACCATGTCACATTAAATCACTAGAGAATTGGACCCTTGGCTCCAATATTTTATTCACTTTATAAACCCGGTAAGTATCCCTTCTTGGACATTAATGTCAAACTACTTCTTGTGCACATTCCCTAGTATGACCTAAATGTAAGCAACACTTTTTGTTCCTACTATGGAAAATTTAGTCTATCGATTCTAAGAAAATTTGGAGTGTATTTTTGGGTTGGCCCACACAACTTCTAGAATACTTTAATTTTTAGTCTTTGGGGAAAAAATGCACTATCCATACCATATTCACACTTTACAAAACACTCCTGAAGTCCCGGCCTTGTGCTGAAAAACAATGTGTGTCATAACTTAATCATGTAAAAATTTGAGGACCTTCATAGCATTGGTAGGACCACTATACTCCTAACCATCCCATTGCTAAAATATGAGCCTAGATAAGGAAAATATAATCCAAAACTAACCCTCATTCCTTCTCTAGGAAGAGAATCCAATGAATAGGTTAGTCTTAGAAAAATAGGATAGACACAAATGGGTACCAACACCTTAATCATTAGTATACACATGGATTTCCATTACCACCTTTCACTGATGAGGAATACACAATGGGCATGTACAATTTATGCCTTCATGGATCTTTTCTTGATCAACCTGATATAATCACTTACCAAGTCTCAAATGCTTAACCTTTTAGTTTTAACCATGATAATGACAAAATTTTAAATTATATTACTTGATCATATCCATCATGATACACTTGAAGGGAGTCTCATTCTCATATTCCCAATTTTATCACTATTATTTTTCTTTCTTTTCTACTTATCCATTCTACATTCAATCTCTCACATGCATTTTAAACATCACGATACATTTCTAATGTCACTTCTTGATGACACACTCATGTTCTTGTGGTTATTACATGAGTTTTAAGGGACTGTTACAATAATAACCCCATTTCATCTTCACATTACATGCTTCATTGACATATCTATCTATTACATAATCACTCATACATACATACATACATACATATATTACCATCTATCGTTATTCACACATACAATACCACTTTTCTTCATTTATATATCACATTACTTAATCAACTATACACTATCTATTATCCTTCATCATCATCATATATCACCTATCTATCTATTTCAAATATCTTGAGTAGATACCATGCTCATCAAAGACAGGCATCATATTTATTTCTTCCCCCTCCACCTTCTATCATTTTTAGCTATCTTACACATGTCACATCTAGTCTTCCACATTCATCATACACATCTTGATACATTTGCATTGTCATTCCCCAATGACACACTCTCATGCTTTGTTTCAAAATTAATAGTTGAGGAATATTATATACATAAAACTCACACACTACTCACTTCACACATCATGCATTCATGACATCTCTTTCTACACAACATCTATCATTCATCATACACGTTGTATAATATACACTACACACTACACATTTTCAAACCCTTGACATAACATTCTCATCACTTGTTCACACTATGAATTTTTACACATTTAAAACATATATCTCTAGAAATTCTTAGTCACACTAAACATTACACATCTCACACAACACGTGTTATACACACATGACATCTTCCTCTCACATCTTTTATCACACACTAGGTGTATTACTCACTATACACATTCACGATATATCTTTCTTACATCTACTTTTACATGTTGCGCTCATTACCCTATGATGCACTCTAGTTCCATGGTTCATACTCAACTACTAAGGGTATCAATCTAAAATAAACCTCACCAAACTCACTCACTCATTTATGCACTCTCTACATGTTACACTTTATCGATCATATCTTTCTAATGCATAATTCAAACCATTTCTTGATGACGCAATCTTCTTCTAGGTTTTATACAATAGAAAAGTGACATGCAAGGATGGTAATCGGCAAGTGACCTTCCCCATACCGACCTCCTGAGGTTGTGCAGAGATAGCCGGTGGTTTGAAATGCGGGTGACTTAGATGAATCCTGACCAATATTATGGCCAGTTTTCTATGATAGAAAAGCTACATAAGAGGATGAGAATTGGCAAGCAACTTTCCTAAAGCTAAAAATGGGAGGATCGGTGACTAAACTCGGTAATGTGATCTCCTCGTAGATGAAATGACAAAGGGAGATTTAGAGGCTATGAATGAGTAGCGTAAATTCCCTATGGTTTGTCTTCATAATTAGGATCTAATTGTTAATCTAACATGAAGTCTCTGAATTAACTTAAACTGAAAATAATTATTTATACTACTACTTTGAAAGGAAACTAATCTAAAAAAATACATGATTGAAACATTATAATTACAAACAACAATTAAAATACTCTTATACTAAAACTAAACAAGCGAGATAACTTGGTGTGGTTATTCACCTATGCAAATGTGTGAATATAGATGAAAGAAAAACTAATTAACTTAATT
Source organism: Taxus wallichiana var. yunnanensis (assembly GCA_018340775.1). Taxonomy (NCBI): domain Eukaryota; kingdom Viridiplantae; phylum Streptophyta; class Pinopsida; order Cupressales; family Taxaceae; genus Taxus; species Taxus wallichiana. The sequence continues at coordinate 155,678,688 of CM031242.1, read as the reverse complement.
GAAAGCATTCAATTTTACCTCGAAGTGAGGAAAAATCATAGCTACTCAGAAACTATCATTCCCCACAACTTCCCTAGCAATATTGAAAGTGAGCTTAACTGAAATAAAATGATTCACTACTCTATTTGATAATAACTTTGACAATTTAAACCTGGAGTTTATAGAGCAGAGGAAAATCTAGTTGTGTTGTAGCTTGTCCCCTCAGAGTGATCTCTTCATTCTTGCATGTTCACGTGAATCTAGAAAGAGTAGGAGTATAGCAACATCGGTAAGAGAAGGCACTGGGATGATAGTTTCTTTGAAGTAAAAATGGCACAAAGCACAAGTAGGAGAAGGATGGCACAAGTGAATTGGCTTGGCCTATGTGATTCCTAGCAGGGTTGTTGCAGCAATGATGAAACAAAATGATAAACAACAAGTACTCAAATAATGAGTAATAACAACTTTAGAGAAATATAACGATTAAGTATAAGTAGGAGAGGGATGGCGTAAGAGAAAATATATTGGCCTATGCGATTCCTAGCAGGATCATTGTTGGTGTACAGTGAGGCATAACTAAATATTCAAAATTATATTCCATGCTAAAGATAAAATGATTCAAAAAAAAAGCTAGGGTGAGTATTGAAGACTGAAGCTCAAGAATGAAGACTCTAGACCAAAGAACCAAGACCATTTTCTTGTAAACAAGCTACATATTTATAGCATTTGCAATCACCAGAAGGCAAGTTCAAATTGAACTCTCTCACCATTAAACAAAGATAAATCACTATTTACCAGGTGGCCAAAACATAAATGCAATCTTTAGTGGTTGAAGAATGGATAGAAATTTGAATTTTACATTTGATGAAATCGTCGGAACATTCTGGAAAACGTGCACACGATTGCCACCTACACAAGGTGATAGTTACAGGATGCCACCCGGCTTGGGTGGCGGTTTGGAACACCGCCTTGACATGGCAATGGTTACTTGCCCCCTAGCTAGGCAAGGAGGTTATAGGACCGCCACCCTGGCAGGAGGCGGTCCTATAACTAATGACAAAAATGCAAGGAAAAAGAGAGAAAAGGTTAGGAAAAAACATGTAGAGGCTAGACAAGGATTTTTGGGATGTAAATGTATACTCGGTGAGCTTTTCTAGATTTTGAACACCTTGTGAAGAGATCTGAATCATCATTGGGGTTTCGTAACCTCTTTCTGGTAGTACAGTACCTACATTTTTGGGTACATACATATTGCCCCCTCGGAGAAGTGTTTTAGCCATGAAGAGGCATAAAATGGTGGGTCCATGAGTATGGTGGTCCCAAAATGGGGAGTTAGAAGCTATACTTGACACCCGTGTGTTGAAATGTCACCATCCAAATTCCCGCTATCTGCAAAATGAAAAGAGGACTCAAGTGCAGATAGATAAAATAAATGAAAAAATAAATTAAATTAATATGAAATGAGGACTTACCATTTGTGTGGGGATTAGAACTTACCTCCATTAATGCTCCAACTCTACGTAAAAACACTCAAAACAAGATTAGAATACTATATATATATATATATAGCTCATTTTACTATTCATTTGCATGTATCGATTTGGTAATTTTTGAGCTTTAGGTCCACGGTGATCACTCTTTTCATTTTTGAGTATGATTGAATTGGAATGAGCTTGGGAATGGTATTTTGTGTTAGGCTTAGCTTTTTTTGTTTTTGAATGCTTTTGAGAAGAACTCCTAAGAAATTCGTAACTAGAGTGGTCACAATGGGCCTCAAAAGGGTGGATAGGCAGAGTTCCTTTATTTCTTAGTCTCCATTTTATGAGGCATGTATAATGTTTTGGTATTTGGTGCTTATTTCAAGTGTTTTGAACGCACCTAGTGTGCGATGACATCATACAAAACTATGACACATATGATATGTACATATATCTCTCTTTTTTTAGATTAGTTATTCATTGTATAGAGTTGGCTTATATTGATGGATTTGATTCATGTGTGTCCTCTTAGATGTTTTAGAATTTATGATTTTCATTTCTTTTCGGAATGTATGCAATGGATGACAAGTGATAACAAATGTTGAACAAAATGCTATTCTTTTTGTTTGTTTTTGTAATGCTGATATGTGATGATGCAAAACATTTTGTAGTCTGATCTTTTGGCCTCTTTGGGAAATGTTCATTGTGTTTCTTCTTATTTTGGAAAAATGTGATGAATATATAGTGATAATGAGATGAACTTTCCCCATTTCTAACTCCACACAACTAGTAAGATGTGAGGGCTCAACACTAAGAGTTGGGAAGGGCACAAATTGTATGAGTTTGATTGAATGGAAATGATGAGAGAAAGACAAAGTATTGACAGAAACCAAATTTAGACCTACGTACTTACTCTTACTCGAAACTACTACATAGTTAAATGTAACTTATTTTCCATTTTATCTAGACTTAGATCCATAGATGACAACTTGGTTGACAAAATCTGGTTTTGAGGATTTGATCTCTTTGGAATTTGGACACTTAATTTCACTTAATATAATTTGTTTTGTACTTTAAAATACTAAGATTCGTTAATTTTGTGAATGGACCCCTACACCCTACCCCATGCTACTAGTAAGAAGCATGGGCTTATCACCAAAGGTAGGATATAGGCGAGTAAGGGCACTTCTTTCCTTTCCCAACCTCGCACCACTAGTAAGAGATGTGGGCTTATCACCAAAGGTTGGTGGGGAAAAGAAGTGTGTAAAATAAAATATTATGTTTTTTAGTATTTTTATTCTATTTGATTTTGACATTTCGATATGTGATTTTGGAGTATCCTTGTTTCAAAGAGATGTAAGAGGGATAGATGTGACACCAAGAATCTTCTAGAATAGACCGTAGGTAAGAACAACTTAACCTAGTAGAAGAAGAATGAGTATGACCAAGTATGCAGGCCTTGGTATGGTTTTTGTCAAGATTTTGTTTGTCGGATTGATGAAATGATTTTGGAACCATTTGATGATATTATGAAAATTGAAGAGATATGATTTGAATGCTTTTGCCAATATTTTTAGAAGCTTGTAATAAATTGCTTAAGAATAAGTTCCTTGACCACAACATTATAGAATGAGTGAACAGGATGAACTAACTAAATTGACTAATGCAATGCAACTGCAACAATGTACATATGAAAATGTAGGTGGAACTATATGTCATGATGTCTAAGGGTGAAGAAAGTTGATGAATATCGAATTATTCACCCCTAGAAGTACACAGTGGAGAACCATTATCCTCAAATTTTTCATTCTCTTGATGAGGGCCTACCATTATGGGTTTGAACTTACAACCCTTGCCCAAAGGTGTATATGTCCCATTATTAAAAACATTTTCTGAAAGAGGCATTCGTGTGCCTCTTTGTCATGCTTTTGAGAGATGGCATGTGGGTGAGCATGACTATGTTGCTCGACCTTTTCTCCCATATAGAGCATTGTGTTTATTTGTAACTTTTGTCGAATGATGAGGTCTTGCCCCATGGATATGGAAAACTTAGTTTCAGATGCACATGGGTCAAAACCAGGTTTTAGAATAGGGCAATGCCTAGAGATGGTTTTGATAGGCATCATTTCAATTTTAAATTTCCCTTCTTTGTTTGTTAATTATATCATGTTCATATCTAGATCTAGGTCATGGAGGGAAGAGATGCTATACCGAGAAGACTACCCATTCCCTGAGGTTCAAATGGGAGAAAGATCGGCTCGTCATTCTCCAAGAGTTTCATAATTCCTACTGTGGTTTTAGTGGACACTGTTTCCATAGAAATTGACTTACCTTTATCTATTTTTACCACCTCAAATGTTTTTGGTTTAACAACTTCAACCTCTGGAATGTCCGGGGTGACTGGGACTAACTCTTTTGTTGGAGGTGGTTTGTTTAATTGATTTGTGGGAAGCTCATACTTTGTATGGACTCCTTTCTTTTTCTTGAGGTTTTCTAAGTGTATATCAAAGGGTTTAGGATCCCCTTGAGCGATGAAGACTTTTCCTAGGTGTAAAAACCTTACTTCTTGGAATAACGTGGAAGGGATTTCCTTCATGCGATGTATCCATGGACGATCGAGAATCATATTATAGTTGGTTTCCCGATCTATAATATAAAATTTAGTGAGGATTGTTTTGGGCCCTAGAGTGACTGGTAGCACTATAGTCCCGATTGAAGTTGCCTTGAGACTATCATAGCCCCTTAGCGTGTTTCGTGTTGAAGAACAATTTCGTTTCTCCATATCCTAGCTTTTGAAGAAAAGTGAAGGGGACTATGTTAACTACTTGCCCCATCATCAATCATTACATGCTTAACGTAGTTGTTGTAAATCCAAAACCTACAAGTGCAAGGGTGGATCACCTCTACATGAAATTTTAGTGTCTATTGGCATCTTGTTTATGTCAAATACAAACTCAGTATCCCTATATCGGCTTCCCCGAGGGTAGACATCAAAGTCTACATGGTTTATTTGAGCGCTAGGAGGTGGCGTAATGTGGATTAGATGTCCAATACCTAATGCTTTGAGCAACGTAAAGCGATGCGGGTGAATTTTTCAGCAAATCTAGGAATGAAATGTGGGAAAAGGTCTTGTTCAAATCTGATATTAAATCATAGGATCCTACTAGTTTTGCTATTGTAGGAACTTCATCTCATGCAAAGAAAATATCGGGTAGGGGTTGTGAAACATACTCCTTTGTCAAGTTGTTGCATTAATTTCACGCTCAACCTCCAACTCAACTAATCCTAAGATTTTTGTATTACCGTTTGAACCTAGGTTAGGAGAAATCGAGAGTTGTCAGGAGTTGAGGCATCTTGATCGTTATTTCCTATTATGACACCTTTGTTTGTCCCATTTGGATCTAACCTATTATTGTTAGAATGATTTGGGAGAGGATCATTGAAAATCTTGAGAGGTGCATTTTGAGGGGAAACTGATCCCATATAGGTGTTTGGCATAGGTAGTGTAGGACTTGCCAAAAACATGTCTATAAAGAGTTGTTTTTATCATCTGGTAAATGTTGTAAGAATTTGTTGTAGTCATGGTAGGTCCTAGTATCATGACCTTGGATTTTGTGAAAGCCATAGTATAGATTGGGATTATAGTCCCATGGTCGTTGGTTTGAACCTTGTTGTGGCCCAAAATTTTGGTTAGGCTGTTGATTGTTATAGTTGTAATTTTGAGGTTGTGGCCTTTGGCTTTGGTTTTGATATCCATCTGGGCCTCGAGAAAGGCCTTGTGACTGGATTTGTTGTTGTGTTGTTGTTGTTGTTTTGTACGATGTTGTGGAGGACGATTAAAATCCACCGTATTGATTGTTGGAGTGAATTTATTATTGCGTTGATTGTTAGTAGGTGTCGGGGTGTTCACAACATTTGGTCCTTTGACTTGATCAGTGACTCCATCTGTTGTAACCCCATGGTTTTTGTTAAGGATCTTGGGTCCTTGATTGGTATTCCTAGCATTAGGATAGGTCATAGTGTTTTGATTGGGAGTGATTAATTTCCCGTTTGTTCCATATGTCTTACGACCACTATCTATTACCGCTTGATCTATTTGGAGAGCACTCTCAAGTACTTCATCATAAGTTCTTAGTGGGAACTTCTGGACTTCTTCCTTTATCTCTCTATTGAGGGAATGAAGGAATAAATCACATAGTTCCATCTGATCCATGTTTGGAGCACTTGCTAATGAGTAGAGAACCATACACCATCTTTGAATAAAATGAGCAGTGGATTCATTATGCTCTTGTTTAATATGCAAGAATTCCTTGATTCCTGTTCTTAATAATTTGTTCATATCAAAAGCTTTGATAAACTCTGACACAAGTTGTTTGAATGAGTGTATCGAGGCTTTAGGTATTCTGTAATACCAATCAAGGGAAATACCCTCTAAGGTTTTAGGGAATATCTTAGCAACAACCCCATCCCAAGGGATTAATTCTCAAATGGCCGTGGCATAGGCCTTGATATGTGCATTTGGATCTCCCTCCCCTTTGTATTTGGGTAAATCAGGAAGAGGTCTTGGAAGCATGACACTTCGTATGGTGAAATCTAGGGATCTTTAAATATTCTGAGTAAGTTCCTACCACATAGGCTTTGACCATTGATGGTGCTCTTGAGGGGGTGGAGGTGGCATGGGTTGTTGATATGGCATAGCATATGTATTTGTAGGGACATAAGGAAATCCCTGTGGTTGAGTGAACATCTCAGAGAGGAGAACATGTCTCCTTGTGGTGATTTTGAATAAATGTTTAAGTAGGGAGGAGCATTGCTCTAGTATGGGTTGTTTGGTGCTAAGCTAGGAGGTATCATATTTTCAACTGGAGTGGCATTTGAAAACACGGTTCTAGTTGGTGTTTGTTGTGGATAGTTATATGAATGTTGAGGAGGCATGCCTAACGTGCTTGTTCCTGTAAGGAGGTCAACTTGGCTGGGATGATGTAGAGGGTTGGGGATTCCTACTTTCCCAAAATATGAATTTTGATTTGCTTGAGCAAGTTCCAATCCTCTAACTTTCTCAACTAAGGCTGAGATGACCTTGATTGGTGAAGACACGATGTTTTCCTTAATGGTGTTTGTTGTACACCTTGAGGTTGTAAAGGGGTATGATACCCTACTATGAATTGATCATTACCCTACCAAGCTTCACCAAGAGTATTTCCCATAGGTGGAGGAATGGGGGTGTTTTCTTGGAGTAGGGTATCGGGTTGTGTTTACAAACTTCCTATAGGTGGGTACATGTTTTGGAAGCATTGTTCACTTCTAGCATAGTGCACTAAATACTCCTCATCCAAAAATGGGAGTGGATCTGATTGTCTACTGATTTGTGGTCTGAAAAACCCAAGGAGATGAAATGGATTCTCTAGTAAACATCATATTGTTAGATCCTGAGGGCTTGGTTGTTGCGTTTGTGTAAGCTGATCCAACTCCTCAATTTGGAATGAAGAACTAGAACTAGTTCTTTGAGGAGGAGTTTGTGATGACAAGTAATTACTTGAATAGTTGTCAGCCCATGCAGAAAGTGAGGGTGACGGTTGTCTATTTGTTTGACCATAATTTGCTTCGAGACCTGAGAGAGGTCTACCATATGCATCATATCTCGACATATTCGGGGGGTATATGAATACCCGTAGAATAATGGGAAAGAGTGAAGGTGGATGAAAGAAATGAAAATAAAAGGGGAACAATTATTTGTTTCAAGTCGGGTTCACCATATTTTTTGGTGAAGTTGATGTGAAGGCTAATGAGGTAGAGATATGAAAAGTGAATCAATTAGAAGAATGAGTAGAATGACTCCGAGATCAAAATATTGTGTATGTGTTTCATGTCGGGTTCACCAATTTTGTATGATAGAAAAGTGACATGTGAGGATGATAATCGGCAAGTGACCTTCCCGTACCTGACCTCCCGAGGTCATGCCGAGATAGCCAGTGGTTTGAAATGTGGGTGACTTAGATGAAGCCACAGCCGGGATTATGGTTATTTTCTATGATAGAAAAGCTATAGGTGAGGATGAGAATCGCAAGTAACTTTCCTAAAGCTAACTATGGGAGGATCAGTGACTAAGATCTGGTAGTGTGATCTCCTGGTAGCTGGAATGACAAAGGGGAGATTTAGAGGCTATGAACGGGTAGCGTAAATTCCCTATGGTTTATCTCCTAATTAGGATCTAAGTATTAATCTAATTTGAAGTCTCTAAATTAACTTAAACTGAAAATAACAATTTATACTACTGTTGAAAGGAAACTAATCTAAACAAAATACACGATTGAAACATTATAATTACAAACAACAATTAAAATACTCTTATACTAAAACTAAACAAGTGAGATAACCCGGTGTGGTTATTCACCTATGCAAATGTGTGAATCTAGATGAAAGACAACTAATTAACTTAATTGAAAACCTTCAATCTTACCTCAGAAGTGAGGAACAAATCATAGCTTCTTAGAAACTATCATTCCCCACAACTTCCCTGGCAATATTGAAAGTGAGCTTAACTGAAATAAAATGATTCACTACTCTATTTGATAATAACTTTGACGATTTAAACCTAGAGTTTACTGAGCAGAGGCAAATCCAGTTGTGTTGTAGCTTGTCCCTCAGAGTGATCTCTTCATTCTTGCATGTTCACGTGAATCCAGAAAGAGTAGGAGTATAGCAACATCGGCAAGAGAAGGCACTTGGGATGATAGTTTCTTTGAAGTAAAAATGGCACAAAGCACAAGTAGGAGAGGGATGGTGCAAGTGAACTAGCTTGGCCTATGTAATTCCTAGCAGGGTCATTACGAAATGATGAAACAAAATGATAAACAATAGGTACTCAAACAATGAGAAATAACAGCTTCAGAGAAATACAACGAAGTAAAAGTAGGAGAGGGATGGCACAAGAGAACAGAGCTTGGCCTATGTAATTCCTAGTAGGATCATTGTCAATGTACAATGAGGCATAACTAAATATTTAGAATTCTAGTCCATGCTAAAGATAAAATGATTCATAAACAAAATCTAGGATTGAGTATTGAAGATTGAAGCTCAAGAATGAGGACCAAAGAACCAAGACCATTTTCTTGTAAAAAATTTACATATTTATAGAATTTGCAATCACGGAAGGCAATTTCAAATTGAACTCTCTCACCATTAAACAAAGATAAATCACTATTTACCAAGCGGCCAAAACATAAATGCAAGCATTAGTGGTTGAAGAATGTGGATAGAAATTTGAATTTTACATTTGACAAGATCGTCGAGAAAATTCTAGAAAATGTGCACATGACCGCCGCCTTCGCGGGCGATGGTTACTGAAAACTATTGCCTTGTCTTGAGTGATGGTTACGGGACTCACGCCCCTGGTAGGGTGGCGATTCTGAGGACCGTCACCCTGGTAGGGCAATGGTTACAGGAACACCGCCCTGGTAGGGAGGCGGTCCTATAACTAATTATAAAAATGCAAGGAAAAAGAGAGAAAAGGTTAGGAAAAAAACATGCGAGAAATTTGGACAAGGATTTTGGGAAGTAAATGTATACTCGGTGAGATTTTCTAGATTATAAACACCTTGTGAAGAGATTTGAATCATCATTGGGGTTTCTGTAACCTCTTTCGGGTACTACATTACCTACATTTTTGGGTACGTACATGTTCATTCTAAAGCTGTTGAGGAGAATATATAAATGAACCTCTTCACATGCATGCTCATTGTCACATTCACTCGGGGTAACATTTATCATGAGTGAATGTGAATGAGTATATATCATTCACATATATCATTCTTTCTACATTCTATTTCACCTCATCTACAAAAGCATATTGTAGATCTTGGTCACATTTACTCTTGTTTATTTATGATTTTACATGTACACTCTATTACACATTCTAGACAGATACTTTTTATGTCATTATCTCTTTCTATACACACATGTGTGTTCACTTTCCTTCTATTTTTCATTGCAGTCTCTACACATATCTTTACACGTAGCATGGATGCTCGATGCAGTACCTATTACCAGTCCCACATCAGCTCTTAAGGGAATCCACTTTTGTATACTGATACGAGTTCTATTTTTCATTTTCATAGCACATTACTATATCAGATTACACATGCTTTGAAATAATGTATATCTTTTAACATGCTTATAGTTTCTTCATGTGTAGCATTTTTTATGCATGACTACTTTCTTCCATGGTTATCTATTACATTGTTTGACATTTTTTTCTCTTGTCTTCCATTGTATGCCATTATTTTTAGGCTTATCCTATTGTTTTCAGTGCACTGTGACTACTTTAATCCATCTCCGCCTCGATTTTCTTACAACATCATGAGTGGTGTCATATGTTTGTAACCCTATTTTCTCGATCTACATTGTCTTCTTGCATCTTAGCTTACACATTGTATGCTAAGCTTACATTTTATCTTCTACATGCATGTTTGTCTTTGCTTACACTAACACTTATTTTTATCCACTTTGTTTGTGTGTGGCTTCGTTTCTACCAATCAGATTCTTTCCCACTATAGGGCATCAATTTTAGCACATTTTTGGTCCTCCTTTGGGCTGCATACTCCTCGGCGACATTGCATGTAACCCAAATAAGGGGGAATCATTTGGATGAATCTTTCAACCCATATAGCATCCTACATACATAGTTCAAGTACATCATAGTACTAATACAACACAATATTTAGTCTTAGACAAGGCTCAGAATCAGACTTGGGTCCTTATCATAGCACATACACTAGCATCCAGACCAAGACAAGAACATCCGGGTACCCCTGAAACTTCCTAGACACCTATGACCTGGGAATTTACAGAATTTTCCACTTTATCACAATCTATAGCACTTCACACAATTTCTTTTATAGGGCACACATCTGTAACACTCAACATGCATGCATTACACAAAATTTTCTACTTTCACATTAGATCGTAACTATTTGAATCAGATCATATTTTTACACACCATCTGCAATGGTGTTCTATATTTTGGGAGGTAGGTAAAGTTGGAGGATGACATCAAACATTTCTTCCTACACTATTTCTTACGTGGGGTGAGAACACCCAAAAACTCGTAGTTAGCACTAACTGGCATTAGATAGCACAGAAAAACTCATTCTTCTATAGGATCCTTTCTATCTCTGTTCTCATCACGAGATCAATGCACATCATTTTCACATTTTATATACTTTCTTACACACTTTTTAAACATTTTAATCATATACATGCATATTTGAATAGTTTTTGTTCTTTTATTTTATAGGTCTGTCCTTATCGGAAGTGGTAGTCACATCAAACAACACATCATCAACATATCAACAACAATCAATCACAACAATAGGTATAACACGAAATTGACACATACACTCTCGCCCTAGGGTCATCACCATCACTTTTACACTTAATCCTCTTTAGCATCCATGCTTCACATTTTTGTTATCACTCCATGATTTTCTTTTCTCTCGGCATACTTTTCACCATAGTTCTACATGGTTACCAAGTACGCATCTCTTATCTACATTATTTTATCAAGAATTCACTCAATAACATAAAGTGAGGGAAAATTTAGACACAAAATCACACACTTTGGGTATCTATTTTGTCCTGATTACATATTACAATTCATATGACTCCTAAGTAAGAAAAGTACTAATCAACCCATGTCTTTGGCCACCTTTCCTTGCTTTTTATTAGCACTTTTGTTATTACACTCTTACTTGCCAAGTCGACTTTTTATATTCAGAATTTCTCATCCTAAATGCTAGTGCCCAACTAGGATGCTAGTAGCAGTGCCCCCATCCCCTCTAGGTGCTCCGACCATTTTGGATTTTTTTACATCTTTTGGGTCCTTTCTATCCATTTTGGCATCTTATATTTTTGGTATTCAGCCTTTTTGGGTTAATTACAAAATTCAAGCAAAGGAATCATATAAATATAAAGTTATGTGACCATAATAAAGGACCAAGTACTAAGCATTAGCTATCACCAACTAAGGTTGCATCCAAAGGATATTCTAGAGAATTTAGGCATCTGTTTAAGGGAAAGGGACTAAATTCTATTTCATACACTTCATAGGAGGGGAATTTCATTTTATTCCATGCACACATCTACTTATATCTTCTACATCTAGTTATTTCTCATTATCAAGTGTGACACACACAAGAGCTAATTAGGGCACAATTCCACACACACACACATAGAACTACATTGGATCTGAAATGAATTGGAACACTCGGTCATAAGCTCGCTTGTTTGATGGCTAAGGATAGTCTAACCCCTCATTTGAATTATTTTATTTTTGGGATTTGATGCACTTTTGAGGGTTTTACGGTGAAATATTTATTGTAGGTTATCAACAACATCAATGATCATAGTGAGACCTACTAGAAAAAATAAGTGAAGGAAAATGAACACCTTTTGAACATTCAAAGATGGTTTCCTGAGATATTTAGCGATTACAGTGTCTTATACCAGTATACATCTCCTATAGGTACTCCTGACCCATTCTAGGCACCTTGGTCCATTATACTCCTCCATCTACGAAATTTTTCGAGTCTTATTATGATAGTCTTCACTCTATATTTTCTATTTTGTCACTTAAGCATGGTTTTGGGATTAATTACAAAACAACTAAGTCATTTTATCTCATCTTTTCACATAGAGTTTTGAATATTATTTCCTTATTTTCTTATTTCATATTTATTCTAAGCACATACATATGTATTATAGGTGTTACATACTTAGATTAGGTAATATTTTATTCATAAATTAAAAAAATTCTTAATCGGGAACATTAGGATAAAGTCAAGAATTTTTTTGGCAAGAAGGATAAACAACAATATTTCTATGTTGGAGACTTAGTTATTTTGTGGGATGAAAGAAGAGAGTAGAAAGGAAAGCACAAAATTTTTGATTCCTTATGTAGGGGTCACTTCAATATTTATCTTCCTGTGGAGAGAATAGATTCTACCTATCATATCTCTATAGAACTCAACTCCAGTTTCCCTCACAATGGGAAGTATCTCAAGTTATTTCAGAAATAGAGTAATTTTTCTTGTTCGTATCATAGTTTACCACTCTTTTGTGTTTCCCTTTCCATTTTTGTGCTTAATTTCAGTCCTTTTCTTTTTCTTTTGTATGTGTATTTATTTTGGTAGTATCTCTTTTATCCCATATTTTTTATTCCTTGACCCAATGGATTGACACTTTTGAGATATGGAATTTTCTCTTCCTTTGAGTTATCAAAGAAAGTCCCTAGTTATGACCACTATTTCCCATTTTAGATTCATCGATAAAATTGGGATTACCCTTCACCTACCAACTTTATTGGTGATTAATAACCCTTCTTTGCCCTCAACTATAAATTAAGGAACTTTCATATCCCCATATTTCAACACCAAGAGGACTCTATTATTTTGAAAGAAAAGGAATCTAGATATTTTTAGTTAAATCTACCTATCTCCACGAACTTCAAAGATTCTATTAAAAGGAGTATTGTAGTAGACTCTAGGTGAAATATATCCTCCCTAAGGTGAAAATTTTCTATTGTGGAAGCATAGAATAAAATTCTCATGGTGGATAATTTGAGGAAGAGGGGCATGGTCATACCCAGTAGATGCTCCCTATGTGGTAGGGAGGAGGAAAGTGTCAACCACCTCTTTTTATTATGCCCTTTTTCTCAGGTAGTTTTCTCAGCGGTTATGGATTTGTTCAAAGTTTAGTAGATGCAACCCAACAATATTGAGGATTTTATCCTACAATGGGATTTCCCCTTTAGATTTCTTGTCCTCCTATAAACTTAGAGGATGGCACTTCCTCACTTCTTGTGGTGCTTTTGGAAGGAAAGGAATGCTCTTATCTTCATAAACTAAAAGGACAACATTAAAAGGTTAGTGCTCGATTAATTTATTCCATTAAATAAAACACTAAACTCTTCAAAGGAAATATAAAAGCCCCATGTCCTAGGGTAGAAGAATAAGTTCTCAAATAGTTCACCTTTAGTCCTCCTCTACTCAAATTACCTTGATCTATGATTAAATGGTCCAAACCGAAGGGAAAATTTTCAAACTAAACTTTGATGGTGCATCAAAAGGTAATCCAGGGCAAGCTAGTGGGGGGTATCATCAAAAGTTATGAGGGTGATTGGCTCTTTCCTTATGATAGTCCTTTGGGCATTCAAAGAAATAATGTGGTAGAGGTTAAAGCCTTTTTATGGGGGGTCAACTTATCCAAAGAGAAAGGGATCAAACATATCCAAATTGAGGGTGATTCTCTTCTCATTGTTAATGCCCTCAATAGGAATAACATTCAAAACTAGGCATTGGGTAATATTCTTCAAGATGTTAAAGAACACCTTAAATATTTTGATAGGTTTAATATCAATAACACCCCCTGTATTGGTAATAAATGAGTGGAAAAACTTGCTAACTTAGGGGTGTATAGTCATGATTTAAAAGTTTGGATGAAAGGCAATGTTATTCCCTTATCTATTAATGATATTATACAACATGACAAATCATAATGATTTCCTTTAACTCACACAAATGACTTTATTTGTCATGATTGTAAGGAAGTAAATTTAAGTGTTGTGTTTTCATTTCCAAGATCATCATATTTGATCTCATCGGTTGTAGTGTGCAACTATTTTTTCTCTGGAAAGATAATAGATAAATCATGGGTGGCGATAGAGTTCAAGTAAAACTATCTAACCACGACAACATCACCAACAATCCTTCTATGTGGCATATGCTCAAAATTAGGGGTTTTAGAAAGTACATTTCCAAGTTGCATGGGCATGACCCCTCTCTTTCCAAGGATTTTGGGATGGTGTGGGATGATGAAAAGTTTGTGGTTTGGGGAATGGAGCTAGAGGTCATAGAGAATTTCATTTCCCAGGTCACCAAAATGGAGATGAAGGGTCTCAATATTTTCAAGGACAGGAATAGGAGGGAGCATGAAATCAATACTTTCTTCATTGGTAAGGAAAAATTCCATTATTTCACATATGGCATTGTTAGGTTTTATATCTCAGGGGTTTAGAAAGAGGTATTTCTTTATATTATTCATTACATTACTCTAGAGGGCAAGTATCAAAATATATATACACACCACTTGTCATTGTTGAACATGTTCAGGCAAAAAATTATGATGAGAATCCCATTTTTCTTTATATGTATCTATCGGCATCTATGATATTTTGCAGAAGGGGGAAAGTGGAGTCCCCCATCCACGAAGGTCTCATCCTTCTTCTGTACCAAAGTGGTAAACCTATTACGGCCAAGATAGAGGGTCCCAATCGGGAGGAAAATGATATCACCCTTGCTTAAGTTCCTTACCAAGATACGTGTAGGAAAGGAGCCCTCTAACAGAGTTGAGGAGGATAATGACGAGAAGATTAGGGCTAAGCAGGATAAAGGCAGTGAAGGTCCTTCCAAAGGGAAAGGAAAGTGCATGGAGGATGATGGTCAGAATTATGAAGACCTAGGTAAAATAATGAAGTAGATGGAGATGGTAGTGTAAGTCATGGAAGAAGCTAACTCTAATATGAGGGAAGGGATGATAGAGCACATTAAGTCCACTAAGAATATTTGTATGTCTCAAAGGAACATTAGGGGAAGTCATGGAGCTATAAAAGTTGGTTAAAGCTATGTGGGCTCGGTTGGAGGTAGTGGAAGAGTGCTTGAAGAAAAGGAAATTCCAACTCAACATCAGCAGATCATAGGATGAAGATGATGGTGGGAAGACCTAGAAATATCTAGAGTATGAGCATAAATAAGTGGACCCTACTAGAACTTTAGGAAATTCCCCCAAATGTCAAAAGATAAACTAGTTTTCTTTGTTCCTATTCTTGAACTTCTTGTTGTCTTTTGGAAAACTATTTTGGTTTGGTTGCAGACTATTTTGTTTTGTATCTTTCTATGGCTAAGTTCTGGACCTTTCTTTCTTCTGAGTTAAGTCTGTTTAACTCATTTTGGTCCTATCTCTCTTTTTGCTTCATTTTTGTGCTTTCACGATGTATTCTCCTATGTAAGGCCTCTAGGAGCTGATCCTGTTTTTACCTAATCTAATAAAAATGATTATGACCACTTAAAATCCAATTTTCTTCTAAGTCATTCCTTGAAAATAATATTTTTTATGCCATAGTTTGGTTTTGGGGTTTCCTTCACATTTTCATATTTTGTAAGATTTTCTCCACCCTCATAAACTCAAGCATACTATAGATTTTCAAGTTTGGGTTCCGATTGCATCGGAACATCTAAGTTGGAAAAGATATGTTGAATGTCGTGTGTTTCCAAAACCCAAACCTGGAAATATTATAGTGTGTCACATATTTGGGTTTTCGGACATCGGAACATGGTAGCAAATTTACATGTCATTTATTATTTATTTTCTAAACCCGAATCCCTACTCCCTTTTGGCTTCCATTGTGTAATGTTTTGAGACCGGTTACACATTTACATGACATGTGTCATGTAGTCAAATTTATTCCCCCAATTCAATGCAATAAATGTTACGGTGGATTTGGTGGCCCACATGCATTATCTTACGTGTAGTTAATTCAAGTTAGTTTATAAATAGGTAGATTTTCTAAGTCATTTGTACCTTGTATGTTTTCTAGAATTTGGATTTCCCTCCTTTGCACTCTAAAAACCCAATTGGAATTTTCTTGACATTTTTAGTCATTTTTATTAATTTTTCAACTCCGGGTAAGTTTTTTCTCCTTTTCGATTCACATTTAATTTTGGGGTTTTTATCTTGTTTTTACCATGTTTTTATTTGATTGGGGAGTTGTACCTAGTTTTTCTATTCTTCTCTCTCACTCCCCAATTTTTCCCTTCTCCTATTTTTGAAATATCATTTATACCTTGATGAACATGTTAAAAACCTCAACATGAACTTATTGGTAGTTTTGACCTATTTATCAAGGTAAAAATTTTAAAGGAGTAAGATGAGAGAAAAATAGTTATGATTCTAATTCAGAATGATTTTGGGCTTGTTCATTGATGAAGTGGTCCGATTCACGGCACTTTTTCAAAAAATTTAAAGTGATGAACAACTCTTCTTTCTAATAATTTTTTGGATTTTATGGGGGGGTATAAATCAATTTCTATCTCGATAGTGTTTCAAGTTTTGAAGGTGTATTCCAAGGTCCAAGTTCCTCCGAGTGTGTTGGAAAAATCAAGCTTCTCATCAAGATCATTTTTTAAAAAGAATATTGGATTTCAAGGTTGCAATTCAAAGTCATTTTCTCGATAGTGTATCATGTTGTTTAGGTTGCTTTGTAGGGAAAAAAACTAATCCTCTTCCTTCGGAGTTTAGAAAAATTTTAGATGATTTTCTTGATCAAATTCATCCATGTCCAATTCGGGAAAGGGTAAAGGTAAGGCAAAATCCTCCATAGATATGAAGTATAAATATCAAGGGTCACTCCTCCCTCTAATATCAATTCCAATGTTGATATTATAGACATTGAATTAGGACATATTGAAATGGAAGATTTCTGGAATAGGGTTTAAAGTTCCTATTGGGACCCTTAGATGCAATGCATCTATAATAGTAGATTTCCTTAGATGTTTATTTCACAATATCCACTCAATTCCCTGAGCTTATCCTTATTACCATGAGTCATTATGATTTTTATTCTACGTGTGTCTTAAATCAATCCTGTGAGGTGGTGATCCTTTTGGATACAAATTATTTTGATGATCTCCTCAAGCTTTTAAATTTCACTAAATATGTCAACACATATCCCAATAAGTCTCAATAATCCATGTGAACAGGGATGATTGTATCAAACACATTAACAAGAAATATCTGGTGAAGTCTAAGCTTTTTATATCTAGATTCCCCAAGACCGTGCCTCGAATTGATTTCATCCTTGAAATTGGTGACATCATCACACTTCTGAGAAGATTTTTTGACTCCCAAAGCTAGAGAATTTCAAGGGTGGATGTATCAATTTATCACCATCATATGAAAAAATGAGCAATTATTTAATTGGGGTGAATTCATTAGTGATACAATTGATAGCCAAATGAAATAAATATTGACTAGAAGGAAAATAAAAATGATTTCATATGTCACCTATATTGCAGGCGAGATGATATCTTCTTCTCGGGATGACTACGATGGGATCGAACTTCATATTTTATCTACAAGTATTACCCTCATTTATTCCTTAAAGGAACTGAAACTCATTTTGGAGGGTAAATAATGTTTTCTTTACAATTTCATTTGTAGGTTAGACCAAAATATTGCCAAGAAAATGGTTACTGATGTTTCTTGGAATGAAATTTCTCATTGGGGTTGTATATTCTTGCAATTTCCAACATTTACATATCTTTGGATATGGGAATTGTAAGGCTCCTCGCTTTGATTTCCTATATTTCCAAGTGACAAATGGGTCCTCACGGAGTTGGTCAAACAATTTTGGATCTTCACAAGTTCCAACAAATCATGTGGGGTTCACTTAATAAAATCATGGTATAGCACATTCATTCAAAGGGTATTAAAGAATACCCTTAATGTTAGTTTCTACCTATAATTATTCAATTGATCATTTCCTCCCCCTCGTTATATTATTAGAATGAAAATACCCCTATTTTTTCCATATACCTGACTTACCCATTTTTCTATTATAATTTTATTTTCTTAATATCCATTTTCTCTAGAAAAAGTCTGAAGCCATTTAAACCTATTACTAATTACTTTAATGTTAATATTTAACCATTTATCAATATTTCCTCAAATAATTTATTTGGTGAAATAATATCATGTGTTTAAAAGTAAACTCAATCCTAGTTTTCTATCATCTTATTATTTCTTTCTTAAGAATATCCTAATTCAAATTTCCTTATTAAAAAAGAGATTATAATATAACTTTATGACCATGAACCTTTTACAATTTTAAGGTATTTATCTTTAAAAACTAGGGTTCAAATGTTTTAGTTTTATATTAAAATTAACCCTACCTCTTCTCTAGCCCACCTCTCTAACCTACCCCCAATACCTAATTCAAAATATTAATAAATTAAATCCTTTCACCCCTAATGTATACCAGTATATTGACTTTTAGGGAAAATTTTAGTGGTGAATTTTCATAAACTCACGAAAATCAAGGATTATGGAAATTCGAAATGGTGAATATTTTGTTGTTCAGAGCCAAGTTGACTTATTCACTCGAAAAATTTGGCCAACATGTCCCTTATACTATTCCTTTCACCTAGATTTTACACATATATAAGAGGTTATGAATGTAATTCACCACCATTTCGAATCATATCATGCACATATTCGCTAAACTAAGCATATCAAAGCAACCAACACCGAATTCTAAAATCGAGCCGTCAACTATAAGGCATCCAACTCTGAGAGTCCGAGTTGTCTAGCCTTGATCCAACATACTCTACAATCTAAAATGTCCAACTCTATTCCGTCCAATATAAGTTTTCTAACACCCTATTTTGTTTAACCCTTAGCCGTCAACCCCTAGCCATCTAACTCCTATTTTTCCAACCCCTATCCATCAACCCCTATCCATCCAACCCCTAGTCATCTAACCCTTAGTCATCCACCCTTTACCATCCATTCTTAGAGCCTTGGAACATAAAATCTGCTTGTAAGGCCCTAAGCAGTAAGTAGTCATGGATACTAGAAATCAGGGCAAAAAGATTACAAATTCAACAAGTTCAAAAAAGGGTGCCAATACTTTGCTTGGCTATTTTGGAAAATCACAAAAGATGAAGTCGGTTTCTACTTCGGCTGAAAATATCGGTATGTGGCAAGTGTTATTTACTGGTTATTTTATCTAACAGAATTTAATAATTATGTTTATAATATTGTTCTTGGAACTCTTTGACATTTGTACTCTGTAAAAATTTAACTATAGATAAGATTAATACTATATAAGTAACAATTTTATAAAATTATTTGCAAAATTTTCAGAAATTCCTTCACAAAATAATCAATTTATAGATATTGATGATCCAATATATGTTGAGGCAAACATTCTGTCCCTTGATGAAATATAAGTACAGGAAAATTCATCGAACTCCTAGGATACACCAGCAGAGGAAGCTTCTACTCCAAGGTCTATTTCCAGAAAGAGGAGACATGAGATTCAAAATATTTCTACTAAAATCCCAGATGCAGAAGTTGAATCCCAAGGAAAATAAAATAAAATATGTTAGAAAAATATGGCAAACTAGACAATTGCAAGGAATTCCGGTGCACGAATGGGCTCAAAATATCCTTTTATTGAACACGTGCACTGCTTGAAAATTGTAATGATGTTCCAACACAATGTCGATGCAAAAAATATGGTTGGAAATAGGGGAAGGATCACACGATGTAACTCAAACTAGACACAATTGAAAAACACTGTGGGAAAATATACATTTCCCAAAATCGAAGGATGGCAACATAGTCGAACACGATTGAAAGATGCTGAAATATGTCTACACATGTCAAATACAGAAAAGTACGAAAAGGAACAAAAATGTATCAAATATGTAAATGAAAAAGGTGGGACCATAGTAGCAAAATTGAGCAAAGCTATGGAGGCAAAAATGCAAGCAAAGGGTATTCAATTTGCAACCGTATTTCATATAATGAAAAGGGGAAGACCGATGTCATATTTTGGAGAAAATAGAATGTTGTATCAAGTTATTGGTTTAAAGAACGTTCCACAATCTCATTTTTTTAGATACCAGTTTGGGAGATTGTAAAATGTCTATCTCTAGTAGAGAAGGAGGATCATGAAACTATGTGTTCAAAAGGAAAAGTATATTTCCATTTCTTTAGATGAGGTTACCATGGTTGATAATACTTCATGGATATGTATTCATGTTTACACATTTACTAATGAAATGAGGACTCCACACCTCTTGGAAATTCATAAAATGATAGAGAATTACAATTCTAAGAATATTTATAAATTGGTGGTATCAAATCTAAAGGATATCACCGGAATGGATGACTTTTCCATTGTAACAAAATTATTTTGTGTCAGAACCGATGGTGCAGCTATAATGTAGGGAGCCAAAAATGAGTGCATGTGTTAGACTTTAGACAACTATTGCTTTGTATATGTTTTTTTTCCACTGCATGTCTCACATAATGAATTTCACATACAAAATTGTGAGCACATTTTAAAACGTAGCTAAAGTGGAGGAATTGATATGTGATCTCCATGCCTATTATTCTTGCGAGTCTAAGAGATTTTTAAAATTTCAAAAAAATCTATTGGACTATGAGAGGAAAAAACTTCTCAAATATGTAGATACCAAATGGATATCTCTGTATGAACTGCCTATAGAATATATGATGAATATCCTTCACTAACGGGATTTATGTTTAAATACCGCAAGGTTGTAGATAAAGCTAAAGATATATTATGTCGTCTAACTGACATAGAAACTTTACTCACACTTTGTAGTATTTTTCCCATGTTGAGGGAGCTTAATATTTTAATGAAGCATGCTCAAGATCATTCTTTCTACATTACAGACTTTATAAGACTCAGAAGATATATTTGCAGGATTTTAGAAAGTTTATATATTTCTTATGGGAGTTTTTAGGGTGTTGCTTTTGAAAACTGGAATGCATTGACAAATTTGAAAAATTCTAGGTGCTTCTTAAAGTACAATATAAATGATCATCTGTGTATAACAGCACATGGAAAAGAGATTCCACTTCATACGTACCAAAAAATAATTGATATGGCTAACTCAGAAATAGAAGAAGTAAAAGTGACACAAAATTTATATGATGTAGTATTAATCAAAACTAGGAATAAGTTGAGAAAGATCTCTGAATCGTTAGCTAAAGAGATCTAGGAAAGATTCAAAAATGATAAAATACTTGAAGCAATGGGAGTTATAAATCCGTAGTTCTAGAATTTGTCTACTGGTAGAAAACCTTATACATCTATCATTCCTTTATTTGTCAAAAACATGGGTGATCTTACTAATCATTTCTGTAAGACTGTAGAGGTAAATGGAGTTTTAGTAGAAGGAATTTTGGAAAGAAAACTACTTAGTTCATAGTCAATGGATTTTGCTAATACAATGATATGACAAGTTCAGCTTCTACAAAACCCATAGGATTATAGTGCCATGAAAAGGATTTGGAAGGATATATGTTCTAGTAGTATTCTAAGTGAAGATTTGAGTGAGTATATTAAGCTATATGAGCTTTGTTAAACAATGATCATGGGTTCTATGGAAGATGAGAGGGTTTTCAGTGCACTATCCTTTTTAAAGTAAAATTTTTGAAACAAAGTGGATAGGAATCTAGAAAGCTATCTCAGATTGTATGTATCGAGTGACTCAATGTAGTCTTTTCCTTATGATAGAACACTGGCATTTTGGAATTCACTAGTAGACAGAAGAGGAGTAAGTAATATTTTGCTTGATCGAGACACATCCATAAATCATGCTGCATTTTATTTCCAAGACACAAATGAAAGTGTTGCTCCAGAACTATTCAAATTCACATAGATTTCATTTCTTCTATACATTATTGAGACTACTTATGTACTTCATTCAGTGATTACAACTTTCAATAAATGTAATATTATATTTGTCATTATTTGATCCTTCGTCATTGCAACAATGTCATTATTTGTTTCAATTATGCCATTTGTTTTTATGTTTGCTTTTCAAATTTAGACTGAAATAAGAACACATTCGTCTTTTATATCTGTTAATTTATTTATTTTACATCTGCAAGAATTCAGAAATGTAATGAAACAAAATAGTGTAAATTTAAGCAACATTTACGTAAACAATAGAAAAGAAACATAGTTTGTATTAATATATAGTAACATTATACAATTCTAACTTCCAAAGTTCATATGAAATTGATTTCTCATGTGGCAGATTACTTTATGAAAAAGTACAAATTCATAAAGCATTGTCAGCCAATACAATTCAAAAAAGGGGTTGTTATAACATCTCAAAGCTTCCAGACAAGTTCTATCATATAAGGACACATTACGAGGTCATCCTCTTTTCTACCTATGATTCAAAATCATAGTTTTCCTTACATCACATACATGGAATAAAAACTAAAAAGGGTTGGCCACTATCTTTTAATTCCTACACCAGTGTCGAAATTGTGACAACACACCTGTCACATGGTGAACTTAACTAACTTATCAAATTTTATGATGTAGGTGAAGGTTTTTCTTTTTCCTACGTAAGAGATGGAGGAATAACTCCTGATGCCTAAAGATCTCCTGCTACAGTGTTGATATTTTCTAGTATATTCAGCTCCTCCCTCGCTACATCTCCTGTAGACAAAAGTGTTGCATCTGCATCTATATTTTCCTTCAGTAAGATTTCTGGATCCATATTATGCTCCTTTATTATCCTTCTCAATGTATTATTTTGTTTATTAATAACAATGATTTTTTCCTTCAACTGTATAAAATAATTCAGGATTTTGCAGGCATTCTTCAAATGTGCTTCAAAAATAGCTACTTCTTTCTTTAAATTTTCATATTTTGCCTATAAAATAGAAATATTAAATTTTTAGTCTATCAAATAATATGAAAAAATATATTGCAGTGGTTATAATATCAGATAATTTTTAGTTTTTCATGTAAAAGTAAATTCCCACTTACATTAGTCTTGTCTTTAGACCATTTGCTATTAAAACATTAGTCTTGTCTTTAGACCATTTGTTGTAGTAAGCATGTGCTTCAGCATTGAGATTTTCTAACTTGATTAGCATTATGTCTACAATTTCATCATTGTAATAATTACTATATGAAATTGTCCTTGATTGAGATTTGTTTAGAAAAACATCTTGTCATGTTGGTTGGCTCTCTACGACAGTGAACAATGAATGCCTTTGAGCATGATTATGGTATCTAGTATTTATTTCTTTTATCAAAATTTTTGCTCTCCTTTCCCAAGACCACACCAAATCCACATCAGACATTACAACCTCTTGAATTTTTGCCCCCATGCTATCTGATATCATATTTTCTAATATAAAGTGTGTTTTTCATCATCTATTTGTGGAGAAGCCCTTGGGGGAGGAGGAGAGTCACCGCCTGTATTCCATGCACATTTTGTTGTTGAGGTGGAGTAGATTGAATCATGTCATGGGTGTCAAAATAGTTACTCTTGGCTGCATCCCCACTATCGAAGCCTAAATACTCCTCATCAAGGGCGATGTTGTTGAAAAGTTGTGTGGCTGTTACACTTAAAACCCCACCTAGTGACACCCAGGAAATTTGGTTGTAGCAGGATGAACTATTCTTGCTGACTCTGTAGGAAACCTAATATTCTTTCCTGAAGTCCTCCTTTGTGTTTGTACTTGACGTGTTGGAGGAATTGGTGGCCTCCTTGCAAGTGGAAAATGACCTGAAGCCATATTACCTGCATGGAGCAAACAACAAATTATTAGAATATAATGGTTGGTGTTTGTAAATGCTAAAAAATTGTAAGGAAACAAAACATGTAAATCAAACTCTTGTCTGATATACCTCGCATAGAGAGAGACACAATCGTGATATTTTGATCTCCAGGATACTGAGAATGAGTTTGATCTTCATCATCCATCTCAGTAGTTTCTAAATATAATACATGTAGAAAAGATCAGTAGAAATATTAGAATACATAATCTATAGTAATTGTTTGAATTTTTAATTTATATATAAAGATAACTTCATTATTCATACATGTAGTTAAATGTGATGGTAAACGTGTTGTGCATATCAACCCCCTAGGTCGCTTACAGCGAGGTCTTCTTGGTGTTGATTCTGTTAAATCCATGTCAGAATTAGCAGAGACCTCTGGAGGGGCTTTACCTCTAGCAATTACCTCCTTATGAGATGTTGCAGCTATAATTTTTCTATGCAAAATAAAATCATACAATTATTATTTTATTTTAAATATTCAAATTGAAATCGTTATAACAATAAAACATAAAAGTAACTTTTACCTGTTGTTCTTCAAGACTAAGACCAATCATCTTATCATTGATTGTAGTAGGAATCATATGTTGTGTCAATTCAGTAGTACACTTCATTATAGAAAGCAAGAATAAAATTGCAACAAGAAAATACAATCCTTGATTTATCAGTTTGATTGGCTTTGCGGGCATGGGAGATATCTGATTTTATTTTGTTGGACAAATAACTGCACCAATCAAATTGTTGACCTACTAGTGTCCATAATAAATACTAAACTACCCAATAGGGAATGTCTGCACATCTACCCTGTAATACAATCGCCTGAAAAGTGAAGCAACTGCAATAAAGAATTTTTTTGTAATACCTTGTAGAAGAAGGCCTCTTGATGATCGATTAAGAGGAGCTGTAATTACAAAAAGGAAACGTTAGATCCTTTGTGTGGTGAGTAATGTTAAAAAAATCATTTGAAAATAATAAACTTACCATCAACCTATACATTGTAATGAGACTCCAAAAACTTTTTGTCTTTCATCTGTAAGGACTGCCTTTGTAGTAACATGCGGCTTATTTTGAAAGGTAAACCTATTAGCTGATGCACATCCTCGGGTTCAATAGAAAAATAAATTTGATGATGTTTCGGATGCATGACAAGAACAGAAAAATTTCCATCTTTTTCGTTGTAAGAGGTGAGTAGGTAATCAAGGATGGATGTATCAGTGTCGAATTGGGGCATGTTCACAAGCCCGGAAAATTCTGATTTTTCCAGCCAATCCTTTAGAGTGTCTTTTAGTTTTAGTAAAGCTAAAATATGTGGGCACATGAGGTTTTTGTATTGAAATTTGGGTGTAGGAATAGATGTGGTACTGGCCATTGCTGAAATTAGGGAGAAGTGAAATTTGGGTGTAAAATTAGAGAGCTCAAAGCACTAGAAATTTATGGATAAAAGTGTAAAAATGAACCTTGAAATGGTATTTATAGAGTCCAGGGGTATCATTAATGAGCATTAAATACATTGGTAACAATGCCCAACCCACTCCATCCAAACCCTCATTCACCCAACCCACCCATCCAACCCACCCATCCAAACCTTAGCCGACTAAGCCTCACTCAATAAACCCACCCTACCAACCATTGCCCATCTATCCCTTCCGTCAACCCCACCCCATCCAACCTATATTCATCCAATCCACCCATCCAACCACTACCCACCCAACCCCTTCCCATCCAACCCCTTATTGTCCAACCTTCACGTGTCCAATCCACCGTCCAACCCCCACTCATCCAACACACCCATCTAACCCCTTCCCATCTAACCCCCACTCGTCCAACCCACCCATCTAACCCCGTGTCCAACCACTTTGCCCAACCAACCCACCCATCCAACCCACTCTATCCACCCACCCATCTAATGGGTGTCTAACCCACCTGCCCAACCCCACCGTCCCAACCCACATGTCCAACCCACACGTCCAACTCACCCGTCAACCCACCCTTCCAACTCACCCGGCCCAACCCACCCGTCGAACCTCCTCGGCCAAAAAAATGTGAAAAAATGAGGGACCAATGCTCGTAAAATCACCTTCACCATGAAACATTTTTTTGTGGAAATTCACCAACGATTTGAAAGTCGTTTTATGAGATTCACCGACAATTCGAAAGTAATTTTTCAAAGGGGTCTTCTTAAAATGAACCACCGATTGACTTTTTTATCAATTTAATTACCTCAATATAAATGTGTGTGCTAGGATATTGCCTTAATAATGAACCCCATGCAATAAATCAAGCACAATATAGGATTCATTTCCCCATCTCCATTAGATGATACAAATATACATGTTCGATTATCAAATCTAAGAACATCAACTTTGAGATGTAAGAAGAGATCAAGAAGACAATGCCTCCTAGGATTGATTTCAATTATTGTGGTCTTTTGAAATATTTTGCAACATTGCAATTTCATGTCCCAGAAATTGAAGACATTTGGGCTGATTGTAGAGATGAAGTATCAATTAGAGAAAGGAAAAAATATATTTACCTTGGATGAGTTTTTTCCAATTTCGCAGACCCCTCAAATTGGACAACTTAATAAATATTGGTGTTGGTGATAAATAGAGTGCAATGTGTTATGGATACCAAGGTATCTTTTGGATGGATCATGGGTGAGTTATGTCCAAATTGATTTGATGTAGTAATCGGGAGAGTTGCGTTGGTAGAATGGTCAAGCCGGTTATGGTCTAACAAGGAGAGATAGGTAGTAGAAATTCTACCAGCTTGTAGCATGTTTGGCTTCTACTGGCCGATAGAATTATAGCATGTTACCAACCAGTAGCTCAAACAAATGGTGAAGGTAAAGGATCATGGAAAAGAGGTGAAGAGGTTGTGCATGGGAAATGGTAGCATTTACATGCTACCAACGGGTTACATGTTAAAATTCTATCGGTTGGTAGCTAATGGAGGATGGGTTGGGTGACTGATGTGGGTAGTTTTAGTAGAATGTGCGAATTCTACCGGTCGGTAGAAAAATTCATACTATCAGTCAAGTAAATGTATGTTATTGGGTGGTAGTGGAGAAATATGGTGATCGGATCGTGAAGGCATAGATTGAGGCGGTATGGAAAATGGTGATGGTACGGTCACTATTGACCGGTAGTAGGGAGATGTGTTACCGTTTGGTTACATGAATACACTACCGAGTTATAAGCAAGAGCGTAAGGTATAAAACATTCTCGGTGACACCATAAAAGGATATGTTGGTTGGTCGGGAGAGAAATGTTACCTCTACGGAGGCAAAATGCATACATCGGCAAACTACAAGAATATGAGTGATGGTTTAGGCATTAATGAATATAGTACGGCAGATATCTCAACAACTAGTTTAATGAGGTATGGTGTCTATATCTTCTCCTATGATAAAATTACCCTTGGGAAGAAAATTAGCGAGGATTAGATACCTCTTTTCAAATATTTAATTAAGGTTATCGGTGGAAGAAAATTCAAGTTTCCTTCTCTATATAATGTAAAAAAACCCTCATTTTGAGGGGGATATTCTAAAATGTAAAGGAACTCTTTCAAAATTGTTCCAAAACTTTTGTGAGTTGCAGGCCTTGAATTTGAGCATTCTGCAAAGAATTCTTTCCTTGTTTCTATTTTGTAATGGATTGTGCATCCTTTTGAGAAATAAAATTCAATTTTTGTGGATTTTTATTCCCTTACTTGTTTTATATTACATTTCTTTCCTTACATTGAATTTCTTGGTATATTGTACATATTTTTTCTTCTTATAGGACTCAAATCAATTGTGCTCCACAAAATGGATATTTGAATGTTTGTTTTATTTTGTGGCACTTCTATCTACCCTCTCCTACTCCATTTTCTTCATATTTTCACTCACTAAGAATATCTCCACCCCTGGTTTTGGTGTTATCACCTCTATTAGTTTAGGATTTCAGTTTTATGCATCTTCCTCTCTCCCTGGTCCCTTGGAATTATAGGTTAGTGTTAGGTAGTTTCATTTCCCTTTCTAGGAGTAGTTTTAGCATTAGGAATAGGTAGAGGAATCAGCCTTCTCTAGAGGTCTATCTCGGGTTGCAAGGTCCCACAACTTGGAGACATTCCTATGTTGCCTCAAAATCCCATGTTTTCTATGACTTGGGATACGTTGCAATTTTGAGCTACAATAGGTTTGGCACGCCAGTGGGATCTAGAATTCAATATTTCTAGTTTTATCAATTTTGCGTGTGTATCTTGGTAAAAGTTTAACCCTTTAGAGGATTTATTCTTACACATCTAATGACTCCAAGTAGGAAATATATTGGCTTCACTAACTAAAGTTCCTCTAGTTTATGAGAAGGATCCATACAAGGTATAGAACAATAGAAGAAGAATTTTTGAGTACTGTAATTAACACTGGGAGGATAATAAGAGTAAGAGTAGTTCAAAGGTCACCTTCACCTCCAAATAGGAATTTGTCCACACCAACTCTGGTAGGCATTTCTGTATTCTACTAGAGTTCTCGGGCCTATCATTATGGCAACACAACATAATCAACCATTTGATAATTTTACCGGTAGTAGTCCCCTTTCTCTTAATGCCCAATTCCTATTTTAGCATCTGCACTAAAGAGTATCCCTTTCTTCGAGTGGGAAATCATACCCTCCATTTGACCATATTCAAGACATTGTCAATGTGTGTGCTGTAAATTGAGAAACAAGGCGAAGCTTGATTAAGCTGTATTAATCTCAATCAACCAAAAATACAATGGAGTGTTACAATTCTTATAGGAATTGAACAGCCATGTGTAGACAAATAAATAGGTTACACAGGTAAAACTAAACTCATAACAGCTTCCAAAATACATCCGGGAAGCACATAAATTGTTATAACAATTATAACAATTATGCCTGTGAGAATAAAAGACAAATATGGTTTAAAAACCATATAACAACATACAACAATAATATGGTTTATAATATAACCATATAACATTATTATTTAATTAATAAAATTAATTAAATAATCAATTTATATTATATTATGCATAATTAACCTAACATTCCCCCCTTAATTGTGCATTGTCTCAAGGGATGAGGAGAGGAATTCTCTGAACAACTCGAACTTGTCACGTGCAAGTGACTTCGTGAAAATATCTACTCATTGTTCAATTGTTGGACAAAATTGAAGTTGGATGTTGTGCTTCAACACATGTTCACGTATGAAATGAACCTATACTTCAATGTGCTTTGTTCTCTCATGAAAAAATAGATTGTGAACAAGTTTGAGAACACCTTCATTGTCAACATACATGGTGGTTGGTTTGTCTGTGGTATTCCAAGTCCTTCTAGTATGTGACATAGCCATATCATTTCATAGATAGCTTCTCCTATAGAATGATACTCGGACTTTTGTGGAAGAGTGAGAAACAAAGTGTTGTTTCTTGCTTCCCCATGATATTGGTCTAGATCCCATAAAGAATACAAATCCTGAAGTGGATTTTCTGTCATCAATATTTCCTACATGATTTGAATCTAAATATCTAGTCAAGAAGAAGTTGTCATTCTTCTTGTATTCTAGACCAAGATCCATTGATCCTTTGAGATATCTCAAAATGCACCTTGCTTCTTTCCAATGACAAACTTTGGGTTCTTGCATGAACCTGGATAGATAGCTCACTGCAAAAACTGATATCTGGTCTAGTGTAGGTCAGGTAAATGAGACTCCCAATCAACTGCCGATAGAGAGTGGCACTTACCTTAGGAGATGGATCTAAATGAGATAACTACAATCTATTCTCCATAGGTGTAGCAATTGGTGTGTAATCCATCATCCTGAATTTCTCAAGTGTTGTCTTGGTATATTTCATCTGAGAAACAAAGATGTGATTCTCTTTCTACCATACTTCCAATCCAAGACAATAATGCATTAGCCCGAGATCTATCATGTCAAACAATCGATTAAGATATTTCTTCATTGCATCGATCATCTTCACTAAAATTCTAGTGATGACTAGATTATCGACATAGACAACAACAATCACAATCTCCCCCTTGCTTTTTGAGGTAAATATTGGGATCGTATGGATTTCTAACAAATCCATGTTGTATGAGATGCTCATCAATCTTGATGTACCATGCCCGGGTGCCTATTTAAGGCCATACAGAGATTTCTAAGTCTGCATACCTTTTCTTCTTGACCAGGTACTACATATCCCTCAAGTTGAGTCATGTAGACTTCTTCTTGTAAATCTCCATTTAGGAAGGCACTTTTTACGTCCATCTAGTGGACTTTCCAGCCAAACTATGTAGCTAGAGAAAAGATCATTCTAATTGTTTTGATCTTAGCTATGGGAGAAAATGTCTCCTCATAGTCTATGCCTTCTTTTTGTGCATACCCCTTTACTACTAGTCTCACTTTATACTTGTCCACTATCCCATCTGACTTTGTAATTTGTTTTAAATATCCATCTGCATCCAATGGGTTTCTTTCCTGGTGGAAGATCGATAAGCTACCAAGTGTTATTCTTCATCACTGATTGATATTTAGAATCCATGGCATCTTTCCAAGCTTTTGACTATAGGGCTTCCTGGACTATAGAGGGCTCATCAGATTCAATAACTCTACTCATCAAAGAAAAGTTAACTTCTTCTCTTGCTTTACTATGAGTCCATGGTCTAGGGTGGATGTATCCAGTGGAGCATCCATTCTTGCATCTCGTAATGTGCTAGTACACCACTTGGGCATACGTTGAACTATTCCCATGGGTCATGGTTCTATCTGATCAACACCATCATCCCCATCATCACTTTCATCTTCTAAGGGAACATCAGCTTCAATTTTTACAACTGGTGAAAATCTACATCTGGTGAGTCTAGAGGAGGAGTCTCTTGCTTCTTCTTCTCAAAAAACTCAACATCTCTGCTGGTGTAGACATTTTCTGGTCTTAGGATCCATCAATCTGTACCCAAGATTCTCTTCACTATGTACCCAATGAAGATGATTTTTGTGACTTCATGTCCAATTTCTTTCTATTCTGCTTGGGTATGTGCATGCTTGCTTTACACATGAATACTCTAAGGTGTGCAATAGATGGTTTCCACTTTGACCATGCTTCTTGTGGTGTTACTCCTTCAAGAGAAACTATGGGCACTCTATTCAACAAATACACTTTTGTATTTGTTGCTTCTACCTAGAATTTCTTTACAAGTCAGAGTCATCGATCATGCATCACACCATTTCCATGATAGTATGATTTCTTCTCTCAACAACACCATTTTGTTATGGTGTGTGTGGAGGAGGCATTTGTCGATGAATCCCATGAGTTTGTAGGTAGTCTCTAAACTCATTACTGGTGAATTCCCCCTCAATCTAAGTGAGAGAGTTTGATGTGATGACCATTTCATTCTCAACTACTACTTTGAACTTCTTGAAAGTTTCAAAAGCTTCACTTTTCTTACGAAGACAAAAAATCCACATTTTTCTTGAATAGTCGTCAACACAAAGCATGAAGTATTGGAACCTAGAATGACTTGGTTGCATCGGAGACCGCAAAAATATTGGTATGAACCAAGTCAAGTTTTCCATGAGCTTGAAATGTACTCTTCTGGAATGAATCTCGTGTTGTTTTCCTACTAGGCAGTGAGGACACTTGTATGTATCCTTCTGAAGAGATGGTAGCTCATGTACCATATTATGTTAGTGAAGTGTCTTGAGATACTTGAAACTTACATGACCAGTCTTTGATGCCATAACTGTGTTGAGGTAGAGTTCTTAGCCATAAGTTCCTAATCATCTCTATGGACAAAATCAAGCTGGAACATGCGTCCCACATTAGAGGCTTTTGCAACTATTTTTGAGCCTCGTGATTTATCTCGAATCAAACATGTTTTCTTGCCGGAATGACTATCAAAGTCAATTTTTAGATTGTGATCAAGGAGTTGACTAACTGAAAGTAGATTCTTTGTCAACCTAGGGACATATAAGACATCTGATAGTCTACAGTTACATGAACCAAGGGGTAGAGAAATGTTCCCAATCCCCTTAACTATATATGAAGAATCATCTCCCAATGAAACATGATTTTTGATGGTGTGTCCCTCATTGAAATAAACCAGTCTTTGTGGCTAGTCATGTGTCAAGTGGCCCCAAATCAACATACCAAACATCACTAGATGATGTGGATGGTTCACTTGATCGAGAAGTGAACAAGTAGTCTTCATTGTCTGATTATTCTTGTTGCTCAACAATATTTCCTTGTTGATGGGGTCTTCTTTTCCAGTTCCCCTTTTTTACCCGTGATGTAATCTAGTTAGATTGTCATTTGGTATCGAGCTATACCATTGTTATCATATTTTGTTAGAATGTCCCTTGTAAGACTATTTTTGTTGAGGTCCAGAGTTCTAGATGAACCTTTCTTGTAAGTATTATACCAACAATCTTGTAGGTCATGTCCTCTTTTGTAGATTGGACATTGCTTCTTTGTTGTTTGTCCCCTTGATACTGATTTTGATTTTGGGATTTTGATAGGAATTAGGTTTTCCTTTACCTTTTCCTTTCCATTTTTGATGTGAAGAAAGTGCCTACTCCTCTTCATCATCCTTATTATGTATGGCTTCCTCTTGTTGTAGTAAGTTTACCAATTTGTCAAAACTAACGGTTGTATCTGACACATTTAGTGTTGTAACAAAAATGTGGTAAGAAGAGGGGAGTGCTCTCAAAATAATGGGAATGAGAGCATCATTTGAGACCACTTCTCCAGGGCTAGAAGTGAAGCCCTCAACTCTGCAACTCTTCTTAAGAAAGCTTCTATTTTTTCATTTTGCTTGAACTTCAATGTGTGTAACTGACTTTACAAATTTAGTATAACATTCTTGTTCTTGGCCTTGTATATTGTGCTCAACTTATCCCACACTTCTTTGGCTGTTGTGGCATCATGAATGTGGGGTTGCACATCGTCAGACACTCCAAACAAGATGATGAGTTTGGATTTCTAATCTGCTTTATCAAACTGCCTTTGTTGTGTAGTATTAGTAGTTGATCTGGTTAGAGTACCATTCACAACAGGATAGATTTCTTTAAACTCAAGCTATGTCTTAATTTTTGTCTTCCATGCAAAGCATAGTTGTTTCCTCTGAGTAGTTGTGAATCGGAAGAAAAAAATTGGGGGCATTGGTGCCCATTTTGTAGAGATCACTGATAGGGTTTGGCTCTTATCACTCAAGTATAAGGTCTCCCAATCTATATACCATCAGTTTGATATACCGAACCTTTCTATATATGCACCCTTCCGATATACCCGGCGGTACGTGGAAGAAGCTCACCCTTTCTATATACGGTGAGTATGTGAAAGAGGTGTTAACGTACGTGAAAGAATTCAATACATGGTACTAAGATAGTATTGAGAGGGGTCTGTGTGATTATTGACACCAGCTCAAAGAAATATCCTCATACACACGTGTAACTTCGCTATATACTTGGATAATTTCTCAATCTGGATTTATGTCGTGCAATCATTCACAAATGGATGGGATGGCTCATAGTGTGTGCATTGTGACCTTATTACTCCCCATTGATTTAAAGGGTCGATGCCTAGATGACATTGTTGTAGCTATATTAGGCATTAAGTGTAGTAGTAGTCATGATGGCTTTACTCGTAAGTGCTTCCCTAGAGGCACTATATATACCGAACGTTGCGAATGAGATCTAGGATCTCGTGAGTGTTTCAAAACCAATTTTTTTGATTTTTTATTACAATATTCTGCCAGTTTTTGAGCAATTACAAAGTTTACAGTTGACTATGGAAACTGTAAATTAGTACAATATACTCAAACATGTAATTACATTCAAAAAATTAGAAAAAAATGAATGGCAAAAAAAAATTGTTTTGCGGGC
This sequence comes from Taxus wallichiana var. yunnanensis, assembly GCA_018340775.1. Taxonomy (NCBI): domain Eukaryota; kingdom Viridiplantae; phylum Streptophyta; class Pinopsida; order Cupressales; family Taxaceae; genus Taxus; species Taxus wallichiana. The sequence continues at coordinate 155,644,890 of CM031242.1, read as the reverse complement.
CCTGGTGGCCTGTGGAGCCCAATACGACTTGCTGAGCAAAAAAAAAAAAATAGCTCAAAATGAAGTTTTTAGGTAGCCCTCCTTTGGAAAAATGTGCTCAGAATGCAAAAATATGCAGAGTGGGAAAAAAAAGTTTTTCCCTAAAATAGGGTTTTTCTCACTAAATTTAGTTAGTTATAACTAAATTTGAATTTTTCTGCTAAAGTTAGTGGTTCCACTAAATTTTCCACCAAATTTGGTAGTGGGTGAGGGAGGGGGATTTGACCCCTTGACCTCTCTTGATGGGAAGTGTCTTACAAAAGTTATGCTAGCCACTTGGGCGGCTAAGCTAAACAATTATAATAAAGAGAAAAATGTAATTAAACACTTCCAAACTATAAAACCATACCTCTTCAAAAAACCACGGTTTTGGAAAGGCAGTTTTGAGAAAAATTCAGAAAAGAGAAAAAATGACAGGTGGTTTTGGTGAGAATGAAGGTGGTTTTGAGTGTGTATGGCACCTTAGATCATTTTTCTTCCTTCCTTTGAGCTTGTAATCTCTTCCTTGGTGAATTCTATCCTCCTCAACCTTAATTACAATGAATAAAGGTGGTTTTGAGGAATTTGATGGTGGTTTTGAGGAATTTTATGGTGGTATTGTAGGGGATGGGGCTGGGAAGTTGTAGAGGCAACTCTGGCTCTCTTTTGCTTGCATAAGCTTCTCCAATGCTCCTCAAACTTTGCTGCAATCCTCCAATATCCTTCAACCTGCTTTGAAACCAAATGTAAATTGAGAAACAAGGGTAGAATCCTGATAAATTTATTAATCTCAATCAACCAAAAATACAATGGAGTGTTGCAATTCTTATAGGAATTGAATAGCCATGTGTAGACAAAGAAATAGGTTGCACAGGTAAAACTAAACTCATAACAGCTTCCAAAATACATCCGAGAAGCACATAAATTGTTATAACAATTATGCCTATGAGAATAAAAGACAAATATGGTTTAAAAACCATATAACAACATACAACAATAATATGGTTTATAATATAACCATATAACATTATTATTTAATTAATAAAATTTATTAAATAATCAATTTATATTATATTATGCATAATTAACTTTGACATGTACTATTCATAAAATTGTTGAACAAGATGTGGTTATTAGGCTATTAGCCTTTGTACTCAAGGGAGATATCTTCAATGGTTCGGAAGTTTGACAGACAAGATCAATCACTAATTGGAATCAATTGGGAACATCCGTTTGCCATCATTTTGCGAGAAGGAAATGGATAACCTCTCTTTGTTAGATCAGTTTACAACTATAAATATGGATTCTAATGCACTCATGGAAGATTTCAATTTCAAATTTTAGAACACAGGAGATCATTCCAGCCCTTATAAGGCCAACTCTGAAGGTGTATTTCTTTACTATTTAAAATCTCTAAATTCGATATTGTTGTCATAATTCGATATATTGGGGTACAATAATGTTGGACCTATGTATTAGCCATTAGGGATGAAATTTATCTAATCCAAGATATAAAGTTAGCTCCTAGACCACATATGCCCTTATACCCTCAATTGCCTCAAGTTGCTCAGCCTTTTGTTTCTCCTATTCACGAGAAATATTCCTAGCCTACTACCTCCACATATTACTCTCATGCAGAAAAAGAGGATGCGAGATATGAATGCCTTAATTATAAATATGTCTCGATAAAGTTATATCTTTGGAGAAACAGAAATCCTAGTTCTATAGGAATTTTTCTAATCGGGGTCAATCTGCAAACCGAGTCTTTAATCAAGGTTATCATCCATACATGAATCAACAACCTAATCAGAAGTATGGACAAAATCAGCAGAATAATAGGTGGCAAGCTCAAAATGCCTCTCTTCCACTTGTAATAATTGTTCCTCCTCAGCCACCTCCTATTGAAATATTTAGTCAAGCACTGGTCTTGATGCAAAATAATGTGATACATGAGGCTGAATGGTGTTTCTCATGTAATCAACCACATAGTTCATATGGTTGTGCATATGCATTACATGATCAGACCCTCATGGCTCAATGTTCTTCCAACCAAGCAAGAGCCATTGGTAGAAGCACCCAATCCTAATGTGGAAGGAGTTCAAGAGGCCAACTAGGACAAAAACCTCATGTTCTTTGGAGCTGAAGATTTATGTGCTTTAAATCAAGTAGTGGGAAGTTCTAATAGACCTCAGATTAATGTTGTTGATAATACAAGGTCTAAGAAAAGAATGTTGGAATCTCAACTTGCATCCTCTTCTAATCAAGGAAATACTATCAATAAGAGGGAATAGAGTTACGACAAGTGCAGATAAGAACAAATTTCCCGAGGTTTCTAGTAGACATGTTTTAGACAAGGAAGTTTTTGTTCATCCACAAGTTCCTATCCCAACATTGCAGAAATAGAGAAAGGAGAACAATATGCCACAATTTTTGAAATCTATGGGTCTCCCTTTTAATATTATGGAGAAAATGAAGAGGATGAATGTCAATGTGACAATGTGGGATGCTTTGGATATCCCATCATAAAGGGACCTCCTATGTGAAGCTCTCAAGTAGTTTCCCCTAGCTGACCTAGTGATTCAAAAGACACATGCTACTGATCAATATTTTCCAAGCAAAGGAAGATCAAGTAAGTAAATTTATCAATACCCCACCATTTTACATGTCATTAATTGTGGGTAAACACTTAGTGCATAATTGTATGATTGACTTAGGGGCTAGTACCTCTGTTATGCCAAAGAAAATTGTTGATGTCTTGGGTCTTAAGTACACCCTTGTTTATAAAATAGTTTTACAACTTAATGGGTAAATTTTTTGTGTATTAGGAGTGATTAAAGATATGGAGTTAACACTTTATTCTTTTCCTTTCCTAACTATAATCCATGACATATGAGTGATTGACTTACCCCCGATGTTTTCTATTTGTTTTTCAAGAGACTTTAAAGCCAAAGTAGGTGGTTATTTGTCTTCAGATTGGACCCCTATGCTCTTAAGAACTAGGTATGGTACACGATTTACTAGGTAAGTTGAACCTATTTTTCTTATCATGTTGAGTCTTATAATCCCACTCCTCTCCAATCTTATTGTTTTATATAAGAAGAACATGAGAAAGAGTCGGTTTGAAGAAGAAAAACCTGTTCCTCCTCCTATCCCCGATCTATCCTTAAATGAATGGGCCAAAAGTTGTTAGGAATTGGATCCATATGATGAAATATTGAAAATCAGTCTTGGTACTTACTACATTCTTAAAGAAGGATCTACTTTACCTACACCATTAAATTTTGAAAAGGATGCTACTTTTGTACTATGGAAGATGTTTTTTGATAGTTCTAGGAGCAGAAATGGAGCTAGGGAAGGTGTTGTGTTGATTTCTCTATTGAATGAAAAAAAAAAATCTCTCATAGATTCTAGTTTACATGTTCTAATAATGTGGCAGAATATGAGGCATTGGTGCATGGTGTTTTAATTTCTAAGAAGAGGAAGATAAACACATTGTAGATTTTTCGAGACATAGAATTGGTGATTCATCGGGTGAGAGGAAGTGTGCTAAAAATAATAAGGTACTAAAATCTTATAAGCCCAGATTTTAGGATCTTTTGGAGAGTTTTGATTCTCTTAACCTGTGGGTGGTGCCGAAGTTAGACAAAGAAGCATATCATATGGCATCCCTTGGATCATAATTCTCACCTACTCAATATTTTTTCAAAGGAAATGAGCATCATATCAGGGTGATAATCAGGCCATCCATTCTAGATAATGAGACCATCTGGAAGGTTTTTGATAGTGATGAAAAAATTGTTTAGTTCATCAAAAATGAGGCTAAATTCTCCTTAGAGATGTAATCTGATTTGCATGATAACTACGGTGACCATATTATTCAGCTAAAAACAAATAAATTTCCAAAGGGACTGGTCACCTTGGAGCATATTTTTAGTCCTGGATGATGATTTCAAAGGGGATGAAAAGAATATAGCAACAAAGAAAGAAGACTTTCAATCAATTATAATTACATAAGGAAAGGAACTTCTGTTGGGAAAGGTATGTGATAAAAGATGAGAAGAAATATTTCATTTCCTTATGTCAAAAATTTAGTGATGTGTTTTCTTAGGATTATGAAGATCTAAAGGGATTTAATCTAGATATTGTGCAACATTCCATAGATCTTGATCCCAATGTCAAGCTAATTAGGAAAAAAACAAAGGCCAGTCAACCCTAAGATAGAGCCCCTCATGAGGAAGGAGTTATCCAAACTCATTGAGGAAAAAATAATTTTTCAATCAAGTACTCTACATGGGTGGCCAATCTTGTCCCGGTTAGAAAGAAGAATGGGGAAATCAGAATTTTTGTTTATTTCTAAGATTTTAACAAGGCTTCCCTAAAGGACCACTACCCTTTACCTTCCATGGAGTAGATTTTGCAAATTGTTGTAGGGGTTGAAAGGTTTTCCATGTTGGATGGGTATTCAAGTTTTAATCAAATTAAGGTTAGGGAAGAAGATCAATTTAAGATTGCATTTACAACCAAGTGGGGTACATATTCCTATCAGAAGATGCCTTTTGGTTTTTCAAATGCAGGTGCCACATTTCAGAGAGCAATGGATATTACTTTCAAAGGTTACATTAATGAGTTCATCCTTGTATACTTGGATGATATTACCATCTTCTCAAAGTAGAGCAAGGATCACATCAGCCACTTGGAGAAGGTATTTGAGAGATGTAGGGAATTTGGGGTGTCTCTTAACCCCAAAAAGTGTAATTTTGCAGTCCCTAGGGGTAATATTTTGGGACACATTGTTTCAAAGGATGGCATTTCCATTGATCCAGACATAATTTCAGCCATCCTCTCTCTCTTTTCCAACTCATAAAAATCCTTGCAATCATTTCTTGGCAAGATTAATTTTGTTAGGAGATTTATTCCTAATTTTGTAGGATTAGTCAAGCCCATCACTTTGATGTTAAAGAAGGATTCATCTTTCAAATGGATAGCTGAAGGAAAGGAAATTTTTTCCAAGATCAAATAAGAAATTTCTCAAGCTCCTACACTTGTCAATCCTAACTATGGTAAGGATTTTATTTTGTATGCATATGGAGCTGATGTTAGTATTGTTGTTGTTTTGACATAGAAAAATGATGAAGGTATGGAACAACCAGTGGCCTTCTTCATTAAAAACTGAAGGACTATGAATTGAAATATATTCACATTGAAAAATAAGTTTTTCATCATGAGAGCTCTAAATAAATTCAAAAGCATGCTATCCACCAATCATATCAAAGTTCTTGTCTCACATTCTAGTGTGAGAGACTTCATTATGGGGTGGATATCAATGAGAAGAGATTTGGTGGGTCACTAAAATAATGGAGTATGATGTGACTATTAAGGCCACAAAACTAGTAAGAGGGAGAGAACTTTGTGAACAAATTACTTTGGATGCTCAAGATAATCAAGAGACCTCCTTCATGAATGAAGAACTTCCACATGATGCTAAAATTCAACAGGATGAAGGAGATGCAACCAATAGTCACAAATTTGGATGAGTGATATGATCACCTTTCTAGCTACCAATGCATACCCTCTTGGTCTAAGAAAAAAAAAGACATCTAAGGTTGTAGTCCATTCCCTATGTATTGGTGGATGGAATTTTATTCAAAATAAATATTGATGGGGTTTTTCTTAGGTGTATTGAAGGTGAAAAAGTAGAGAAATTTTTAACATAATTTCATGATGGCTTATCTAGTGGTCATTTTTCAGCCAAATCCACAATAATGAAAATTCTAAAAGTAGGTTACTTTTGGCCCACATTATTTGTTGATTGTCACAAATGGGTCATAAAATGTAAGGAATGTGCTTTCTTCACTAGCAAGAAGAGGTTTGAAGCTCTTCCACTTCATCTAATTCAAGTAGATCAATCATTTTCCCAATGGGGCCTTGATTTTATTGGCATGATCAACCCTCCATCAAGTGTTAGTCATAAGTGGGTCTTAACAACTATAGATTATTTTACCAAGTGGACCAAGGCTATGCCATTGAAGGAAGCAACTGAATCATTCATTCTTTACTTCCTTGAGGATATTGTCACAAGGTTTGGTATCCCATAGACCATAATTTCTGATAATGCAAAGGCTTTCCTAGGATCTAAGATTTTTGATTGGGATCTTAGACTTGGTGTTTATTTGAAGACTTCTTCCAATTATTACCCTCAAGGTAATGGTTTGGAATAATCTACTAATAAGAACTTAATTAGAATTATGAAGAGAACAATGGATATCAATCAAAGACAATGGCATACCAAGGTGAGGAATTCTCTTTGGGATGACAAGATTATAATGAAAAACATTATTGGCACTTCCCCTACAATTATTTTTATGGAAAAGAAGCAAGGCTTCCTTTGTCACTAGAATTTCCTTCACTTGAGTTGGCCCAATAGCTGGAATTTGAAGGGGTAGATCAAAGAGAGATCAAGATTGCAGAATTGGTTGAGCTTGAAGAACTGAGGAATTCTGCCATGATCATATTAGAAAAGCATCATAAATCAACCAAACAGTGGTTTGATAAAAATTTAGGTTCAGTTGTTCATATTTTGTGACTTGGTCTTGAAATGGGATGCTGATAAAGATAAACTAGGGATAAACTCCAAATTTGATGCAATTTGGAGTGGTCCATATATCATTAGTGCTTACAAAGAAGAAAATTCTTTTGAGTTGACTGACCTTGATGGAGATGCACTACCAATCCCAGTCAATGGGATTTATCTTAAGAATTCCCATTAGGTTATCTTGTTGCATCATTGTACATATTATATTAGATTTTTAATTCCTCCAAGTGTTTGCAACACATTTTTCTGTTGGTAGTTTAGATATGCTTTTGTATAAGTGTTTGTGCACACTCTGCATGTTCCCACTTGGAACATGTATGATCTTTTATGTTTGTACATATTTTGGTGCCTTTTTTTCTATTTCACTTTACAGTTTCATGTAGGGTTTTATGATGGGAACAATTAGTTCCTATCTCAAGAAGTTTTAGATCAAAATCAGGTCCATGCAAAGATTACTTCACATGAATTTAGGGGTGAATTTTTCAAGTATCAAATTATTTTTGACTCCATGCCCCGATAATCTAACAATGCTGATTACCTGTGAGTCACCAAACTATTGTCTAATTTTTAGGCCCGCAAATTGGAAAACTTAATAAATATAAGTGTTGGTGGTAAATGGAGTGTAATGTGTTACGAGATAATAGGGTAGCTTATGGATGGCTCAGCCAATTTGTGATAAGATGATTTAATACGGTGAGTTGGGTGAGATTCATTGGTGGAATGGCCAAGCTGGTTATGTTATGATAGGGAAAGATAGGTAGTGGAAATGCTATTGATTGGTGGTAGCATGTTTGATTCACCGGTCAATGCATTATAGCCTACTTGCTGGTTGGTAGCTCGAATGGGAGTGAAGGAAAAGGATCATGGACGAAGAGGCAAAGAGGTTATACATGGGTTCCAGTAGCATCTTTATATATTACCGTGGGTAGCATTTTTAAATGTTATCGTCTAGTAGCATATAAAAATGCTATCAGTTGGTGCAAGCATGCTAAAATAGTATTGGTTTGGTAGATAATGGAGGACCGGTCAAGAGATAGTGTGGGTGGTGCTAGAAGCATGTACGGATTTTATCGGTCGGTAGAAAATTCATGCTACCGATCGGCAGCAAATGTACACTATCATCGATAGCATAGAAACATGGTGATTCGGTTGTGAAGGCATAGATCGAGGTGGTATGGAAAATTTTTATAGTACAGTCACTACTACGCAAACGTGGTAGTAGTGGGGAGATTTAATAACAAGCTGGTTGCATGAATATGCTACTAGCTAGCAAAGCAAAGAGCATAAGGTAGAAAACACACTCCTGTGCAACACCAAAAAGGATATGTAACCGGTAAATTAGGGATATAAATGCTCTTTGTCGAGGGTAAAATGCATGCAATGGCCAATTTCACCAATACCAATGACGGTTTGGGCATTAATGAATATGGTATAGAGTATCTCAACAACCATTTTAATGAGGTATGGTGTTTGTGTCTACTCCTACAAAAAAATACCCTTGGGAAGCGAATTAAAAGGGATACTCATACCTCTTTTTAGATATTTAATGAAGGTTGTTAGTTGGTGGTAGAAATTTTGAGTTTCCTTCTCTATATAATGTAAAAACCCCTCATTTTGAGAAGGAGATATTCGAAATGTAAAGGAACTCTGTCAAAATTGTTCCAAAACTTTTGTGAGTTGCAAGCCTTGAATTTGAGCATTCTGCAAAGGATTCTTTCCTTATTTCTACTTTGTAATGGATTGTGCATCCTTTTGAGAAATAAAATTCATGTTTTGTGGCTTTTTCTTCCCTAGCTTGTGTTATATTACATTTCTTTCCTTCCATTGCATTTGCAAGTATATTGTGCATATTTTGTTCTTCTTGCAAGACTCAAATCTATTGTGCTCCACAAAAATGGAGATTTGAATGTTTTTTGGACTGTGGCACTTGGATGCCCCCTCCTGCATTGTTTTCTTCCTATTTTCACTCACTAAGAATATCTCCACCTCTGTTTTTGGTGTTATCACCTCCCTTAGTTTAGGATTTTAATTTTATGCATCTTCCTCTCTCCCTAGTCCCTTGGAATTATAGGTTAGTGTTAGGTAGTTACATTTCCCTTTCTAGGAGTAGTTTTATCATTAGTAATAGGTAGAGAAATTGGCCTTCTCTAGAGGTTTGTCTTAGGTTGCAAGGTCCCACAACCTGGATATGTTCCCATGTTTCGTCAAAATCCTAAGTTGTCTATCACTAAGGGGGGGTGCAATTTTGAGCTCCAACAATGAGGTAGTAACTTTTAATCTTGTTGATGTTTCTAAAGATGTTATTGATGATGGAGATTTCTTGGATTAGTATGTAAATGAATTTTGAAATCATGCTATTTCCTTCAATCGATTAGTAGATTAATGAATCTACGTCCATCGAGGATAGAGCTTATCAAATCCTCCTTAAAAAAAAAACTCCTTGTTTTACTCTTGGAATATTCATCACAAGTATCCTTAATTCCAAAATTTCAAGTCACTTCTACATCAAAATTGGGCACCTCTTAGGAATAAGAATTTAAGAGTGAGGTGCCTAGGAAGAATTTTAAGTTTAATTTCTATAGCAATGGAACCGGGAATCCTATTTCATTTCTTGATTCCTACACATTTATTGTTTTTGTTGATTCTCTTTCTCCTCAACATATGTAAGAGATATAAATTAGCATTTTGGGCATCTAAATGGTTCCTTCATATTATCTCATCACTCACATAGTCCCCATTGTTACCTTCCCCCATAGGTAACTCTTTATGTCACATCTCCTCCCATACTTCTTCTCCTCACCGTTCTTCTTCTCTATCATCTTATTCCTTGCAGATGTCATCAAGATCTCTGCACCCATTGTTTAATTTTTCCTTCATCATCCTTTATTAGAGTTTCCAGGAGGATCTCTAATGAAAAATGAATGCACGAGAAATTGCAGAAATTGAAATAACTAACAATAAGATGCAATATAACCAAGAAATCATAAGGAAATAATCAATCTAAATCAACTCATTACTCCATATTATCCATATTCCATAGGATATACTGATGCAAGTCAAGTACATATAGGTGGTGAATGTGCAACCTCATCCTAGATCATTGGGTAATAACTCTCACTAACTAATACTAGAAGTAGAGTTGAATCCACACAACTAGTATGCCTACTCAATAGAATTGGTAAGATAACTCAACAAAGCTGGTGAGTTAACTCAACACAACTGACACACCTAAGCAAGTATATCCCATGAGTGTAGTAATATCTCTAAGTAAATAAATAAATATAACAAAAATTTATATCCTACACTAACATCCTCATCTCCTCCAATGTCACTCATGGCACATGTCTTCTCATCCCTCTCCCCCCTTTCAATCGGGATAAGTATGACTTTGGGATCTCCCCACATGACCCATTTTCCCTCTCCTTATGCTACTCCTTTTTCCATGCCTTCTTATCTTCCCACATATTCATCTAGTCATTTCCATCCTTTCTACTCCTCCATCTCTAGTAACCACTTTTCTTACTCCTCCCAATACCACGTAGATGATCACTACTCCTACCACATAGGAACCCTCTTCCTCTTTTCCATCATGGAGAGTTGTCAAAACCCCAAGGAAGAGGAATATAATCATCCCTCTAAGGAATTTTATTTTAGTTCATCGATTCCTTCTCCCTCACGCACATCCAAGAAACCAAAACCATCTCCCACATCACCATTGATGTATCTGGTCAAAGGTTTGTTAAGATTGTGGTGCCTACTACCAACAAGACTAAGGAAGACATCATGGATTCCTATTATTAGATAACTAAGGTGGCACTTGGGAGGTTACGACTAAAGGTGCATAGTAAAATCTACAAGAATCCATAGATATTCTCTTCAAAATCTCAATAAAACCAAAGATTCAAAAGATGAGATAAAGGAGAAAGTAGAGAAATTGATAGCTATTTTTCTTAAACTTTCCAAATAAACTTAGGTCCATGTTCCCTCCCCAACTTCGATCAGCTTCGATTTATCATATGTGTCAAAGATAGAAAATATCGGTTAATGGGTAGAGCGGTGGACAACTAGATACAAAATCTCTTGATTCGGGAAAAAGGATAATTGAGGATGTTTTCAATGCCTATAATGATAGAGAAGTTAAGGATGGACGTTAAAAGATGAATAGTGAGATCATAGAGGAGTGTGGTAATTGGGAGTTAACCTTAGAAGCTCTAAGTGAGCTTAAAAATGCTTATTCATATGTCTTGCTTGGGAAGGGATTATTGATGACAAGGATAAACACTTTAAGTTTTGCAAGGCCATTGACTTTCGAGTCAAGATTCTTCAAGAAGCTTGTGAAAAGCTTCAAAAGGAAAAAGTAGAAGTAGTTGATACTATTAATGACATTGATGATGAATTGGTGAAGATCCTTCAACATTCCTGGATGACAAGTTGAATATTTTACCCGTTGATGATATTTTTAAGAAGTTTAAGGACTTAGTTGAAAAAAAGTTTTTAGCTCGAGATGATTTTGACTTGGCAGAAATTGATAAGTTGATTATGTGTCAGAATGTTTTAAGCAGTTTGGCCAAAATCATTAGGATTTCTCATAAGCTTCGGAAGGATGAGCAATGTGTTCAAAACATGTGATGTTTTGAATCGATATTCATGTACACGATGAGAAAGAAACATAGGATATGGTCTAAAATTTCCAGGAATGGCATCTTAAGAAAACAAAGCTTGATACTAAAAAGGATATATCTAATTGAAAGCTTTTTTGTGTCTTTTCTTTTTGCATCGAACATGTTAATTTTTGAGATGTTGGAACATATTTTGGATTTTTAAGTTGGTGGGTCATTTTTTGAGGTCCAATCAAGGAACTATTAATGTATATTTGTTATTTTTAGTATTTAATCCAAATTTTTTCCCTCTTTCTCTCCTCCCCTTCTATATAAATGTAAAAAAATGGCATTGTAAAGTGTGGGATATTTTTGGAGCAAGATTATAGATCTTGGAGTTGTAAAAAGATAAAACTCGCATTTTCAATCTTGGTACTAAGGAATATAAGAGATATATTACAAACTATGAGTTGTGGTATTATTTTCTTCATTTAAGGTATTGTTCTTAATATCAATGCATTATATGGTTCTTTAAATTCCAGTATCTTGTTAATTATATCTTCAACATTTTATTACAATCTTATCTCATGTGATTATCTTCGGATATTCATTTTCCAAAGAGAAATCACACTTCCAATTATTCTTGTCTCACACTTTTAACTATCTGTCGTCACTTCTTTTCTTCTATTCTCATCTATCTTCCTTTCTATTAAATAAATGAATCTATTGGTGTCATATCCAAACCCCAAATGGTTATATTAGTGTAAATATTGTAAATATTCTTTGGTGTTATTAGAATAGTAATAAAAAGGGAACCTCCCCTTTATCCGAGGAGGGACTTTGTCCCACATATTGTGGTTGAACCTCATATTTTTATTTGATAAAATATCCAACCAATAGGGCCAAATTACAAGGATAAAACCACTCATAGTCCTATATTAGATTGTTTGAACATGTACGATTACTTTAGAAGAACTAGTAGTGTTGGGATTGAATGATTTAGAATTGAGAAACTAATTTTGGATTTACAAATTTGGTTGGAATGGATGCCTATTCTACTGATTGGGTGGATAGTAGGGTCTATAACTCTGATTTTGTTGTCTTTTAAGGGAAACTATCTCATTCCCAAAATATTTTAACATGTTCCTCAACTCTTGTAATTCATTTTATTGGCTTAGATTTGTATTATTTTGACTTAAAGGATGTGTGATAGTCATTGGTGTTTGAGATATTATAAGTATTGGAAGAGAAATGGAAGGATGGGGAGATTGGCATTGAAGGCCTTCGTGTAATATTTCCATCTTGTATGAGACTTTTTCACATCAAATTGCTAAGTCATAAGCATAAATAATTTTCCTTCCACCCATTGATTGTATCACTGAAATATCATAATTTAAATCCCTTTAAAAATACAAAAACATGCTTAAGAGTAGGCCTTACCAGTTGTGGAATTCTGTCCCAAGTCCTTTGAAATTTTTAGTTGAAGTCAGACATGAACTCTTGTGGTGCTCTCTTGATGGTAGTCAATTGTTCCACTAGTGAAATATGATCTAATTTATCTTCAAATTTCTTGCAAAAACTTATCCTTCCGATCCCATGTAATGATAGAATTTACTACCAATCCCCACATCCACCTTTGTAATGATTTTCCTTTGAAAGAGGTTGCTAATAACTTGACTGCAACATTTTCTTGAGTAATATGATAAAAATAGCATATATTGGCCACATATTTAATGTGTTCTATGGGTGTAACTTGATTTTCTCTAATGAAAGATGGAATACTCTTAAGAGTGGAAACTGGGATATCATCATGTTGTGCAAGCAATAGTGGGATACCACCATTGAAGGGAACAAAAAATAGATTTCTTAGGATGGCCATATTGAGATTCAGATTGGATATGGGGAAATTGGAAAGTAAAATCTGATTTTATGGGATGAGTGAAGATTTAGAATGTGATTTGGAACTTAGAAATATGTTTGTTTGTTTAATTTAAAGGTAACTCAATGAAATCAAATGGAACACCTTTTATAGATGTTTTGGTCATAACTTTTGGCATGAATATTACATTGATCTACTACCAAGATGTTCTTTAAAGTTATGGAGCCACCGGATGTGGGATGAATGCGTCTTAAACACTAATACTTTCCAAGAATAATGTCAAATCATTAAGAAAACTTGTTTAATCCCATTGGGCATGTCGAAAAATTTTGCCACAGAGGAATGCACTCTTTTGGGTAGTGGTTTCATGTCTCCCCTTTTGGCTAGCCAAATTGAAACACTCCCGGGTTATGGGTTACTTTTATGTTGGAGTGAATCTCTAAAGATGGTTGATCCCCCTAGTGTAACACCTAAAAATAACCCCTACTCTACTACATGAAATGGGAAATGGGAGAAGGAAGTACTAAAAATAAAAAAGGTGATACACAAGAAAATTTGAGGACCTTCAAACTTTTTTAACCACATATATGGACCACAAGAACCATACACACCATACATAACTTACAAATGGATATGTCAATGAAAAATTGTTTCAAAGAAGGGTTTGAAGCTATGACAGAATAAAGAAGGGAAACAAATGGATCCAAAAGGAAATTTGATGAACTCCACAGCTGAATCCTACAAAAACTTGGTTAAACATAATCTATGACCTATAAATTAACATATAATTACATAAAGAAATTGAAATGAGGACTGTAAACCGAGAGATAAAATGATATCATGAGATAAAATCAGCTTAAATACATACTATTACACAATAAACAAGATGTAGGAAGGTATAAATAGCTTCTTTATTGATCTAAGAGGAAAAAAAAATATAAAATATCACTCATAACCCCTGCTATTCCACTCATAACACTATATTAATCCAAAATGATGAATATAAAGTGTAGAGATTGATTTTTTAATGAATTCCATGGAGTTTTATAGAGAGAAAGAAGAGGAAGAAGAGGAAGAGACATAAATATGCAATTATAATCAATTAAAAATATAAAAGTATAGGGATGTTGCATATCCATTTTTTCTTCTTCTCCGAAGCAGAATGATCTTGATTGAAAATAGGGAGATCCATGCATAGAAAAGAGTAATTTGTGCCCAAAATAGGAAATTCCACATTAAGGAATGAAGTTTAAATGCTCAGAAAGATAATTTTGGCTCCCTTGCATGTTCTTGTTATTTTTAATGGTTTTTTCATGATCAAAAATATTTTCTTACATGAAAACCTACTAATATTATCCTTTTCATGATAAAAAGGAAGTCTCATTACATGATCTTGCCAATTTTAATCTTTATATGGTCAAAATAGTAACTATGACAAAGAAAACAACTAAAAATAGCTCGTTGGGTGTTCTGGGGTTATTGATCGGGTCTACTAGGATTGTGGAGAATTGGTGGAATGGTGGAACCTCCCTCATAGGACCTTAACCCCTAACTTAACTGATTTCCTTTATATTATGAGATGGGAAGTGAATCAAGTACTAAAGGGAACAAGGGAGCATTTCCATTTATTCCCTTCTAGGGTGACATAACCGATTTTACCTCTTTTTTACTTTTGGCGGTGAATCAAGGTTTTGGTGGAATGGTGGAACAACATAATTTTTCACAATGTGCTTTATTCATCTACATCGGGGTTTTTGGAATGAACGGTGATGGTGTTTATTTTGAGCTTGCACCATGTTTTGAAATATGTCCTAAAAAAATGTGTTTTCCATGTTTACAGAGGTCTATACTACGTGAGAATCCATATACCTTTAAAAAAAAATCAAAGTTGAATTAAGAAATGTGTTGAATCTATGTGTAAATTTTTTGTGTTAAAACCCAAGTAGCCATGTCCAAGTTTTTATAGTAAAATCCTACTAAAATTTTCTAATAAAGCTGTGTAAAAGGTCCTCGCAAAATTCCCGAGTGTGTTGATGTAAACTACATTTTATTCCACGCGCTGAAAACACATGGAACATTTTGGTTTGCTTCACGGTATCGAGGCTTAATTTGAATTTTAGTAGAAGTAATATAAATGTGCATTGTGTAAAATAATCCCCAAGGCTAGATGGAATATTCATGAAAGTACAATGTAAAATGTAGACATGGCCTCGTTCAGAAAGTAAACACGTGTAAATATATCATTGGAGTGGGGAAATGAGATTTTTATTCACCTTTGTAGTTTACACCCGGTAAAAGTACAAAATATAATTACAAGTCCAAAGCCTGAAGGAGGACATGTGTTAATCTTGCAATCAAAGTCAACATCAAGTGATCGCGTTAAATCTGTAGTTTTGTACCCTTTGAAAAATGAACAAAAATGCAAGAAAACTCCCCAACCCCATCATTCTTCAGGTAGATACATGTGAATGGCTTATATTCAAAGGAGAAAAGCACATTGAAGGATCGGGATTTCAAGCATTTGTGCATACCGCCATTAATTTATGTTGTTCGGATCAATGCAAGACTTTTAAAAGATTCTTATCTCATTTCAAATCTTCACTTATGCACATGGAAAATCTAAAATCCCTAGCTCTACAAATTCACAATGTAAAGAGAAAACAGTGGTTGTGAAAGGTACGTTTTATACAAGGATTTTAAGAAACACTGGTGCAAAGAAGAATCTCTCGAATTCACAAGAAATGGGTAAGTTCTCACATACCACTTGTGTTTTTCCTATTTTACCAAATTTGCAATTTGTAAAGGGTTGAGGGAGAAAGCCAAAACACATAAGATGAAGCCCCTAGAATAAGGATTTCATCTAGCTTGAGTATTACTAGTAATTTAGACACATTCATAGATGTAAATATGTTAAATGCTAACTTAAATGATTTTATGAAAAGATTTCGTGCTTGGATAAAATTAAATGCATGTTGGCCATTGATGCCAAAAAAATTGCCTTAGTTATGGTATTTCCACCTTCCATACATTCTCCTAAATGTTTCGGCTTTGTCTTTGAGAATTATGATCCAAAACATAAAGAAGTTCTGGATGGAAGTGGAGAAAGGGTGTTAACCCTAACACTAGAATCTTTTCAATTGATGTTAGGATTACCAAAGGTGAAGCAACCAATAGGTATTACTATAGAGTCAGCATAAAAATATTTTGAGGTTAAACATGATGATTATGTTGCATTATTAAATTCTAAATGGTTGATAACCCCATATGGGATCCATTAAAATAATCACTAAGAGGTTGAACAAGACACTATTTTTTAGGAGGTTGATGATTTAATTGCAATGTTGAGAAGAATTGTAGGATTGGAAATAGCATACATGTTCCAGGAATGGATGTTCCCTTTCATAAGGGTTATCTTAGAAGAAAGAGGAAAATTTTGTTGGGAAACTTTTATATTTGCATCAATCCATGCCCAACTTATGGAAATGGCCACAAAAATCAGAACAGGTGTTACCTACAACATCCAATTTTACATGATATATTATTTGATCTATAATATTGCATGTTGCAAGACATTCCCTAGTCTCCCATGAGCTGTAGTTTTAAAGATCACAGAGTATATGATGTATATCCCTAATTAAATTTGGATAAGTGGAAAGGAAATGTGAGATAATCGAATGATGCATTTATTGCACCTATAGTCTACCTTTTCAAACCGGAATGGGAGTAATATAGAATATTTATTGAATCCAAGAAGACAATACTTGAATATGGTTACTTCTTCATTCAATATAGTTTTTTTACTTACATCAGAGTAAGTGGATTTGATGGGCATCCATACAAACTTCCTAGGTACATGGATGACAAATGTACTTTGTGTGAACTCTCAAGGTAATTGGCACCAATACACAAGCTGATTGCAAGAAAGCACAAGACTAACATTAAGTTTCCTATCAAGATTGGGAGGTATTCTTACCCCACTATTACAAAGGCCAGGTTGATGGAAGAGGAAATGGATATTTTTAACATTGATAAATTTTAACCTAGGCACGAGTATGACATTAGATGGGTTGTCAACCCAGCTAAGCATGAGCATAAATTTTAAGATTATTGGATGAATTGTAGGGACAAAGAAGATTTCATTCTCATGTACTTCTCAAGGATGACTCTTAGGAAGTTTATTGATTATAATTTTTTTGTTGTACCTCAAGGAATAAAAGATTATTATAAAACAATGATTCAATATTATACGACCAAAAACTTGAGTCAAAACCAATCACTCCTATAGTCTCTGGTGAAGAAGAGTGAGATATTCCTCTTAATATAATAATTTATGTAATGAGAAGGACCTTGAATTGGTAAAAATTGAAAGGTAACATTCTCTCTCTCAAAGTACAAAGGTGTTAAATAATTTTAGATATTTTAATATTTTGGGGAAGTAGGGTTCATTTTAAGAGACATCTTGGAAATCAGAGGTGGAAAATACCTAGCGAATATCCCCAAAACTGGATTTACGAGAAGGTGAATTTTTTGGGGGTTGTATGAAAAAATTTCACTTGATTTTCAAGTGGTGTGACAGAAGGTTACAGACGCGCGATGGGAGATTTGTTGTCGTGCGTCAAAAAAATGCATTGACGTGCATCAAAAAACCTCATTGACACCGTCAACAACCTTGTTGACATGTGTCAAAGAGGTTTGTTGATGCATGTCAATGAGGATGTTGTTGCAGCCTCTGCCCTCTGCTTGCACATCGAAAAAATCTCTGTGTCGCACATCAAAAAACTCTTTGTCATGCATCTGTTATGCGTCAATATCTATAGTACCTCCTTGTCATGCATCAACTATCCGTCAAGGTAACGTGTCAAAAAATAACCCCATTTTCATGCATCTTCAATCCCTCCTTGTCGTAAAGCGTCGATAACTTACCCCCTTTTTGTGCATACGCAATACGGAATATATCATATTGTTGACAAAATGTGAAGTACAAGTGTTCTACGGTGAATAATCTAGGATTATATAGGGGATATTTTTAAGGGTAGGCGAAGCCAACCCCTAACAAAATTAAAGTGTAATTTTTAGGATAATAGGTCACTGACCGGCGCCAGAAAATTCACCTTTTCAAAATTTTCAAAAATGGAATATTCGCCATATTACAAATAATTTTCCCTGGGGGAAGATATCCCTCCTTGAAAGAAGGAGCTGAAAAAATGGATCCTTTAAATGGAAAGGCTCCCCAACTACCAAGTAGTAAACCAAATACTTGAAATCACCGATGAATGGACTACAACTACAAGTAAGACTGGGACTTCTATGACTTCCCTAACACAAATGACAAAGGAAACACTTTTAAAATCTATTCAAGATGCATCTATTACCTAATCGGTTCCCCTACATACTAGGGGAAGGTGCATTCAAACCAATCACTCCTTTAGTAACATTGTCGGGATCATCTAGCATGAGGAAAAAATTGAGAGGACTATTTGAAAATTTTGACCCAAAACTCAAAGTGTAAAGTGCTAAAGAGAGAGATGTTCGACCTCAAGTACTTTGTGAGATATAAATAAATCTAAGATAATACTACCTTTAGTAAGTGATATTTGTATTTCAATGAATGAAGGTGGTCATGCTTCAAAGAAACAAAAAATTAAGGATCCTTAAGTGATTAATCATATCCTAATTACTGAGACTCAAAGAAAACTTTTTACTTCTTCGAAAGAGAAATAAATGACATCAAATGTCCTAAAAGCGAGTGCAAGTTAATCCACCTACACCACCAGAGGATGCAACTTCAGCTTTTTTCTAACAAGGATTGTAGAAGAAATAGTTCAAAAAAATAAAACCCATAGTACCCCCATATCGAATCATCCCATTAGCATTGTGAGAAAAAGGATAGGGAGCCAATTTTGATGCATTTTATGGGTTAGGATGTTGCTAAGATTATTTAAACACAAGAACAACTAAAGAAACCCATTGAAATAGTTGATGTAGATGCATTTCAAGAAGTTCCTATGCTTGAAATTATAGATGTAAAGGTTGAAACATATACAATGGGGATACAATTATTTCCAAGAAGAAACACAAATGAAAGACATTTCTTAGGAATCAAGTGTTGAATTGAGAGTGGGATCTCAAAGTACCCAAGTTGAGACTACAACACTCTTACAAGAAAAAGAAACAATGACCCAAACACTTGTAGGAGAACCATTTGTAACAGATGTTACCTCTACTAAGGATCAACCTCCAAAATAATTAGAAATGGAAAAGAAAGATGAATCTTCCCAAAGCATAGATTCTGCTAAGGAGGTTATAATTGAAATTGCAAAAGAGGCCAGTAGACCAATGGAAATGAGTATTAAGGAAGATGTGCCAATTAGTGATAAAGATCAATCTAATCACCAGATCCCAACCTGTAAAACAACAGGGAGAATATTTGGTAAGACAAGAGGTTGTTGATAAATAGTCCCATGAGAAGTTGCCCACAAAATAACAACCTTTGAAGGAGGCATATATTTCAAAGAATAAGGAACTATTTGAGGTTTCAATCTTGGAGAAGGAAGCTCTAAGGATAGATGAATACTGATGGCTAATCTGGTGGAGATCTTAAAAGAAGATGTAGGTGTGCCTACTACTTTAGCAGAGAGCAAGGATCAAGATAAAGTATCAATTGGTGATAAAGTTTCAGAAAATATCAGCCAACCCCAAACTCAAGATCAAGAAAAAGAGCAACCAAAAATAGTGGCACCAAGTAGTGAGGAGCAAGTAACAAAAGTAGAGGAGCCACATGAAGAAGTACCAATACTACAAATTTTGCAAGATACATCTAAGAAAATGGTACCCTTTTCAGAAACTCCACAACTTGCACTACAAGGGATAAGTATGGGCAATGTTCCTAAAACTAGTTAGATAGGAACACTCCTTCCATGAAAAGAAAAGAAATTGGTTTAGGAAAACGTTGTAGATATCACAATTATTGCATTATTAAAACCCAAGAGATCCTCATAGAGAGATAAGATCCTCACTAAAACTTGTGTGGATCGGCAAGGGTTTACAATTTCGTAGAAATGATGACCCCATATGAAGGTAAATTGAAAGATGAAATCACAATGAGTGACAATAATGTTACACATATTCAAGCTGGGGAATGCAACTAGAGAAACATTAAATAAGGATATCTCAGTAGATGTTGGAGGCTTGTTGCATAAAATGGATGAGGATAAAGTTTCAAAAAAACAATTATAAGAACAAGCTAAGACACTAACCTCATATATACAAACATGGGTTCAGCCTAGAGATGAAGGGCATGAGGGTACCCTGATATCACCCACGAGATTTTGAGTGAAGTAGAAAAATCCAGAGAAAATGCTAGTTATATAGATAAATGGAGAGAATAGTTATCCCAAAAGGGGAATAAGATCATTGAAGAGGTTACGTAAGAAAAGGGTTTAAGGAAGCTCATGGCTAAGTAAAAAGGCACGTATGCACGGTCCTAGTTGAAGAGATGCAAGGACAAAGCACGTAGAAATAGAACATGTGCGGACCAGAACGTGGGACTTAGCCAAATTTGGGTTTGGGATAGAACACGTGAAAATCATGACCCGACTATGCATGTTGAGTGGATAAGGTGCCAGCCTGGTGACAAGTTGGCCCAGGAAGGAGCATGCCTATAGTAGAAGCTTCTAGAAGCACATCATGGTGAAAAGTGGAAAGCTCGAGGCCTGGGAGAGCATGCTCACATGGAGGACCACATTCAGACACTTGGCATCGGATCTGAGGGCACTGGAGGATGATTTGGCAGCCCAGAAAGGCTATAAATACAAGCACCTGTAGAGTAAACAAGAGAGAGAAAAAAAAAGAGGGTGGAGCTCTGTAGAAATACTGCAAGAACTCTATTAGTGGATAATGGTATTTGGGAAAGAATGTATAATGGGTATGGGGATTGCAATTTTTCTTTTGATAGCCTAGCTACATTAGTCCATTGAAAAGCATGACTATGTGGTCTATTTCTCTGTGACATTTTGTAATGGCTCCATGGATGTAATGAGGTTACCAGTTATATGAATATGAATATCAATGATTCTGATGCATACGTCTTTCTCATAGGTTCTCTTTCATTTATGTTTATGCTAAGTATGGATGCTTGTATACTTCTTTCTGTTATGGTACAAGTTATATAATCTGTTAAGTACTTTCTGTCTATAATGACTACAAGGATCTAGAGGCCATTTTGAGCTCTATGGTTCTTGAATGTCTTAACTCCATTTAAATCTCTTAAGCACAAATCATAGATGATGATATTTCCCACTAAACTCACATAAAAGAGAGACTCGCACCCATGTGTGCCTCGGGTGAGCACCCAACATCCGTTGGGTGATAGGTCGGTGTGCATGGGGTACCTTTCTTTTGTGATAAGGGTAAAAATGACTACATCTTGGTTCCATTTTTGGGACCTCTTTTGAAGTTGTAGTGGGAAATAACATACAACATGATCTGTGTAGTGAGTAATGATAGAATGGTTAACTTTGGAAAGTGTTGAATCATGGTTCAAGAGCATGGAGGATGAATTTTCTTAGAGATTCAGCACTGGACCTGAGTTTGATGCACGTAAATGGGTAGAAGAGAACCTCTACCATGATTTATATGAAACATTTTTTTGTTGTTTCCCAGTAGAGCTGTATGAATGGCTCTCAACGTATGTGTCTAGATCAAGTTGGCATTATGGATCATGCATGTGGACCCAAGAAGATTACCAAAGGCTACAGGATGTAGATCTGATGTGGACCCATGTGTTGTGGATCATTGGTGGAAAGGAGTACTGGCTAGCTACACTCTGGAGTATGCCATTTCCACATATTCTTGTCCGGAGGTTGCTGAGTTTGAGTTTCTGTGGGAGCCTAGAGGATCATTTCTATGTGTTATCCCTCTGGAAATGAAGATCTGGTTGTTACTTTGGGTTTAGAGGCATTTCCAATGGCCGGCTAGACCATTTGAGTGTGGTGAGGGAGCTAGGGTGGAGGAAGATGGAAGATATTACGACTGGAGAAGGAAAGGGAGGAGAGATGGCTCAAGTATAGTGAAGCATGAAAGGGAGATTTCTAGATGATGTGAGGCTGCAAGTGTGATGGATCTATGGAGGTAGAAGATGTTGGGAAGGAGTCGAGGTTCACGTGGAGGATGTGGAACCTAAGCAATCTGTATGCTACCCCATCTTGGCAAGCACGTAAGAGAGACCCCTTTGGCTTCTGGTGAGAGTTCATGTGGAGAAAGAAGATTCATTGGCACGTATCTGAACCCACCCAAGTGACCAAACCCTAGCACTTGGTTTTCTAGAACCAGGAAGGAGTATCATTGACCTAGTTGATATCAAGTGGAAGTGATAGATCTGCACCTAGGAGGTACAATTTTTAGTTCCCACTTCTATGGCTACACATATTCCAGTATTCGGAGGAGTCTTTGGACAAGGAGCTAGTATACAAGCCTTTGGTCTCACATCTGGGAGTGGCGTGGGGTACAATAGTGGTAGTGGGGCACTATCACAGACCATCGGCATAGTTTAGTGGAACCATGGGGACACTTGGCATGACTACTATAGGACCTGGTGGGTCAGGGGGCACAGGACCTAGTGGACCTAGTGGTTTTAGTGGATCTGGTGGCTCAAGAGGCACAAGACCTAGTGGACCTGGTGGATCGGTGGCAGTGGAGGAAACACCGAGAGGGAACCAAGGCTCTAGCTCAGGAGGACAAGGGCCCCAACCACCCCTCAAGTCTTCTTTGAGATGTCATTACACTTTCCAGATTATAGAGGTATTGAGGATGTTGTGGAACATGTTCACAAGTGTGAACTACTATGGCGCAAAGGGTATCACAACCCCAAGAGGAAGGCTAGTCAGTTTGTAACCACGTTGCAAGGGGCACACATAGCTGGTATAGGAAATATGACCCTCATCAAATAGTGGTGGATTATACTACTTTAAAGAATGCATTCTTGGTAGAATTCCACATCCCTGAGTTTGAATAGAAGAGCATCAACACTTTGAAGGAGATTCAACAAGGAATGGCAGAGAGTGTGTGAGAGTATGATGTGCACTTTAAAACTCTCTTGTCTAAATTATCATATGATATTCACCCTTCACAACATGCTCAAGTGGTTTTTGGAGGATTGATCACACCTTTTAGAAGGGATTTATCTCATAAAACTTTCACAGACCCACGTGAAGTGTTGGAAGTGCTACTCTGCATGCCGAGGTTGTTGGTAGTATTGATACTAGTGTTAGCCCATTCCTGGAGGCTCAAATTGTTGCTATGGCTAAGAAGCTAGAAAATTTATTTCTGCAAACTCAGCCCATGAGACTGTAGTGGTTTATGGTGCATAGATTGTGAAGTAGAGGGCATGTCAAGGATAATTTCCCCCGGAGGATGGTATACGTGCCATGATAGTAGATTGTGAAATTTTTCATGGGGACCATGATGCAAGTAGATGCCCCTTATTACAACGTGCAATCCGGAAGAATGTGTCTTGCTACTATAAGATCTACACCTCTACAACCCATGATACTAAGGATTGTAGGCTCATTGATCAGATCCATGAGGCCATTGATCATGGGGTGTGCTAGACCAGCATTGCTAGTAGTTCCAAGGGTGATGATCGCCATTATGAGAGCGCGAGATGGAGGCATGTGCATGGAAGGGGTTTTTGAGGAGGATTTTGTGGTCATGGTAACCATGGGGGAGGAAGGACTGAGTTCCCATGTGGAACCTGTTTCAATTGTGGGTCTACAGAGCATTACAAATGAGAGTGCCCGGACTTGTTGCAGTGCTCATGGTGTGGAAAGAAGCACAAGTATGAGGAGTGCCCGAGTTGTTTGAGCACATGAATCAAAGCACCGAGAAAGACAAGGGCAATTGCAATGGTCAGCATTAAAAAGGTAGACACATAGTGGATGCCATGGGTAACATGATGTAGGTTTGGAACTAGTTTTGGTAACAACAAGAGTAGAAGCCCATGCACAAAAGAGATACCAAGGCAGAAGAACCTAGTTTCGAGGGAGGAAGTAGTTCATGGAAAGTACCTAGACCCTACACATCAAAAGGAGGTATATCAAGACACCATGGATGTCATTCAGAGTTTACAAGGGGAGATCTAGTGTCTAAAGGAGTAGTCCAGGAGGGAGGAACAAGGAAGGAGAGTCGAGGTGCCAAGGGATGACCTGGATGAGGTCAAGGAAGTATGTAAAATGCTAAGGCAAGAGAATATTATTCCCTTGCTAGGATCATGGTTGAGAGAGAAGGTACCATGCACGGAGGAGAGCGTGAGAGGTAGGTCTTGCATGTAAACCTTCCCCCTCACAGCCTTGACTATGACAAGGAGATCACATTGAATGTAGTTGTAGATGGATGGCTCCTTAGTAATATCCTCATTGACATAGGCATGGAGGTCAATGTTCTAACTCTGGATGCATGGCATTAGATGGGAAGACCTGCATTACAACCATCTTTGAATGTGTTGTATATGGAAAACAGACTAAGGAAATGCCCATCGGTGTCTTAAAGGATGCAACTATCACTATCCAGGGAGCTAAGTTTACTGGGGACTTGAAGTCTTGGCGCTCGCCGAGGTAGACAATTTTCAACACTACTTGGGTGCCCATGGTGTTACAAGAACAATGTGGACCTTTGGTTCAACAAAGGGTACATCAGCTTTGAAAATAAGGAGGAGTGGGTCATTATACCCCTGGCTGATGGGAAGTCGATGCCCTATACTGAACCCTTGGGAGAAGAAGTTCTGGACAGGATATATGTGTGCTCAATTAGGGACCCAGAGATAATCCATCCTACCAATGGAGTTATCCAGTTTGAGGATGCTCAGTTAGTAAGTGACACCACCAGCCTAGCATGTGATAATTGGGCACATGGGACTTATGAATTGATCAGATGGAAAGTTGAGAGGATCAGTAAAAAAAGTAACAAAGGCACACATGGTCCGTGCACCTAGGAGGAAAAAATTACCTAAGTATTCAGGAGGGGCCTTCCCTGAGATATTTTTACAGGAGATGGAAGCTCAGTGGAAGGAGGAGAAGGAATGGAGAGGGATGTTAAGTTATGTCCTACTTGGCATAATGGCATGGTGGTGGGCTACACATCAAGAGAGCCTTTTGGAATGGTGTGAGGTGAGAATTTCTCTCTCTGTCAGATTTTCTAGAAGTAACATGCCCACCGTCATCAAGGACTACCATGGTAAGGATCCACCTCTTTCCATATCTAGGAGTGTGAGAGGATCTAGAGAGAAGGCATGGAAGCTTTTCCACCATCCCTTTGGGTACACAAGTTGTATTCTACACTACAGGGTTACGTGTGCGCATGGTACATACATTCTGAGACATGCCGCCAAACAGGAAATTGGCAAGAGCTAGCAGCTGACCTCATTCAAACATTTGAATATCAAAGTACCAAGCCATTAATTGATAAGGCATTGCAAGTTGTTAAGCCTTACCATGGGGGATAGTGCCATGGCGAAGATAGGCTATTGGAACTGCTAGGTGAACTAGGTTTGGAGGTGCACTTTGAAGAAGAAGTAGAAGAAACAGAAGAGTTATAGCTTGAGCGTGCATGTTTGGAAAAGGAGAAAGGGAAGTTGGTGTATGTGATTGATGGGGAGGAAGTAGAAAGCTTGGATGTTAGCCATTCTGTAGGGACACGTGAGGTAGTGGACAGTGTTGATACTCATGCGTGCACACCTACCATGAGCCCTTAAAGACAAAGAAGGTTAACATCGGCTCAGAAGAGGAACCTAAGGAGGCTATCATTGGAGATTACTGGTCGGAGAAGGAAGTCTCTAAGGTCATAGATCTATTTGCATGAATTTGAGGATTTATTCTGCATGGGTACCATGAGCTCAAAGGCATCCACCATTCCTTGGGGGAGATGAGGATAAAGTTGAAGGATGGTGCATGCCCGGTCAGGAAGAGACCCTACCGAATGAATCCCAATTTTGCGTAAGGGTTAAGGAGGAGATAGACAAAATGATAGCTTCTGGGATCATTGAAGCAGTGGAAGAATCGAGAATGGATAAGTCGATGGTAATCAACATCAAGAAGGATGGGTGGATTAGGATCTGTGTGGATTATAGGGAGCTGAATGTAGTTTGTGTCATCGATCCTTTTCCAACCCCCTTCACTGAAGATATTTTGGAAGGAGTCATTGGGCACAAAATCTATTCCTTTACGGATGGATTTTTGGGGTACCACCAAGTCCGGATTGCAAAGGAAGACCAAGAGAAGACAACTTTCACCACTGAGTGGGGAATTTTTGCATACACAGTCATGCCCTTTGGTTTGAAGAATGTGCCTACTATTTTTTCATGCATAGTGGTGCAAGCATTCCAAGACTTCATCCATAAGTTTCTTCAGGTCTATTTGGATGATTGGACAAAGTGTATGGACTAGTAAAAGACCATTGTGACAATTTGAGGTTAATGTTTGAGAGGTGTAGGCTAGTTGAGGATATCCCTCAACATTAAGAAGTGTGTATTTGCTACACCCTTTGGGACTTTATTGGGGCACATCATATGTAAGGAGGGCTTGCTAGTGGATCCTACCAAGGTTGTAGTTATTGTGGGATTGGGGGAACCTACTAGCCAAAGTAGTCAAGTGTGTGGATTTCTTGGGCATATGGGTTATTATAGAAAATTCATCAAGGGGTATGCCAAGATAGCCATGCCTCTAGAAGAATTTCTTAGACATAAAAGTGCCTTCCATTGGGGAGAGGCAACAGAAGGCATTTGACACATTAAAGGATAGGCTTATCACCATGCCTATATTACATTTTCCCTCTTGGGACAAGCCCTTCCATGTCCATGTAGATGCCTCAGGAACCACCATTGGAGTAGTGCTTGCGCACCAGTGAAGGAATTGTTGATCACCCTCTATGTTTTGCAAGTAGAAGTTGACACCAAGAGAAGAATTACACCATGACTAAGTGCAAAGCATTGTCAATGATCTATGCTTTTCAAATTTAGGCAGTATCTACTGGCAACACCCTTTGTATTTTACACCGACCACATGGCATTAAAGTATTTGGTGAACAAGCCCATTCTACAAGGGTGCATATGTTGGTGGGTATTGTTATTTCAAGAGTTTGAGTTCACGGTAGTAGTGAAACCTGGGAAGAGTAATTGTGGGCCTGATCATCTGTCAAGAATTGATTCAGGGGAGGACACAGAGTATTGAGGAGACAATGCCAGATGCACAACTATTTAGGTTGTGCGCATGCCCCTCGGATTTGGAGGAGATTGCAGTATTTTTAAAGGAAGGTGTGGTGCCAGGAAGGAATGAAGGCATTAGAGAAGAAGCAGCTCACCATATACATGCACACCCCTACATGTTGATCAGTGGAGACTTATACAAGTTGGGACGTGATGAAGTTTTGCGTAGGTGTGTATTAGAGCATGAGCACCTCGCCATCATGGAGGAAGCACATGGAGGAAGTGTGGGTGGGCATTATGTAGGTGACACCACCATGCGTAAGATATTAATGGTAGGATTGTGGTGGGAAACCCTGTACAAGGATTGTAAAGACTATTGTAAAGTGTGTGACCATTGTCAAGTGCATTGGCAAGCCAAGAAAGAGAGATGAAATGCCTTTGCACCCTATACCTAGTGCGGAACCTTTTGAGAAGTGGGCAATAGACTTTGTAGGCCCTATTGCACTAGTGGCACGTAGGACTGGGTCACGCTATGTCATCACTTGCATAGACTATTTGACAAGGTGGGCAGAGGCAGCTCCAACTAAAGATTACACAACAGCCACAATGGAAAGATTTTTGTGGGAGAACATTATCACAAGGTATGGATGCCCTTTAAGTTTAACCAGCGATAGGGGTACACATTTCTTAAATGAGACCATGAGGATCCTGTTAGTAGAATTCATGGTAGCTCATCACAAGACTACCCCTTATCACCCACAAGCAAATGGGACCGCAGAAGCATTTAACAAAATACTGAGTCATACCCTGACCAAAATTTGTGATGTCGGAAGACAAGATTGGGATGACAAGGTATCAGCCGTATTATGGGCTTACAAGACAACTTATAAAAGGTTGAACAAAGCCACACCATTTCAATTGGTGTTTGGCATGGAAGCCATTCTACCAGTTGAATTCATGTTACCTTCTCTGTGAATAGTGTGCGCATAGGAGGGTTGGATGATGAGCAAGTGTTGGAAGAGAGAATTGATGAGTTAATGAAGTTGGATGAGAGATGATCACTCACCAGGTGGAGTCGAAAACAGAGAAAGCAAAGAAAAAAGCATGGCATGATCGCCACATCAGAAACAAGAAGTTTGAGGTTGGGAAGATGGTCTTACTATATGATTCTAAGTTTTTTGCCATCCTGGGAAGTTGAAAGTCCATTGGTTAGGTCCCTACACAATCTCATACATCCTTGATTGGGTGCATGTGCCAATTAAAAGTGTTGGATGGAATGAAATTTCCTGGACACTTCAATGGGAGTAGGCTAAAGCCCTACTATAAATAAGTCTTCTTGGTGTTTGTAAATAAGGTAGTTTTTCCAGTTAGTTTAGAATTTTCCTTTATGCATTTATTTTCTTGTGTTTCCCTTTCACGTTGTTGTTTTGTTTTTGCCTTGGGTGCCGGTAACCTTATTACTACTTTTTGAGAATTTTTGAGTGCGCAGAGGACCACGCATCATTTTAGTGTGGGGTGGAGTAATGTGAAGGAGAGCATGGTTAAAATGCCAAGGAAGTTTGTGTTGAAAAACCTAGTTGAATGGCCCTGTTGAAAGAGGTGCTTGGAAAGAAAAGATGGAAAAAGGATGGTTGGTGCCAAGATAAAAGCTACTTTCAGATCCCACGTACAAAGAAGGGAAAAGTGCATAAGCAACATGAGGTAGGCGAGAGAAAAAATTAGGATAGAAGAAGTGCCTTCCTTGGGTACATGTGCGCAAGAGTCTCTGTCATGTTGGATTGGTTGCATGCCAGAAGGTTGGAGGATTTTTCCACGTAGGTTTGGGCGTGAGGGAAAGCACTAAAGTCGGGCTTTGTTTGAAAAAGCTACATTAAATGTTAAAAGTATGGTGGTAGGTGAAGGAGCACTTAATGCTTAAAAAGGGAAAAACTATAAATAAAGGGGTCGGGAACTTCATTATTCACTTTGCGTATAAAGAGAAAGAAGCACTTTTTGCACCTTTGCAAACTAGGGCTTCCAAAAAACTGATCCGTGTGAAGAAACATTTGGAGAAATTGAAGCGTGAGTAACTAGTTTGGATTTGTGAACCAGGAGGAAAGGATTTCACGGGCATAGGAAAAGTGGGAGAAGGTGTCATCTTGTGAAAGGAGTATCCCTAGTTAGGGTTTGAAGAACTAGGGCATGGGGTTAAGGAACTTTCTTCACAAGTTTGAGATCTAAGGTTGGAGAGAGAAGAACAAAGTAACATGGAGTGATTGAAGTAGACCTAGAGAATGGCACCCAAGAAACTAGTTAGCACACCCAAGAAGGGAAAGGGAAAGGGCAAGGGTAAGCAACAAGAAACTGACACATGCACAAATGAGGAGTGGTATGTAGAAATGTAGTACCCAGATGGAGTGTTGTTGGGGAAGGAGTGGGAGTCCCATCTGAGGAACATGTCTGTGAATGACTACAATCATCGGACAAGCACAATCGAGAAGGAGATGGCACTAGAGTTAGTGCACCCAACAAAAAAAAGGACACTAGAGGGTTTTCCCATTTATAATGATGATGTGAAGGTTAAGTTGGAGAAGGCAGGGTTATTACAACTCTTTGAGTTGCCCTACTTTGGGAAACCTGAGTGCTTATATCAATGGCTGATGTCGTGTGTCCATGAGGACTACTTCCACTTCACAGGTGCAAGATGCATAACCCCTCAGCTCATTTCACATTTCATAGGCCTCATCTATGAAGGAGAAGGTTTGGAGGATGACTTGACCGAAAAAGAAGTGATTAAGGAAACTATCGCCGCTTATGCATACAAGAAGGGTCAAGGTATTATGATGTCATGAGACATTAAGGATCCAGTAATGAAGATGGTCGCACACTGGTGTC
This sequence comes from Taxus wallichiana var. yunnanensis, assembly GCA_018340775.1. Classification (NCBI taxonomy): domain Eukaryota; kingdom Viridiplantae; phylum Streptophyta; class Pinopsida; order Cupressales; family Taxaceae; genus Taxus; species Taxus wallichiana. The sequence goes on along the minus strand of CM031242.1, from coordinate 155,614,735 downwards.
AAAGTTAAATGGCCAGGAGAGATGGACCCAGGTTAATAAGCCATGGTTGAATGTTTGTAGGAAAATTTCAGAGGGCACCATCTACAACTTGTCTGCATTCATCGCGGATGAGATTATCAGCTACGTGAAGGAAGGTGATAGGATCCTTTTTGGAAATGTCCTATTAACCATCATGTTTTTCAGAGATCGGGGTACTAGATGCATCAGACAAGTTCATGTGGGAGTACCCTACTGAAGACCCTCACCCAAAAAGAGGTTTGAAAATATGCTTGTGACACCATGAAAACTGTGCACAAGGCAAGGCTTGGAAAAATGGTATACGCACCTAAGGAATGCGTTCGAGGTGGAATGGAGAATTCCTCGAACAACTACCAAGCAGCCACTAGGGGAGAAGTGGAATTTTTGTGTACCAGCATTTCTACTTAGGTAGATTCAAACTATCAGATGAGACATGGAGCCCATGGTGCAAGCTCCCCTTTGCCTTCACACTCAATACTTCCAAGTGGGAGTAAACAGGTTCAAGGAGTCCAAGAAGTTTAAGCTGGACCTTGGTAATCTGGACCAAGACCACAAGGAAATGCAAAGGGTTGGTCTACCCCGGAAAGTGTGCGTACATGTGGAGTGGTACATGTCACATGAAGTTCAAATGACAAGGCCCATGACTCTACCCATTACAGAATGGATCCACGTGGCATGCGTGTACATCCACATAAGACCCAAGTCTGAGAAGGGCACATATCTGGAGAATGAGGTATCTATACCTCAAGATCCAACTAGTAGGAAGAGACCCCACCCAAATGGGAGGAAAAAGAGCTAGAAAAGAAAATACCAAGTGTGGTGGAGACACAGAAATAGGTTCCCCGGGACAAGTGCCAGAACTAGTATGTACACGTGCAAGAAGAAGCCCATAGTAAAAGAGAAGACTCCAGAGCTAGAAAATCCATCGATAAAGGAGTCATTAGGAGAGGAAGAAATAAAATCACCTACACCGGAATCTCCGGTTAGGAAGAAGCAAAGGGTAGAAGAAGAGACCATCTCAGAAGAGACTGAGAGTTTGGACAAGTACATAAGAGAAAAATATGAGAGTGAAGAGGATGAGAGTGGAGAAGAAGTAAGTGGGGAAGAGGACCTGGGAAGGATCGAGGACCACCCATCTTCAATATACATGATTCAGAGGAGGAAGGTGGAGAAGAAGAATAGGGTTCCTTTTCATATGGTGGAAGGATAGCTAGGTAGGAGAAGGCCCCAGGACATGGGAAAAGGTGAGGAAGCTAGCACACGTAGAAGCAAGAGTCTCCAAGTTCTATGTAGAAATAGACAACCAAGGTGGCAGAAGGAGAAGAGACCAAGAACATTGAGACCATGGTGGAGGACAAATTGGAACACAAGTGTTGAGCCAGTGTTGAACAAGGAGAAGAAGGAGAGCGCAGAAGAGGAACACGGCAGCACTAGAGGCCCCATTTTGATTGTAAGTATACCTAAGGGTATGCACATGAGGAGGAAGGTGCACAGAGGGGGAGAGGCTGGAGATGGGTTATATTGATGACCCCAAGAAAGTGTTTCTGCGTGGTTCCAAAGTACCATTCGGTAGAGGAGCTTGTAGAAATGTCATCTTTTGACAAGGAGGCTGCATATCCATGGACAAGGAAGATGCTCTCATGGGCTATAGAGTCCCACCTTGATGAGCTAGAGTTTGAGGTAAGCCATGGGGAAATAATAACATTTCCAGGACCAAGAGAAGACAACCCAGTGGTGGATACCCAAGCAGCTCTCGGATGAACAACTATGCAATGCACTCAACAAAGTCTCCATTGAGATCGAGGCTAGACTCTTTGGGTGGAATGATAGGATTAGAGATCTAGAAGGGGAGCTAAAGAAGAAAGAGGAAGAGCTAGCTAGCTGTAATGAAAAAGGAGCTAAGCTAGGAGAAGTTGATCAGCACCCAGTGGTAGCGTGAATTGAAGGATGAAAAGGCTAAGGTATGTTGTGTACAAGAAGGTGGAATCCATCAATGAGGCTATAGTATTGAAGCATCAGACCTAGCATCACCCACATAGAAGTATGGATCAGCCTTGGGATGCCTGGAGGATTTAACAAGGATCCTCACCATGGAAAGACAACCGCTAGCCTTGGAGTCTGCAGAAGAAGTTTCACACATGCCTAGAGAAAGAGGATAAGTTGAAGATCATAGCACTCATCATGGAATACAACAAGGTTCTTGCTGATGTAAGGGTTGCTTCCCAGACTGTTGAGGCCATGTACGACAATTTGTGGATAGAGACAAAGTGGCAGGTGCCTTGGTCACCACTCATGAAGTAGAACTCAAGGAGTTCCAGGAGAAGAACAAGGGAAATAGGGTGGAAAGGGATAAAATCCTTTGTTGAGGTCGAGAGGAAATCTGAAGCCATTGAAACCTTAAGGGGTTCAATCAAAACTAGTTGAAGGAACTATATCCGCGTATTACATGAAGAATGGATGTGTTGGAGGATATAGGCAAGGAGTTAGAGAAAATCACTGATACCATGAGCGTGCAAGGAGATGGACTAAATTTTGGGGAGGTGAGCCCTAGTGGTGACCTCTGTCAGAGAGTGTAGGAAGAAGTCGATGCCTGGAACAAGTTGGAGGCCGACTTGCAAAAGGATTTTCCTAGCTTGTTGTAGTGATTCCTTCACTCTCCCATTCTTTCTTCTTCCCCATTCTTTCATCCCCTTATTCTTGTTCCAAGGTGTAAGCCTATTGTATTCTTTCTTTCACTAGAGAAGTGTTCCCATGGATGGAGAATAGGCATAGTGTGGGGTGATGTTGGGCCCCTAGAATGTTGGCTAAGTACAAAAAAGTGCATATGCACGTAGGTCCTAGTTGAAGAGAGGCGTGCAAGGACAAAGTAGGGAAGGGTTTAAGAAAAGGGTTTAAGGAAGCTCGTGCACACTGCATGCATGGACAGAACCAAGGGTTTGGGACTTAGCCAAATTGGGTGTTTGGGATAGAACACATGAAAAGCATGACCCGACTATGCATGTTGAGTGGATAAGGTGCCAGTCCTGTGATAGTTGGCCCAGGAAGGAGCATGCCTGTGGTAGAAGCTTCTAGAAGCACATCATGGTGAAAAGTGGAAAGCTCAGGCCTGGGAGAGCATGCTCGCATGGAGGACCACATTCAGACACTTGGCATCGGATCTGAGGGCGTTGGAGGATGAGTTGGCAGCCCAGAAAGGCTATAAATACAAGCACCTATAGAGTAAACAGAGAGAGAACAAAAAGAGGGTGGAGCTCTGTAGAAATACTACAAGAACTTTGTTAGTGGATAATGGTATTTGGGAAAGAATGTATAATGGGTATGGGGATTGCAAATTTTTCTTTTGATAGCCTAGCTACATTAGTCCATTAAAAGCATGACTGCATGGTCTATTTCTCTGTGACATTCGTAATGGCTCCATGGATGTAATGAGGTTACCAATTATATGAATATGAATATCAATGATTCTAATGCATACATCTTTCTCATAGGTTCTCTTTCATTTATGTTTATGCTAAGTATGGATGCTTGTATACTTCTTTCTATTATGGTACAAGTTATATAATCTGTTAAGTACTTTTATGTCTATAATGACTGCAAGGATCTAGAGGTCATTCTAAGCTCTATGGTTCTTGAATGTCTTAACTCCATTTAAATCTCTTAAGCACAAATCATAGATGATGATATTGTAAGAAAATCAAAATGGGGTTATATTAGGGGACCATCCTAGGAAATATCTATATACATTTTGATATTATACCAAAAAAGGAAAAAAGAAAAGATACATTATCAATATGATCCTAACAAATCCTCCTTGAATTAGGAGCAAGCCTATCCAAAAGTCTATTCTTCCTAGAAATAAACTCCCCAAATTCCTCAGCACCTTGAACAAATACAATGTCTCCTTCAAAGTCCCGAGACATGTTTAAATCCATGAGTTCATTAATAATGGCCTTGGGACCTATATATAGTTTGATTTAATTCTGATTTCTTCTCATATGAAGACACCCATTCCTTAATATTTAGACCTCCATGAGATAGCCCTTCTTTCCTACATCTCTTGAAACAGAAGGTGGTGGAGGAATTTTAAAAGAGATGGAAGCAATGTTCAATTATGTCTTGGAGATGATTGAAATGGATGTTGGGAGTTGATTCCCATCCTCCAAATTTCTTCATAAAGAATCTTCAACTAAGAAAAACCATAAGATTTAAGTTGAAGATTCTATATAGGCAAGGATTTTGATGGTTTCCTCTCTAAGTGAGAAATGTGTTGCTCAAAATCATCCATCCTGTTGGAGAGGGAAGAAAAATCATCCACATAGGATTCTTCATAAGGATTATATTATTTTCCGGAATCTCTTTCACTTGAAAAAATATTCATTCAACTAAAAGGGCAAGTTTTGGTGGAATTACTCTTCACGAAGGCCAACACTTAAGCCAAAATATCTATACTCCTTTCAAATTTTTCTGATTTTCCCTCTTACTCAAATGAAAATACATGGTTTGAAAAGTAGAAAAATAAGATTTATCTTGATTAACTCTTAATATAAATTCAGCACATAAATATTTTGAGGCTAAACATGATGATTATGTTGCATTAATGAATTCTAAATGGTTGATAACCCATAAGGGATCCATCAGAATAATCCCTAAGAGGTTATAGAGTTTATTTATTAAGGAGGTTAAAGATTTAATTGTAATGTTGAGAAAATTATGGGATCTGAAATAGCATACATGTTCCAAGAATGGATGTGCCCTTTCATAAGGGTTATCTTAGAAGAAAGAGGAAAATTCTATTGGGAAACTTTTATATCTACATCAATCCATGCCCAACTTATGGAAATGGACACAAAAATTGGTGTTATCTACTAACATCTAATTTTACATGATGTGTTATTTGATCTATAATATTGCATTCTACAAGACATTCTTTGGTCTCTCACGAGTTGTAATATTTAAAGATCATAGAGTATATAATGCATATCCCTAATTACATTTACATACCTAGAAAAGAAATGTGAGACAAGTTGAGAAAACAAAGTATGACACTTAGTAGAAGGCACACGAGAAGGATTAGGCATGGGAATAGGGTGTGTTTAAAGGTGCAAAAGGATGTGGAAGGAAACACGTGTGAAATACAAGGAAGATTTGAGTACTAGCCATTTTTAGGATTACGGGCTATTTTTGGAGATAGCATGCAGAGAACACAAACTAGATAAAGACTTGCATGACACACATAGGCTATTTTTGGAAGAGCATCTACTAAGAGCTTTGCATGGGTTTGAGTTAATAATAGAATTATTACTTCCAGTTAACCAAAAGAGAACTATTATTAGCACACTTGCATGTGTGTCTATTATTGTAAAGGCACATGGATATTTTCAGCATGCGACCTATTTTGGGAATTATGTAAGTGGTGAAGGGAAAGTCCCCACCCTTATAAATATGTAGTAATCTACGTAGGAGGTTATGAGGACTGTGTATGAGCTATTGTGAAGTTATGTTGCCAAATCGATGTGCACATGAACTTATGGTACTAATTATTGTAAGAAGCTTTTGTGTATTTATTGTGTTTAATATAATGGAGTGTATTGGTGATTCAAGGTGTTAAACATGATCATAACTAGTTCTTGCATGGTTGAATTCATTATGGCTATTGTTTAAATCCATTACTCTTTAGATCTAGATCTAGAATATGCTTTGTAGAATTTTTATACTATTTATGGATTTGAATGCATCAACTCTTCATCTTGCTAACATCCTACACAAGCAACCCTAAAGAGGGCCTGGTACCTTTGCACGCTTTGGGTGAGCACTTAGTCTAGGCTGAGTGATGTGTTAGCGCACCTAGGTCATTTCTAGTAAATTCTAGGTTGCATCATTGGTTCCATTGTCGGGACCTCTTTTTAGATTGTTTTTAGGATGGTTTGCGATAAAGACATATTGGTTGAACTCCTAGAAAGTGTTGAGGAGTGGATAAAAGATCTAGAAGAAGAATACACATAGAGGTTCAGCACTAGATCTGAGTTTAACGCACACGCATGGGTGGAACAAAATATGTATGGATTTGTATGAGAGATTCTTCACTATCTTTCTAGTAGAACTGTATGAGTGGCTGGTTTCTTATGTGTCTAAAAGGAATTAGAGGTATCATACACTTGTCTAGATGTAGGAATAATTTCAAGCCCTTTATGATGTTGATCTGATTTGGACACGCATTATGGATACTTGGTTTTGTGGTGTTTTGAACAACTATATTTTGGAGTACTCAATTTCCACTTATTCTTTCCCAGAGGTAGTGGAATTCCATTTTTTATGGTATCCTAGGGGAACTTACTTGCAAGTCATTCCACTAGCAATCAAAATCATGATGGTGACCACCGAACTTAGAAAGAAAAACAATGGCTAACTAAACTCCACCACATTGGGAAAGAGTAGGTTTGGTGAAAGATGGCAGACCTAGCAATAGAAAGGTAGAGAGAAGGAATATACCTCAAGTATAATGAGGAGCATGAGAGGGAGATAGAGAAGAAACAGGATGTGGCAGAAGTGAATGGCATTGGGAAGAGAGATGGCTCACGAAGGATTTGGAGCTCACGCAGAAGGTGTGGAGCCGAGCATCGGGAACTCCCCATTTGGGAAAGCATGACAAGTAACCCCCTCGGCCTCACATGTAAGCATGCCAATAGAGATGACCTGGTCCACAGATGGGCATCTAAATCTACCTAGCAACCTATCCCTTGTGCTTGTTTTTCTAGTATCTAGTACAAAAAATACTCAACAAACTAAGTTGGGTAGTAGATAAGAAGGAGTAAGTCACATAGCAAGTACATCAATGGTAGGGAAAACATCTTTGTTATTGTTTGGAGGTACCTTTTTAGGTGCATCATCTACGTAGAATGTGAGCGTGCATAATTTGGGGCTCACTTATGGGAGTGGTACCACTTCACAGACCATGGGAGTTCGAGTACAGTACTACTGTTGGGACACAGGGAAGTACATCTTCTAGTCCGATTCTAGCTACAGGTGGAGCATCAAGAGGTATAGGTGGTTCTAGCTTTTGGTGGATCGGTGGTGGTTCTAGAGGCGAGAGGTAACACGGGAGGTTCTAGATTAGGTGGGAAAGTTCACACCAACCCCATAATAATTACATGGATATATCTCTTCGTCTCCTAGAGTATAAGGGCATAAAATATGCCATTGATCACATGCACATATGTGAAATATTTGTGGTGCACAAAAGGGATCATGGATTGAGCACAGGGAAAGTTAATTTTCCACTATGTTACTGAGGATGTGCACACACGGCTGATATAAAAATTTTGACCCTAATCAGACTTACGTAGACTATGCAAAATTAAAAGATTCTTTCCTTAAAGAGTTTCATATCCATGAGTTTGAGCGAGAAGAGTATAAGCGTGCTCAAGGATATTAAGTAAGGAACTACTAAGAGTGTCGGGATTACGACACCCACTTCAAAACACTTTTATCTAAGCTCTCTTATGATATTCACATAAGCCAAAGCATGCCTTGATGGTTTTTTTGGAGGTCCGATCACACCTTTTAAAAGGGATTTATCACATAAGACATACATTGATCCACGTGAAGCACTTGAAGTAGATTTTCACACTAAGGTAGTTGAGAGAATAGACACCGGAGTAAGTCCATTCTTGGAGGCATATATTTCATCTATGGTGAAGCATTTGGAGAAACTATCAAAACATTCAAAGCACATGAGACATGCATGGGGATTTAGTGTCTGATTTTGAATTGGAAGGTCACACCAAGGATAGTTTTCCTATGAGATCAATACATTCATTTCTACTAGACTGTGAGATATGTCATTTAAACCATGATGTTTTCAACTTCCCGTTATTACAAAAGCGTCATAAGGAAGAACATATCCTACTATTGTAACATTTTTTGGTCCATAACTCATGATACAAAGGACTATAGATTGATTGGTCAGATCCATGATGCTATAGATATTGATGTGCGACAGACAAGAGTATCGAGATAACTTTAAAGGAAAGAATGAGCACCGAGGATTGGGATCACAATCAAGTTTGCTATGATCATAATGAAGGGCACTATGATGGAGGATGTTGCAGAGAGTCAAGGATACCATGGCAGATTTAGAGGATGAGGCCATGGTGGTGGGCGAGGTGAATTCCCTCATGGAACATGTTTTACATGTGGATCACTTGACCACTACAAGCATAAACAAGAAAACTTATGCGTGAGGATTCTTAGGATATAGCGCCTTGTGGAAAATCAGTGGATTCCCAAGTTGGAACCGAGAATCGAGATATTTCCTGTAAATATCACTACCCACATTGGAGCTACGCATTAGAGAGGCATTACAATAGAATCCTACCATCACTAAAGAGGAGGTTTTACATGCCCAGTACCCAAATCCTACCCATCAGAAGGAGGTTTATCAAGAAACCATGGAGGTACTCGAAATCTTGACATGAAATACATTTTTTAAAGGAGAAGTCACAGAAGATATAACTAAAGAAGGAGGTAGAGACGGTCCAATCAGATATTGATGACTTGAAGGAGGTATGTAGAATGGTGTGCCAAGAGAATATTATTCCAATACTAGGGATTTGGCTAAAAAGAAACACTCTACGCATTAATACTTGTTGGTCATCAAAAAGGACTTCAAGAAGAGCAAGGTGATCGGGGAAGAAGTCCCTCCTCTTTAATGGGAGAGGCTCCTTATTCAGAAATGAACCTATTTACACATATACAAAGCATGATTTTCTTGTGGAACTTGGATATTATGAAAGTGTTTTCTATAAGGATCATCAATCACAAAAGGACTAAGGAATGAAAATGCGAGAACGAGTAGAAAGGAACCATTCAGAATTATAGATGATAGAGTAATTCTTTATGCATGCGAGGGTGTAGCGAATTGGAATAAGATCATTTGTATCACATTAATAAGATGAAATTTGAAAAGACACAAAGTTCGTAATTAACATCTGTAAGAATACAAAGCTTCTCAGCATAATACAGACAAATGATCTAACAAGATTAAATGAATAGCTTAGGAATAAAGGAAACCAGATAGACAAAGAATGAAAAATCCTTCTGTATTGATTTCTTTAAGATTTATTTACACTTTCAGAAATAAGCCAAGTTCTTCCTCCCAAAATGGTGAGGAGAGGCCATTATATAGTTTACAAATTAGTTACTCCTGGTAACTACTTCTTTTAACTAATGATTAGTTAAAGGGCTGCAAATCGCAATACCCCAACTAATTACAACAAATCCGAGAGAAAGAAGGAGAAGAATCAGGAGAAGAAGACAAGCGTTCAAGATTGGGAGGGACCCACTGATTTAAGGATCCATTGTCTGAATCTCTTCAACGCCTCGGCTATGTCTCTACCACGTGGGACTGATGTGTTGGTGGTGGCATCTAACTTGGCAATGAGTTCTCCATGCACGTTCATTAGTTTCTTGAGTCGGGATCGAAATGAGCTCATGCGAACCGAGCATGTCTCGCACATTGTACTAAAATTGGGAAGCCACCGGTGAATGTCAAGCCACTATCATGAATCATCTGTGCCATAGCTGAAGGGTTTGCATCTATCATCCTTGCCCAAAAATCCCCAAAATCAAGGTGGTGAACTTCACTATCCCCGATATCGGGAACGGCAGACTCGAGTGGTGAAACTTGTTCCTGCCCCTGGAATTTGATCTTCATGTTGATAGTAACTTGGAGAGTAGAGCTGCAGGTTGGACTTGGGATGGAATTGCAAGGGAAATGGATACGCGCGCAGAAATTTTGGTTGCAAGGGTTCGAGCAATAGATAGCATGAAAGCAGTGTGTAAAAACGCATAGGGGCAATTCATTTGAAAAGCAAGATATTCGGGTAGAGTGGGAAAAATTAGCATGAATGGCACTTGGTTCATTTGGGACATGAGGATGCGAAAGCGTGAAGTATGTGGTCGGACCGATTTAGGCAATGCGGGAAAAGACACACAAATGATTTTGGGACATGCGGCGACGAAAGTATGCGGAATACGTGAATCGACCGAATTGGGTGAAAAGGGAAAAAGATGCACAGGTGTTCTTGGGATGTAGGGGAAAGTATGGGACGAAAGTACATGGAATATGTGAATTGGCCGAATCGGGTGAAAAGGGAACAATGGGTCCTGGGTGAACTTGGGACATGGGACAAAAATGTCCGACGGGCCCGAAAAGAACGGACTTGGGTAAACGGCCGGTCGATCGGGAACAAAGAGCCCGAATGAACTGGGACACACGGGACAAAAATGTCCACACGAGCCCGAAAAATAACACAAAATGACCCAAAAAACATAGATTTTCCCAATTTCTTGACTTTTCACATTATCAGGACAACAGAAAAGACACTTAACCTCAAATTTTTAATTTTCAACTTCTTAAAAGTAGGGGAATTTTGAGTGGACAATGGTGGCTCTTACGGGGATGACTTGGCATAAATTCAAAGAATGAGACAAGGAAAGAATTTAGAAAAGCTTTGGGAAGTAGACCAGTACCTTATCCATTGGGCCACGGAGTCAAAAACAAACCAATACAGAAGACAACACCGCAAACAACACACAAAAACAAGGGAAGGAAAGGAGGAAACACACTATACAGAATATACAAAGAACTTCCTAATCACCTACGAATTAAAAAGTTTAATTGCCCACTATAAGGAAGTGGGAGAGAAGAACCATCCATATAATCAAGGTAAAAAGAATTCTTACCAGCAAAGTGCCTGATCTTGAAAGGTCCAAGCCAAAGGGAATCAAACTTGCCATGGCTGCCACGAGGTTCATGTCTTTTATCCCACAACAAAATAGTGTCTCCAATTTTGAAATCCCTGAACCTGGCTTTCTTATCAAATAATACTTTTACTTTCTTTTGGTGAGTAGATATCCTATCAGCAACTTCCAATCTGTCCTCATTCAATTTGTGAAGATACATGATTCTCTTATCTAAAGAATCATTGAAACTGGTATCTTCAATGGCCTTCATTAAATGCAGAGCTGGAAGCTCCTTTATGAATCGCAATTGGGCCTCGCTCCGTATACTCCTAAAAGGAGACATCCCAATGGCTCTCTTAGGTGTGATCCTATCTACCCAAAGAGCATCATAGAGTTTCTTGTGCCAGTTCCATTGGGATTCATTGACTAATTTCCTTATTATGGCCACCAGATTTTTATTTGTTGATTCTACCTGTCCATTTCCCTGAGGATAGTAATCTGAGGAGTGAGCTAGGGAGATGCCATATCCATAGCAAAAATCCATCATCTCAATTGAAGAAAAGTTTGAAGCATTATCTGTCACGATCTTGTTTGGCACACCATACCTTATCAAGATGTTTTCTTTGATAAAACTGCATACTACTTCTGAAGTAGTACTCTTTACTGGAATGGCTTCTACCCATTTGGTGAAATAATCTATGGTAGTTAATACGTGGGTATGACCAGCACTAGAAGAGGGATTAAGTGTTCCAATGAAATCTAAACCCCATTGCTGAAAAGGTTCTTCGATCACAACTGGTTTAAGGGGCAAGGAGGCCAACTTGGGTCTACCCACGAAAGTCTGACAAGCCTCACATTTATCAACCCATTTTGATGCATCCTTGAACAAGGTAGGCCAGTAATATCCTCCATGAAGTATTTTATGAGTAGTGACAGTTGATGAGTAATGCCCTCCACATACCTGATCTTAAAAAGATGAGAGTAGCTTCTTTTGTTGTTCCTCGTCCACACATTTCAAAAACCTTCCATCTAACCCACGTTTAAACAAGGCATTTTCCCACAACACATATTGGGTTGACCTTAGTTTAATAGCTCTCTTCTCTTTGGTAGTCAAATGAGAGGATCATTCTCCATAAGTGAGAAAGTGAGTGATATCAGCATACCATTCATCAACTGAGCTAAGAAAAAAAATGGTAGGAAGACCAACTTTATCCTCCAGCAACTCATGTCTAGCTCCTTCAGCGATGAGTTCACACAGGCCTTTTCCATAGATGAGCTTGGTTGGTTTGATGTCAATATCATATTCTTGAACCTTGGCCACCAGTTCCCTCTCTTGGATCCAAATTCCTGCTATGTGAGAATTGACTTGATAGTAATATCTCGGTACCAACACCATGGAGTGAGAGTTAAGAATGTAAAACGAAAAGCTGTGAGCGGCTTTAACCCCACCGCAAAAGCATGTTTTTCCATTATGGTGTATTTTAACTCATGATTTTTTAGAATATAGCTCATAAATGCAATTGGGATTTTGTGCTCATTAGAATCTTCCTGAGTCAAAACAACAGCCAAGGTGTTATCCGTGGCGTAGCAATAGATAATGAAATCTTTGCTGAAATCTGGACATGCTAAAACAGGAGTTTTAGCAATGGCCCTTTTAATACCTTCAAAGGCTTCTTTCCCTTTAGGAGACCAACCAAACGTTTGTTTTCCTTTCATCATTTGGGAGATATTCAAAGTTAGCTCTACAAAATCAGGGATGAACCTTCTCAAAAAGTTGATCTTACCAAAGAAAGAGTGCACTCCCTTTTTGCTGGTTGGAAGAGGAATTTGCTGAATAGCTTGAACTCGCTCAGGATCAATTTTTATACCATCTTTGGAGACAACGTGCCCCAATAATTTCCCCTCCGTGACACAAAAAATAGATTTCTTAGGATTCAAAGAGATCCCATGTTCTCTACATCTTAGCAGAACTGTCTCTAGATGCTGGAAATGATCCGCCCTTGTTTTAGAAAATACAGTCAAGTCATCAAGGTATACGACGATACACTTTCCTTTCAAACTTCCAAAGGCCAAATCCATAGCCCTCTGAAAAGTGGCACCAGCATTGATGAGCCCAAAAGGCATCCTTTTGTAAGCAAAGGTACCCCAAGGAGTAGTGAAAGCCATTTTGTGTTGATGAGTATTAACTTCTAGGTTATATCACGAGAAGCCATCAAGCATAGACAACAGCATGCTTGCAAGACCTGATCCATCATAAGTAAGGGATAATTATCTTTCAAGGAAGCTTGATTTAGATTCCTAAAGTCAAACGAGATACAAATCTCACCATTTTTCTTTCTAACGGGAACAATATTGGCAATCCATGTTGAATGATGGATAGGAAAAATGATTTTTGCTTTCAATAACTTCGTATTTCTTGAAAAATGGTGTCATATATTTTAGGATTATATTTCCTCTCCTTCGTTTAAAAGGCTTAATCCCAGGTTTGAGAGGGATAAAATGCTACATCTCCTTTGGTTGGAAAGCTTTTAAATCTTCATAGGAATAAGCAAGAACATCCTTATACTTTTTCAAAAGACTAATTACCTTCTTATTTTCTTTTGAGGTGCAACATTTTCCAATGTTCATGAGTTTAGTATCAGTAGAACTCCCAATATTGATTTTGTCATATTCAGCTGATTGTTGGGTCCAGTAGAAGCTCTAAACTTTACATACCTATCGTGTTTGTCAAACAGTTTTTCTAAACTCACCAATCCTTTTAGAATCTTGTTTCCTTTGAGTTTGATACATCCATCTTGATCCGCTTCTTCTTCTTGGGTGGCTTCTTCGTTAAAGGGAACACTTTCACGAGGCAAATTATCACTTCCTTCAAAGTACAACTGTTCAAAATTATCCTTGAGTTCTAAGAAAGAAATTAGGTGTTGATCATCATTGAAAAATTTCCAGTTACTTGTATTATCAGGTACACTGGGTCTATGAATCATTTCAATGGTGAACTTATCTTGAGAAAAGTCAGGATGAGGAATAAGCAATGACCCTGAGACTACTAGAGAATCAGCCATGGTATTCTTCTCCCTAGGCACTGCTTCGATGGAGAAGGCATCAAGAAATTAAATGGAGTCCCAAACCTGATTCCTGTAATGTTTCAACCTTCCATTCTTTACCTGGAAGAGGTTTCTAACTTGCTTGACAATCAATTCCACATCCCCACGAGCTAGAAGATTCTTCACACCCTGTTCTTTTTCCACCTGGAGTCCAAGAATGAGAGCTTCATACTCTATTGTATTATTGGTATTTTCAAATTATAACTTGAATGAGAAAGGATGAATGCTTCCTTCAGGCGACACCAATATGACACCAGCTCCAGAACCAGCTGAAGAACAACTTCCATCAAACTCTAATATCCAAACATCATTAGGATCTTTAGGTGAGACTTTGGGGAGTTGGATTTCTTCTGGAGACATAATCATGTAGTTGTCATGCCCCATATCCTCATAGAGTATTTGTGCTTTGGGATCATCAGTTTTTTCTACAATATACTCAGACTGCTTCTCAGGCAACAGCTTCTTCATTTTCCCATTAACAAGTATGAGGGCATGTGACCAATCCATTTGAATTTCTCCACCCACATCCTTACAGAAGTTCCTGCTTAGCAACATCCCGTATGAAGGAGGAATATCTGCTACTAAGATAGTAGCCAAAAATTTCTTCTCTGGAAAAGTGGCAAAAGCCACTTGTGCATCCTTAATCCTTCCGACCAAGGGCACTTCCTTACTCTCCATGGAATAACAAGATCTGTAAGTGCATGTGAGATTCAACCCTAAGGCATGAGCTACTTTGGCAGGCATTACATTATCCAATGCTCTTGATTCTATGACGCAATTACTGAGCCTATGGCCAGTTATAAGGAGTGTTACATAGAATGGTTTGATTTTTCATTGGGTGAGGTGACAGCGGCTACTGCATTAGGTTGTGGTGTAGAAGGAGTAGGAAAAAGGCCTTTAGAGGTATTTTTAGAATGGTAATTGACAAATTGAATCATTTTAGCAAAAGCCTTGGGATGAGTTTGATAATATTCAACCTCTAAGATTTAAACCTTAGTCTTTTTTAAGTGATCAATAATATCGAAAGACCCAGAAGTGGATGGGTTATCATCACTTGAGATCCTAGTTTTATCAATTTTAGGGGAAAAAGAAGTAACTTTAGTAGCAGGATTGATAGGACTCACCTTTGGTGTAGATGAAATGGGGATCGAGAGATCCTCTTTTTGCAATTATAGGGATAGTTGTCGGCTGCTCCTTAGATTTCTTGGTGGGCTGCATCACTTTCTCCCTCTGATTTGTCTGCTCTCGAGTCATGATAGCGTATGATTCACTATTCATGTCTACTACTACTTCGTCGTAATCATCCCCTTCATCAATGCCTTCAATGGTGAAGAAATTAACTCGAGATCCCTCAAGTTCATCTGTTTCATCATCAAACTCTTCAACAAATTCCTCACAATCTTCATTAACCTCCTCATCCTCTAGTTCCTCAACTTCATAGGTTGCATTGATAGGAACTTTAATAGGAGGTCCTTCAAGTGCTAGCCTTGTTTAAGAAGCAGGAAAATGATTTCTGAGCTGAAAATTCCTCCTTGGAACATATACATAGGGAGCATGCTGAGCCAATTGTTTCTTAATGGTGATGAGATCATTTGCAAGTTTTTGTACCAATGGATCAATATTAGATCTAGGAGTGGAAGAGGAGGAAGAAGTAGAATTAGATTTAGAAGGGTCTCTCCTCAACTTCCCTGACATGATTAAATCATCTTCAACACTAATAGCAAGATTTTGATCTAGACTTAGATTTAGAAGGGTCTCTCCTCAACTTCCCTGACATGATTAAATCATCTTCAACACTAACAACAAGAGTTTGATCCTCAGTCAATGTTGCGAGATTATCCCTTCTTAGTGCATAACTAACTTCAAGCAATTGGGCATTTAAGAAGAAGCATTTTTGAATTTGATCTATAGGTTGAGTATTTGGTGGAATTTTGTTAATCAACCTGTTGAATCGAGCCACAAATTCTCTCATGGGCTCTTGTGATTCCTTCTTTATTTGAGAAATTTGGGCTAGCAAAGCATGCACGTCTTCCGCCGGTTTGAAACGGTTTTCAAACCTAGTTCTCATTGTGTTCCAGCTAGTGATAGCTCTAGCCAAAAGGTGATAGAACCAATCAGTAGAATTATCTTGTAAAGTCTCAACAAAAATCCTTACGGAGACGTCTTCATGTTCAACTCCTAGAACTCCGCATGTAACTATGAAGGCTGCAATGTGTTCATCAGGATGTACTTTACCATCGCCTTTGAATTTAGGAAAGTTCTTCCGGTTACCTCTGGGTAACTCATGCAAAGGCTGAGGAAGGGCAAGAGGCCCAACATGATGGCCCTAAGGCAATGGTACCACCATTCTTGGAAAAATGGCTTGAAGAGGAACTGAAACACCAGCAAGAATCAGAGCTTGAAGATTAGGACTGATTTGTTCTGAAGGAATACCACCCGTAGGGATTCTATCTTGGATAGGTGGAGTGCTTGTTGAATGAGCCTTTCTATTTCTTCTTGTTGAAGGGAAAGGAAAACCCTGTTGTTCCAAAAGTTGAAACTGAGAATCTTCAATACCAAGGGCCCTTCTCCCTCGAGTAAAACATGGAGTCGCCAGATCAAAAGATGATCAATAAATGATTATAGAACTGGAATATGATTCCCAGTGAGTCACCAAAAACTGTTGGTTGTCAAAAAGGACTTCAAGAAGAGCAATAGTCAACATCACCAGGACAACACACAAAATGACCCAAAAATGTACATTTTCCCAATTTCTTAACTTTTCACATCACCAGGACAACAGAAAAGACACTTAACCTCAAAATTTTAATTTTCAACTTCTTAAAAGCAGGGGAATTTTGAGTGGACAACAATACTAAGAATGGGTGATAGATTCGTATGCAAATCTTCCCCCATAGCTTAGACTATGAAAAGGAAATCACTCTGAATGTTGTTGTGGATGGATGGATTTTGAGAAATATATTGATTGATATAGGCGTGGAAGTCAATGTTCTTACTTTAGATACATGGGTAAAAATGCAGTCATCTTCTAATGTTTTATTTATGGCTAATTGAACTAAGGCCACTCCTATCAGAGTTTCAAAATATGCATCCATTACTATACAGGGGGCCAAGTTCACTAGGGATTTTGAGGTTTTAGCGCTTGCATAAGAAGACAGTTTCCCAGCTCTACTTGGACGCCCTTGGTGTTATGCAAATAATGTCAATCTTTGTTTTAACAAAGGATATATTAGTTTTGAGAACAAGGAGGAGAAGCTTATTATCCCTTTAAATTATGGGAAATATACCCCCTATGTTGAGCCTTTGAGTGAAGAATATTTGAACTAGATCTATGTAAGCGTCATTCAGACCCAGATGTCCTTAAGCCATCTAAGGAGGGAATCCTTCGAGTGGAAGATGCACAATCTACTAGGGATACTATAGTATTACTTGTGATAATTGGGCTCATGGTATTTATGAGTTAGTAGGGCGTGAAGTAAAGATGAAATTTACGCAGAATAGTAAACCTTGTTGCATCGGAGAATAGGTAATAGCTACGAACCTTGGTACACTAGGTGGGCCCTACGGTATTCTGCATGCCATGGAGGAATAGTGGATAAACCAATTAGAGATAAGAAGTGTGATATAATATACCCTATGCGGGATAGCGGTGTGTTGGTGGGTGGTTCAAAGAGATAACCTAGTAGAATGGAATGAAGTCGGGATTAATCTTACAACTTGGTTTTCCAAGAGCAATGCTCCAACTCAAATCTATACATATCATGGTAATCAACCTATTCAGCACCACATCTAGCAGTGTGAGAGGCTCTCAATAGAGGTTCGATAAGCTTTACTGCCTTTGCTATGGGTGTACAAACTTTATTCCACTTTATAAGGTTGCACACACGTTTGGTATGTATATGCAGAGCTACATAGAGAAACTAGAAATTGGCAGGATTTGATTATAGGTATGGTCCAGACTTTTGACTACTTCTCTACTAACCCTCCAGTAGAATAGGCATTAAGGGTTATAAAGTGGTTAACTATGGGAGATAGTACAAAGGAGGAAGAACGCATTTAGGAGTTATTTTATGGCAATAAATCAGGAGCACATTTTGCTACTGAAAGCAGAACACAAATGCCACACTCCTTAAGCGCGCTTGATTTGAGAAATAAAAAGGGAAGATGGTCTACATAGTAGATGATGAAGAAGTAGAAGAACTGGATATAGATCATTCAACGGTGTGTGCAAGGTCTTGGATAGTGCAGATAACAACACACGAGCCTATCATGAACCTATGAGGACCAAGAAAGTGAATATTAGTACGAGATCTTTGAGCCTAAAGAGACAATAATTGGAGATTATTGGTCTGAATCTGAAGTAGCAACAATATTAGAGTTTCTCTGTGATTTTTAGGATTTATTTCCTAGGGGCTACCATGAATTAAAAGGATTGCATGCATCATTAGGAGAAATGAAGATAAATCTTAAGGAAGGTGCGCGCCCGGTCAGGAAGAGACCCTATAGGATGAATCCCAACTTGTGTGAAAAGTTCAAGGAAGAAATTGACAAAATGTTGAAGTCTAGAATCATCAAGCCCTTGGATGAGTCAGAATGGGTTATCCCAATGGTGATCATTGTAAATAAAAATGGTCATATTAGGATCTATTTGGACTAACAGGATTTGATTTGGTGATCCTTTCCCTACGCCATTCATAGAGGAAATATTAGATGGCGTTGCAGGGAGTGAGATCTATTCCTTTATAGATGAATTCTCTAGGTATCATCAGGTTAGGATTGCACAGGAGGATCAGGAAAAGACTACTTCAACCCTTGAATGGGGAAGTTTTGCATATCTGCGATGTTTTTGAGATGCAAAAATGTTCCTATTGTATTTTTGTGAATAGTTGTTCAAGCATTCCAGGATTTTATTCATCTTTTCTTGCAATTTTACTTAGATGATTGGACAATGTATGGGCTTTTTAAGGATCATTGTGATAATTTGCACTTAATGTTTGAAATATGTAGATAGTTAAGCATCTATTTGAACATCAAAAAGTGTGTGTTTGCTACACCTTTTGGCACTTTGTTAGGGAATATTATCTACAAGGAAGGTTTATTGGTAGATCCAACTAAAATTACAGTTATTGTCGGCCTAAAAGAACCTACCAGTTAGAGTGAAGTGCGTGGATTTTTGGGTCACACTGGGTATTATAGAAAATTTATCAAAGGATATGCTAAGGTTGTCGCACCCTTGGAGGAGTTACTAAAAGGAAAAAGGACATTCTATTGGGGGAAGTCGCAGCAGTGCGCATTCAAGAAATTTAAGGAGAAACCTACTACAATGTTTATTCTGTGTTTTCCCTCATGGGACCAACTATTTCATGTACATGTGGATGCTTTTGGCATGGCCATTGGCGTGATGTCGGCTCGGTGTGGAGAAGGTAGTATAGATCATCCTATCTATTTTACTAGTATAAATTTGACTCATACAAAGCATAATTATATAACTACAGAGTGCAAAGCTTTGTCAATGATCTATGCGCTACATAAATTTAGATAGTACTCCTGTTATCCAAAATTCACCCCCCAGGGTAATTTTGATAACATGCATCAGATTATTCAGTCGAGCAAGTAGATTGATTCAAGGCCCAAAATCATGTTTTTGGGGTCCCCTCGGCCTTTTTCTAACTCTCCCATCCAAGAAGGAATCCCAACAAGTTGAGAAAATGGAAGAAATGCAAAAAATAAGGTTGCAGGACTGTGTTAAGGCATTTCAGGTCTGAAGGGTTCGGGTCGTACTGAGGTTCGTTGTACAAGCTCAAAGGCGGGAAAAATGAAGAAAATTGGCTAAGTCCTAGTCCAGGCGGTCTGCGGGATAGTTGGGACATCGGGACGCGTGGGATGCGAAAAGCTGAATCAGTTAAAAAAGAGGGAAAATTTTTCCTAAGTTTTGTCTCGCGTGATGCTGGGACATCCAGGTTAAAAGTACGCGCGGGACGCGGATTGGCCGGTTTGGCGCAAGTCGGTCTGAATCGGGCGGTTTAAAGATATTTGTCCCAAATGGTCTGGGACATCCAGGCCAAAAGTATATGGAGGATGTGAACCAGCCGATTCAGCTAAAACAGAGTATTTCATCCAAAATAGTTTGGGACATCCAGGCCAAAAGTACGTGTGGGACGCGAAAAGCTGAAAGAGCCGCCAACGAATGGAATCTCGCCACATGTCTTCACCTCAAACAGAACAAGGAAGCCCGAATCGGGTGGTTTGGAGATATTTGTCCCAGGTAGTTTGGGATAGCTGGGCCAAAGGTACGTAAGGGACGCATAGGACACGAAAATCTGAAAGAGCCGCCAACGAATCAGAATGTGCCACGTGTCAGAAGGTTGAAAATTTGCTAAGTGTTTGGCGTAAGGTAAAAATGCGCCCCTCAGGCCCGAACCAATAAAATAGTGCCACGTGTCCAAGTTTAAGGGCCCGAAAGGAATTTTCAGAGGATGAACCCACGGATGAATCAGATCCTGACACATGTCATCCAAGTGGCAGAGCGCGGAAAAAATTCAAATATTTTCCCGCTGATCCGTTTTGGCCTATTTTTGCCCTAAATCTTCAGATCACCATATCTTTCGATCCAGAGCTCAAATTTTCACATTCTTTATATCAATGGAAAGCTGGTGAGATTCTCTACATGATTCTAGGATTAATATTGCATTTTGGTTCAGTTTGGATAGAGAAAATCAAGAAACATCTCTGGCGCGTGGTAATGGCCAGAACTGATGTTTCAACAACCAGTTTTAATGCAGAATGGGTCGCATTCTTCTCCAGCATGGTCAAAAATGTCAAGGCATGGGTCTGTAAGGATTCCCATGCTATTTTAATGCATTTTCATTTAATGAGGAATGGCTCCCACGTTTTTACATGTTTTCTCTCTCTTGGGCTCGACCGATGCATTGTAAAAAGCCAGATTTGGCTCATTTTTAAAAAAGTGGTGGTTCATCTTTTCAGCTCTACCCTCCCTTCTTTTCTTCTCCAAGGTTGAAAATGGAGTTCGAACCTCCTCCCCTTCTCTATAATGGCATTTTTTCCTTTTACCATTAAAATGATGTTCTGTGCAAACTTCTGAAGCAACAAAAACGTGTTTTGTGATGCATCTGTCCATCCTTTCTCGTTCTTTGCTTGTCTTTCTTCTTGCCTCTCTTCATTGAAAGTATTTGTGCATGTTTTAATACTCATTACAGGTTTGGAGCTATGTTCATGGAGTTTTGGGACATTTTCTGTGTGAAATCTATCCTTGGGCCTGTGATGCATCTGTCCATCCTTCCCATTGCTCACCTCTCCTTGTTCCATGGCAGTTTTGATAGATGTTCAACATTTTCCTTCTCTGGTGTATCACCGTTTTAGTGTAGGCTCTATTTTTCCCTTTTCTCTCTCTCTCTATCTCCTTGGCATGGTTAGATTAGGATTAGATTAGCTTGCCTGCACTGGAATAGCTTGTGGCAGGTAGTTTAGGAATAGGAACCAGCCTTCTCTGGAGATTCCTTTCTCATTTTTGTAAGTCCCACACTTGGAGAAAGGATTCCATGTTGTGCAATCACACTAGATGCTAGTATGATCAAACTAGAAATCTGATCAACATCCAGGGGTGTTGTGATTTCGCACTAACACCTACTAGAATCACCATTTGTATTCTATACCGATCACATGGCATTGAATTATTTGGTAAACAAGCCCATCTTATAGGGGCAGGTATGTCGATGGTTACTCTTATTCCAAGAATTTTATTTTATAGTTGTGGTAAAACTAGGGAAAAGTAATTCTGGCCCAGACCATTTATCAAGGATATAGTCAGGAGAAGACACACAAGAAATTGAAGATACTGAATGTCAGATGCACAGTTATATAGGTTACATCACGTGACTTCAGACTTGGAGGATATTGTTATTTTTCTACACACATGTGTGGTGCCAAAAGGACTAAAATCCTTAGAGAAGAAGCAACTTGCAATTCACATGACACCATTTATGTTTATTAGCAATGACTTATACAAGTTAGGCCGAGATGAAGCATTGCGCTGATGTCTATTAGAGTATGAGCACACAGATGTCATGGAATAGGATCATGGTGGTATTACAGGTGGGAACTATGCAAGTTATGCCACTACACACAAAATTCTACTCGTTGGATTATGGTGGGAGACCCTATATAAGGATTCTAAGGCGTATTGCAAGGCCTGTGATCACTATCATTTCCTTAGCAAACCAGGGAAAAGAGATGAAATTCATTTACAACCTATTCCTAGTGCAGAACCATTTGAAAAATGAGCTATAGACTTTGTGGATCCTATTTCTCCAGCCGCATGTAGAACTGGATCGCACTACATCATTACTTGCATAGATTATCTTATGAGGTGGGAAGAAGTAGCACCTACAAGGATTATATAAAGCAGCTACAAAAGAGCTGTGAGTTTTTATGGGAAAATATTATTACAAGGTATGGATTCCCATTGATCTTGACGAGTGATAAGGGCACCCATTTTTGAATGAGACAATTATAATTCTATTGGATGAGTTCATGATTGCACACCATAAAACTACACCATATCATCCTCAGGAAAATGGGACTGTTGAATCTTTTAACAATATTTTGAGCTAGACATTGACAAAAATTTTTGATGTTTGAAGGAAATATTGGGATGATAAAGTTTCTTCCATGCTTTGGGCATATAGAACAACATACAAGTGGTTAAATAAGGCCACACCCTTTCAATTGGTTTTTAGTGCAGAAGCAGTTCTTCCTATGGAATTCATATTACCTTATTTACATATGGTGCTTACTGGAGGTCTAGGCGATGAGAAATAATTAGAAGAATGAATTAAAATTTTGATCAAGTTGGATGAGTGATGACCAATAGTAAGATGGATTCGAGAAGAAAGGAAAGGCTAGGTAAAGCATGGCATGACCGGAACATCAAGAACAAAAAGTTTGAGATTAGACAGATGGTGCTTCTTTATGATTCTAAGTTTCTATGCCATCCAGGAAAACTTAAAGTACATTGGTTTGGATTGTATGTTATCACTCACATACTTGAAAATAGGTGATTTTCAGTTAGAGGTGCTTGATGGAATACGATTACCTAGTTATTTCAATGGGAGTAGGTTGAAGCCCTACTATAAATAAGTCTTCTTGGTGTTTGTAATAAGGCAGTGTTGCCATTTAGATTAGGTTTTCATTTATGTATTCCCTTAATGTATTTCCTTCTTCATCGCTATGATTTGTCAATTTATTTGGTGTTTTGTATAAATAAGCATGTTTGCGCACCAGAAGCTAATTACCATTTGTAGTATTTTTATGCACAGAGGACTACACATACCATTGGTGTGGGGTGGATGTTTACAACTGGGTACAAATCAAGGAATAAATTATTACAGGTGTTATTTGAGTTTGGAAAGGAGTTTGTTAGAAGAGATATTTCTTCTAAACGATGACCATAGATGGGGATAAATGAAGGAACAATATAATGCGAGGTAAGTAGCGGTCGTGGAGACTACCAGGAGAAGATGCAGTGGAGAGGTAATCATGCGCATGGAAGCATGTTGAAGATAATTTTTAGCTAGAAGGTAGGAAGGTGATCTAGAAGGTTATATCTAAGGCTTGAAGGTGTACCACGAGGAAATTGTGAAATTGGTCAATTAATGAGAGAATAGTTGGTAGGTGAAGAGTAATAAATGCACTAAATTTGTAAAAATCTATATAAGGACGGGTGTGAATTCATTTTTACCATTGTAATCATAAGTATTTGAACGAGCTAAGTGCAAATGAGCTAAGTGACATATATTGAGGTGTGGAGAGTGTGAAACTAGACATGGAGAGAAAATGTGTGCGCAGAAGAATCTTGCATCCCCATTGGTGAAGGGTTTGAGTAAAGAAAATGCATTATAAAATAGCTAGGGCACGTAGATTTGAGCTAGGGTTTAGACATTATCACTATAGAAAATATAAAGTGAAGCATTTACATGTTACAAAGGATAGAAAGGTGAGATTTTCATATGGCACCAAAGAAAGCACCTATCTGCAGAGCCAAAGGAAAGAAGAAAGTGGAGGAAGAAGTTGAAGTTGTGCCTAAGAGTAATTTTTTAGAGATGCAGTACCCAAAAGGTGTTATAGTTGGGAAAGAATGGGATTCCCACATCCGTAAGTGTAAAATAAGTGATTACAACCACCACACATTAGATAACAAGAAGGATTTGGATGCATTGTTGAGCATGAAGACCAACAAGCACACAGTGGAGGACATGCCAGTATATGATGACGCTAGGGAGAATTTGTTAAAGTAGGTTAGATTCTATTAGTTATACGAGATCCCTTATTTTGGAAAGTATGAACCATTATACCAATGGTTAATGAGAAGAGTCCATGAGGACTTATTCTATTTCACCGGATGTAGGGTCAGAATCATAGTTGCCTCGATTATAACACTGATAGGATTAAAAGGCACAGGGTAGACTTAGCTAGTGACCTAATTGATAAAGCAAAGTAATCATGGAAACATGGAAAGAGTTAGGATATATAAAGGGTCCATGTGGGATGGACATTGACAAGTTAAAGAAGTACCCAGTGGTTCAGGAAGCTGCACATCTGGTAACAAAGTTGAATGACCAAGAGAGGTGGTCGCAAGTGAATACAATGTGGCTACATATCGCAAGGAGAATGTCACAGGGAGTGATCTACAACATAGTAGGCTACATTGCAGAGAACATTATCAAGGAAGTACGCATAGGTGATAAAATCAGTTTTGGCGCTATTTTACTTTCTTTAGTATTTATGGAGATTGGAGTGCCCAATGGGCCAAAAGACAAGATCTGGGAGTATCCCATGGAGAACAAATCCCTTGCAGAAAGGTTTGAAAAATATTTATGTGAAGGCTCGATGAGTGGGCCATTCAAACAGAGGGTGGAGATGTGGTATGATAGGTTCCGCATGGAATTTGAAAAGGAGTGGTGCATTCCTAAGGAGTTACCATCAGTGGTGGGTAAGGTAGTACAATTTTTGGTGTACCAACACTTCTGCATCGCATGATTTGCTATGAGGGATGGAACTTAGAGCCCATGGTGTAAAATACCATATGCCTTCACAAAGATGCTACTTCTAGGCATCAGTCTACCATTTTACTGATGTGTGCCACCTGAATTTTATTGCAGACAAGGTAAACTATGACTACCACACTCTGAGGAAGGCATATGTATTTCCAGGCTAGACTACCTATGTTGAGAGGCTCATTTCAGACATTATAAACATGAATCTTGTAAGCTTGGAAATTAGGGACATTGGATCAGCACTAGTACACCTTCACTTAAGCCTAAGCTATAGAATAAAAATATGTAGAGAATGAGTTCGCGCTCCCAGGGCCACCTAAGGGAAAACATATAGTGGAGAACATACTAGCTCCAAATCCCATGGAACCTATAGAGGTAGATGACGAGGAAGAAGAGCATGAAGATAGTGATGGCTTAGAGCATAGGGGCCAGAGGCAACCCACTGACGAGTAAAGGTTGAGCTCGCAAGCACTCCACCTCATGTAAAAGTAGTCCAAGGAGAGTGTCATTTCAAGAGGGTGTTTAGAAGAACAAGGACACAAGGCATGGGAACTCCTCATTCTATTAGGAGGTCACCACGACTCTCTCCTCAAAAAGAGACAACTAAGAGGAAAAGGAGGAAGTTAAAGCTGAATGAGGAGGTGGAGTCTTCAAAGAGCCCTGGATCCCTTGTACATCCAAAAGAAGTGGAAGAACCTAGGGATGGAGATATAAAAGATAAAGAGGAAGGAGAAATAAAACAAGATACTACTCAAAACATAGAATATCCAACTCCAAACCTTGGTGCTCAAGTTCCTAAGGGGCCAAGAACAAAGAGGGAAAGTGGGGAGTATGTTACACCGATCATGGGCTATGATGAGGACACAAGTAAAATTTTCCATACATGATTCCGAATACAGTAGGCCTCAAGAAGTTGTATGGATGGGAGTTGATGGACCCAGACATGGCTACTACATGTGTGAGGAAACAATTGTCATGGTCTATGAAAACTCACATGGACAAGCCTGATTTTGATGTATGTGAAGAGACTGTGTGTTAAGAAGAATGAGGAAGGCACCGTAAAATAGGAACATAACTATCAAGCCGACTATTATGTCTAATGAATAGGTTATTAATGCCTTGGTGAAGGTATCTACAAAGGTGGCATGGTGGAATGTAGATAAGGATGCAACTATTAAAGTTCTAAGAGAATATATCAAATCCAAGGATGCTAAAATAACGCATCTAAAGGGAAAGAAGGACCTAGAGAAAAAGAAGAATGGGGTGCTCATCAGCATGGCAGAGGAGATCGGTGATCATGTCCTGAAGGAAATACCATACCTAGAGTCTAAGGTACCTAAGAGGTTCCCTTCAGCTATGCATTATATGCGTACATTAATTTATTTGGTGCTTGAGGATGGACCGATTTCAATGCCGAACCAAAGGACCACGAACAGAAGAAAAGCAGAGCAAGGGCCTCAGTAGTTAAAAATATTTTATCTTATGAAGCCTTGCTCCATACTTTGCTAGAAGAGTTGAAGAAATTAAACCAGACATTAAATATTTGTGCATCTCTAGAAGTAGTAATTAGAATTAGAATGATGGCGAATACAATGAATTCCTAAAGGTGATGAAATATGAGACATTTGGGTGTGCAAAATGATTGGCACTAGTAAAGAAAAAGTGTGAGGCACTTACAAAGCCCAAGACCCACATAAAGAAAGGTTGGATGAAATTGGGAAGCTTATAGCATAGAAGATGGATCTTCTAGAAGGAAGGGTAACTGTAATGTCCAACATTGTTATAGTATTGTAGAATGAGAAGGAAGATATTACGCAAGAGGAGTTAGACTCTATTGCATCAGATATTCTAGAAAAGGTAGAAGCCGCACTAAGTGATTGGAAAACTTTAGAGGCTGAAATCAAAGAAGAATATCCGGAGTTAATTCTTCCAGTTGAAATAGAGGACATTATAGGGTGAAATTTCATTATTTGTACAATAATTCTTTAATTTCCTTTCATTCCCATTATTTATTCTGTAAAGTATCAAGATTCAACCATTGTCGGGGTAGAAATGTAGTTTAGTGTGGGGTAATGTTGAAAGCAGACAAAGTATGACACTTAGTAGAAGGCACACAAAAGGTTCATACATGGGAATAGGGCACGTTCAAAGGTGTAGAAGGACAAAGAAGGAAACACACGTGAAAGACAAGGAAAAAATTGAGACTTAGCCATTTTCATGATTACGAGATATTTTTGGAGATAGCGTGCAAAGCACACAAACTGGATAAAGACTTGTGCGACATGCATAGGCTATTTTTGGAAGAGTGTCTACTAAGTGCTTTGCATGGGTTTGAGTTAATAATAGAATTTCTACTACCAATTAACTAGAAGAGAACTATTGTTAGCGCACTTGAATGTGTTTCTATTATTGTAAATGCACATAGTTATTTCCAGCATGCAACCTATTTGGGAAATTATGTAAGTGGTGAAGGTCAAGTCCCCACCCTTATAAATATGTAGTAATCTGTGTAGGTTAGGAGGGATTATGTATGATCTATTGTGAAGTTATGTTTTCAGATCTAATGCGCACATGAACTTATGGTACTACTTATTATAATAAGATTATGTGTATTTACTTTATTTAATATAATGGAGTATATTGGTGATTCAAGGTGTTAAACATGATCATAACTAGTTCTTGCATGGTTGAATTCATTATGGCTATTGTTTAAATCCATTACTCTTTATATCTAGATCTGGAATATGCTTTGTAGAATGTTTATACTATTTATGGATATGAATGCATCAACTCTTCATCTTGCTAACATCTTGCACAAGTAACCTTAAAGAGGGTCTGGTACCTTTGCGCACTTATAGTGAGTGCTCAGTCTAAGCTTGAGTGATGTGCCAATGTGCCTAGGTTATTTCTGGTAAATTCTAGGCTACATCACAAGTCAATGATGCTTTTATTGTACCTATATTCTACCTTTTAAAACAATAATGGAAGAAATATATAATATCTACTAAAGCCGGAAGGCAATACTTGAATATGGTTGCTTCTTCATTCAATACAATTTTTTTACTTACATTAGAGTAAGTGGATTTGATGGGAATCCATACAAACTACCTAGGTACATGGATGACAAATGGTCTTTATGTGAACTCTCAAGGTAATTGGTACAAGTACACAAGTTGATTGTAGGGAAGCATAAGACTAATATTAAGTTTCCTATAAGGATTGGGAGGTATTCTTTCCCCACTATCTTAAAGATCAAAGTTGATGGAAGAGGAAATGGAGAGGTTTAACATGGATAAATTTGAACCTAGGCCCAAGTATGATATCATATGGGTTGTCATCTCAGCTGAGCATGAGCCTAAATTTGAATATTATTGGATGAATTGTAGGGAAGAAGAAGAGGTCAGGCTCAGGGACTTCTCAAGGATGAATCTCAGGTAGGTTATTGATTTTAAAGTTGTTTTGGTACCTCAGGGAATAACAAATGATCAAAAAATAGTGATTCAATATTATATTGACCATAAAATTGAGTCACAACCAATCACTCCCATAGTCTGGGTGAAGAAGATTCAGATAGTCCTCATAAGAGAATAGTTGATGTAATGAGAAGGACCTTGAAAGTGTTAAAATTGAAAGGTATGGATATCTCTCTCCAAATTATAAAGGTTTTAAATGAGTTTATATGTTTGAATATTTTGGGGAAGATCTCCCTCCCCTGAAAGAGGGAGCTAAAAAAATGGATCCTTTAAATAGAAAGGCTCCCCAACTACCAAGTAGTAAACCAACCACTGAAATCATTGATGAATGGACTGCATCTACTAGTAATATTGGGACTTCTATGACTTCCCTAACAAAAATGACAAAGGAAATTATTTTAAAATCTATGTAAGATGCACCTATTACCCAAGCAGTGCCCCTACATACTAGAGGAGCAGGTTTAATTAAACCAAGAACTCCTTGATAACATTATCGGGATCATCTAGCACCAGGAAAACGTTGAGAGGAATTTTGGAAAATGTTGACCCAAAACTCAAAGTGCAAAGTGCTAAAGAGAGAGAGGCACCTGACCTGAAGTACTTTGAGATAGATATAAATAAAGCTAAGATAATACTACCTTTATCAATGAAGGAAGGTAGCCATGCTTCAAAGAAAAACATGAGCAAGGATCATAAAGTGAATTATCATATCCCACTTATTGAGACTCAAAGAAAACTTGTTACTTTAATAGCATAGCAAATAATGACACCATAGGTCCAGGAAAGAGTTCAAGTTAATCCACATGTACTACCAGAGGTTACAACTTCAGTTTTGTTTCCAACAAGGATTGTAGCAGAAATAGTTCCAAAAAAACCCATAGTATCCCCATATCAAATCAGTCAAGTGGCATTGTGATGAGAAAAAGGATGGGGGAACTAGTTGTGATGTATTTTATGGGTCGGGATGTTTCTAAGATTAGTCAAACATATGAATAATCTGAAGATACCCACTGAAATAATTGATGAATATGCATTTCAAGAATTTATTATGCTTGAAATTGTAGATGTAAAGGTTGAAACATATACAATGGGGGATACAAGTATTTCCCAAGAAGAAACACAAATGAAAGACATTTCTCAAGCATCAAGTGCTGAATTGAAAATGGGATCTAAAATTACCCAAGTTGAGACTACAACACTCTTATAAGAAAAATAAACAATGACCCAAACACTTGTAGGTGAACCATTTGTAACAAATGTTACCTCTACTGAGGATTAGCCTCCAAAATATTTAGAAATTACAAAGAAATATGAATCTTCCCAAAGCATAATTTTTGCTAACAAGGTTATAATTGAAATTACAAAAGAGACCACTAGACCAATGGAAACCAGTGTTAACAAAGATTTTAAAATTAGTGATAAAGAGAAAAAATTAACCACTGGATTCCAACCCGTATAACAACAGGAGAAGATTTGGTAAGACAAGAGGTTTTTATAAACAATCCCATGAGAATTTTCCCACAAAACAACAACCTTCAAAGGAGGCAGATGTTTCAAAGAATAAAGAACTATTTGATGTTTCAATCCGGAGAAAGAAGTTCCAAAGATAGATGTAGATACATTGGAAAGCTTAAAATTAGATGCGGTGTGACTACTACTTTAGTGGAGAGAAAGGATCAACATGAAGTATCATTTGGTGATAAAGTCTCGAAAATATCAGCCAACCCCAAACTCAAGATCAAGAAAAAGGGAAACCAAAAATAGTGGTACTAAGTAGTGAGAAGCAAGTAACAAAAGTAGAGGATCCACATGAAAAAGTACCAATACTTCAAAGTTTGAAAGATACGTCTAATAAAATGGTACCCTTTTAAGAAACTCCACAGGTCACTGCACTATAAGGGGTAATTATGGGAAATGTTCTTAAAACTAGTTGGCTAGGAACACTCCTTCTAGGAAAAGAAAAGAAAGTGGTTCAAGAAGAAGTTGTAGATATCACAAGTATTGCATTCTCAAAAACAAAGAGATCCCCAAAGAGAGCTAAGGTCCTCACTAAAAATCATGTGGACCAATAAGGGTTTAGAACTCTAGAAATAGCAATCCCACTTGAAGGAAAATTAAAAGATGAAATCACAATGATTGACTACAATGTTACACATATTCAAGTAGTTGTTGGGTTCTTGTTTTAAAAAATGGATGAGGATAAAGTTTCAAAAAAATAATTAAAATAAAAAATTAAGACACGAATTCATATATAAACAAATGTGTACATCTTGGAGATAAAGGGAAGGAGGGTACCACTGATATCACCACGAGGTTTTGAGTGAAGTAGAAAAACCCAAAGAAAATGTCAGTGTTATAGATAAACAAAGATGAGAGTTATCCCAAAAGGGTAATAATATCATTTAAGAGGATGTAGAGACATATACACAGTCAAACATGAGATCCAATGATACAGATGAGAAAATCGAGAAGTGTGAAAATGAATTGCATTATTGGGAAGGAATCATTCCCAAACTTGAAGTTATAACTCAGCTTGATGAAGACCTAGTAGAGAAAGAAGTGATTATACCATATAAGGAGAGAGGAGTTCAATATGTGCATGAATATTTAATCAAACTTAGAATGGGGACCTTAAACCAGATCAGGGAATAGTTGACAATAGAGAAAGATAAAGTATTGGATTGTGTTGATGATATAGATAGAAAATTGAGAAAAATAATGTTTGATAAAGAGAAATCTACTTATGGAGATCAAGAAATAGATACTCTGGTACAAGTATTTCTCTTATGATACAATTTAGAGATTTATCACTGTGGAGAATATAATTGTGGACTTGACTCGGAAAATAAAAGAAAGCAAAGGCATAATGAATGAGTATGAAAAGATGTTAAACAAACAAGTGTTGATAATCAGGTTCCATATAGGACCGGATGAAGATGATATAGTGTAAATATTCCAATGGTTCGATGATTTTCTGAATAGGATACCTAACAAATCAAGATGATGAAGAAATCGATGATAGTCCCAAAGTACCATGAACAATTTTAGGCTTGTGTCTCTAAAAACTTATATTTTTAGTTTTCTTATCTTCATTCATGAAAATTGCATACTTTATCCTTTTATAAATTTCAATTATGTATATGGTTTGATGGAATGCAATATAATTTCACTTGTTTTAATAGAAACTTATGTTAGGAAATATTTAATTAGTGCTCCATTAGTAAACAATAATTACGTGAAGTAATTATTATGTTGTAAGTATGTGTTAGTAAATTGTTATTAGTTATTATATAAAACAACAATAACAATTATATTTGGTTAGTGTGTTAGAAACAACTCACGTAAGTTAGTGAGTTGTTATAAACTACTTCCTATTATTTAGGGAGTATATTTCCTATATATGTGTAATCAATCTTGAAGGAGATATAGAAGAAGAATAAAATAATATTTTGTGTTAATTTCCTGTGCAAATCTGGTGTGTTTTCAATATTTGGTATCAGAGCGGTTCAATCCAAGATGAGAGTCTCTAAATTCATGATCTGATTTGTGTGCAGTCCTATCAAAACATTTGTATGATCATGCGACCTGTGCACACAACTATTCCTGTGTTTCTGCCAAATCCAACGCTGCACAATATATTTCTGTGTATGACAATCAAGGCAAATATTTTTCGTATGCAGTCCTATATCTATGTGAAGACGTCTATGTGCAGCACTGATAGACAACATGGTATTGAAGCTTAGCCACCCAGTTGCTTTAATATCTGTATACCTATAGGTCACAGGTCTGATTTTAAATGCATGCGACTGTATTTGATCTATTCTCATCCAATATCTTGATTTGTAAATGATTTCTTGAGTGCCCTCTGACTTCTAATTGCACAGTTCATATTCCATCGATTAAACGTTCACATAGATATTATGTGTTTTCACAATTGGAGTTTATTTTATTGGGATCATATTCTTACCTGTGAAACGTGCCTCGCCAGTCACTATTTATGCGGGATGTCTCTGCAAGATCAGTATTAAACACATATTTATAAGATTTGCAAGCTTGGACTAGGTATATCTTTCACATACTACGTGATCACAAGGAGATTCGTGTCAAGATCGTGTTATTTCCAGCATCGATCTCTTCAAATTGTTTTAAGTGACGTTGAGAAAGGAAATGTGGTGCATTTGAAATAATATCCCAAACTTGTTGATCAAGTATTTAGCTTCAGTTGGCTCACAGGAATCTGCGTATTTTCTGCACCAATATTTTTAGGATCTACTATGCAAATATCATGTGGATATTGTCAAAATTTAAATTAGTCATGACATCAGTTATTCATTTCCAGCTGACTTCAAGCTGTCATCGACTTCATTGACATTTACTCCAAAACAGGGAGTAAACTGTGTATGCACAGCCGTAACACCGTGGAGCGAATCGTGACAAGTTTAGCAAGGGTCTTCACGACATTGACATTTGGTATTTCATGTTTATATATTTATAGTGAGTCGTGCCATGTATGTTTATTTATATGTTTAATGGCATGTCAATGAAGAGAAATAATGTGGCATAGTGTCTTTTATGTGAAGTAGTGTTTGTCGTTAAAAGTTGTGGTTGTATACAAGTCAAATGTCATTTGTGAATCACTATCAATTGTCAATCAAGAGTGTTAGTCAAACTTTGAGTCTTCATATTGTCAAGAGATTCGTCGTTAAATTTGAGTCAGAAGTGTGAAAAAAGTCATAAAAATCCAATCTTTAATCGGATTTTTTATTGTAAAAATAAAAAAATTTGCCTCACATTTCAACTATTGGACGCATTATCGCTTGTACGCGACGTCCAAGTGGGGGGGTGCATTTTCGGTGGAAACCGACACCTAGTAGTTTGTAAATGAGCCTCATTTCCATATCCGCTAAGTAAGTAGCAGAATACCGGAGGCAGGAGGCATCGGAGGTTGGAGGTCATTCAGCGACCTCTCGTCAGTTGCCAATGACGGGGCCGCATATCAGCTTTGGTGACATGTGTGTGTGCAGTTTGATTTTAGTGCTTCCAGTGTGGTGTGCCTCAGTTTGCAGTGATCCTGTTTTCAATAAGTGGAAATTTCACATTGAGGGGGGGAACATGATCCAATGTTCCATTTCTAGTATGTCAGCTTTTTCTATGTATGTATGAGCAACAAATTTCAGTAGAATTTCCTATGTTATTCCCTACAGTGAGATAGTGATGAGAGTTGTTGATACTACTGCATCATCATGATATCGTGGTTGTTAGTTATCCAGAAAAACTATCCGAGAGGTTGTTGCACTGTCCTCAAAACCATCTGTTATGTGGTTGTTGGTTAACCACTTGGAAAACCATCCAGAGGTTGTTGGTATTGTCCTTGAAACCATCCAGATCATGAGCATGCTACGTAGCGGCACGTTGCAGACAAAGGCAGGTTTTCCCCATGTTCGCACTAAGGGGGGGAATGTTAGGAAATATTTAATTAGTGCTCCATTAGTAAACAATAATTACGTGAAGTAATTATTATGTTGTAAGTATGTGTTAGTAAATTGTTATTAGTTGTTATATAAAACAACAATAACAATTATATTTGGTTAGTGTGTTAGAAACAACTCACGTAAGTTAGTGAGTTGTTATAAACTACTTCCTATTATTTAGGAGTATATTTCCTATATATGTGTAATCAATCTTGAAGGAGATATAGAAGAAGAATAAAATAAAATTTTGTGTTAATTTCCTGTGCAAATCTGGTGTGTTTTCAATAACTTAGTTCTAATATAAACATGAAATGCATTGTAACATTGTGAATCATTTTTTTTTGTAAGAAAATCAAAATGGGGTTCTATAGGGGCCCTAACCTAGGAAATATTTGAATATATTTTTATATACAAAAATGAAAAAAGAAAAGATATATTTTCAATATGATCCCAAGAAATCCTCCTTGAAAGGAGGGAGCCTATCCAAAATTATATTCCTTCTAAAACAAAATGCCCAAATTCCTTAACACTTGAACAAATACAATGTCTCCTGCCAAGTCCCGAGACATGTTTAAATCCATGAGTTCATTAATACCATCCTTGGGGCCATCTAGAATGTGAGTTAATTATAATTTCTTATCATACGAAGACACTCATTCCTTAATATTCATACCTCCCATGATATAGGTCTTCTTGCTTGTAGCTCTTGAAACAGAAGGTGGTGGAGGAATGTTTGCAAGAGCTGGAAGCACAATTCAAGTATGTTTTAGAGATGATTGATATGGATTTTAGGATCTGGATTCACCTCCTCTTAATCACTTCATAAATAATAGTGATGTTCCAGGATTTCATATAGGCAGGGATTCTAATGGATTCCTCTCCAAGTGACAAAGGTGTTGCTCAAAATCATCCATCCTGCGAGAGAGGGAAGATAGATCATACACAAGTGGCTTCTTCATGAGAAATATATGCTTAAATCAAGATCTCTTTTACAAAAAAATCTTCATTTCAAATAAAATGGAAATTGGTGGTGGAATTACTCTTCACATCATGCGACATTTAATCCAAAACTTCTTTATTCCTTCATGAGTTTTCTGATTTTCCCTCTTAAACAAATGAAAATACATGGTCTAAAAAGTACAAAAATAGGATTTTTCTTTATTAACCTCTTGATCAGAGCTACTCTAACCACATGAGTTGTCAGTGGCCCATCACTCTCTTATTGATCCATAGCATTGAAGATCATCCTCATGAATGTCTCGTTTGGACCAGACAAGTCAAAAATTTGATGATGAGTTTTTTGTAAAAGCTATTTTAAGCTAGGTGCCAATGTTATTCCCTCCATCCTATCAAAAAAATGTGCACTAAGTTTCTCTCACTAAAACTTGAAGAAAAGATTCAAAATTATTAGGGAAGTAGTGTGAAGTTATAGAAAGAATTAAGCTTGGGAGTAGCTATGAATAAAATCTACGTGAATAAATGATGTATTTTATCTTAATGTTCACACGAAGTGGTAAATGTGAAATAAATTAATGTCAATTTAAAAGGTGGTGTCATTTGGACGGATGTACCAAATCACAAGGAGGAACATGCATTGCAAAAGGGAGAAATAATTATGGTGTGAGTTTTAAAACAAATTCCCAAGAAGAGAAAATGATTAGTATCAAATTCAAACACTTTCACATATCAAAAATCATTAACAATATTTTATAACTTGCCCTAAATTGAAAAATAAAATTAAGGTATGAAATTACTACTAAATAAATGAAAGATTGATGACGTGATGCCTTGGTTATCACCACTCACACTGGAAGTAGTTATTAGCAATTATTCCACATGGCATGATATAATTTAAGATACTCCTAGATCAATAACTATGAATCAGATATTGATACCATAGTAAGGAACATTTTGTTAAAAGATTCATCCATTTGAAAATTTGGGGGATAAAATATAAGATCATGATTGTATAAATACAAGAGGAATATTCTCATGTTGAGGGGGTTAAAATTTTCTAAATTCTAAAAGAGATAGAGATAATTGATGTGCTTTCTTGAAATATGAATTTTAATGAGAATCCTATGAGTTGTTTTCCTTCTTCAAATTTTCTTGTTTCAAGATGGTTGCAAGTGCATAACCAGTGATAAACATTGAGATCATAGGTTTTATGTTCCCTTGTTAAGGAAATTGAATATCTAAAAATGAATTATGTGCATGCTCATTAAGCTTTGTTACATTTCATTCTTAATGCAATATACTTTAAATCGCTTAGCTAATTTTCTTGTTGTAATCTTTTGTGTATGGCTCCTCTGAATTACACTAGATTTGGTCCTAACAGTGGAATTTTATAATTTATTTTGTACTGTAATTAGAGCCTTCTTTTCACAATACTAAGCATAGTTTTAAATGCATAATCCTTCCCTTCTGTTACTAATATTTTGTAAGCATTTGAGTGTATCTTAGGCGTAATAGGTAGTGAGTTGTGAATATTTTTTCAATACATTTACATGAGCTTTCATGTGTAATTTCTTGAAGATTGTATGAAATCATGCATTCTTGGGCTTCTATGAATGTGTACCTTCTCTCCAAGGGACTATTTCTGATTAATTGAGTGTCCTTTTACCTAGAATGATTTTTGGCATTGTTAGAGTTCTAAGAAACATGTCATAGTCAATTCCATATTTTTTAATCTCCCATTCACATAAAACATAAACCTACCATTTCTTAAATCCTACAATTCACCTCTTTTTTCTTTTCCTATAAGCATTTGTCAAGGGAATTTGCAAGTTTTACTTCCTTTCCATAAATATGCAAGATTAGATGGAATTTCATGTTGTCTAGAGTAAGTTGATTTCAATTGTAATGACATATGCACCGTTTAGTGTGAAAACTTGTGAGATTTAAATAGTGCATTCATTGTCCATGATCATCCAAGACTGACTTACCTATTTTCAAAAGGAAACTAAGAGACTGAATATTTCAATCATCCCCTTACATTTTCAAGTTACACAATAGATTTTATCACCAAAAGTCAAAGGAAGGACCTAAAGTAGAAGGAAAGGCCATCCCCTTAGTACATGTCACACATTCCATCCAAAGCTAGGTTCGGATGATTTTGTGAGACATCTTCCCCAGCTACAAAATGATATAAACAATTTTTTTCATCCTCAAAGCATATAACTTCACTCATAGATGTTGCCTAGCCCCAAAGGAGGTGTAGTATTTAGAACCAATAAACAAAACCTTGATAGAATGAGGAATTGTTCTAAGTTTTTCAAGTAGAGAAACATCATTAATCAATACACCCTTTCTTTGTTATCGGCACTTGTGACAAATCGGGAACAAAAAATGCTTGAACATTTCCCCTTTTTCTATAATCGTCTGCATTGATTATGTAGGGAACCATAAAAACATGGGAAATATTCCCTCGATTCCACTATCGGCTAATTTTACTAATTTTCTTTGTAACTTTATTCCAAGGTACGGTATGGAGGGGTTTTGTGGCACTTTGAAGGAACTTGATCACTCTTCCTATAGTTTGCAAAGGGTACAACATGTCTTATCCTTTGTTGTCGGTTTTGTGATGTTGCAGGAACTACGTAAACATGGGAATTATTCCATATATGTCCTTTTAACCCGACTTAACAAATCACTACAAAAGAGTGGAGGATCATAGGAATGAAGGAACATAATAATTGTTCCATTTATGTAAGGAAAATCTAATTTAATAGATAAAGCATTGTTTCAAGGTGGAAAAGTGGTGAACCAAAGGACCAAAAGAACTATTCCATGTGTTCCATCAATGACCAATTTTTCTAACAAAAGATAATTTTTTGAGCATGAAAATGAAAAATTCCTTCTTCCTTATTTCTTTTGCTTAAGGCCCTTTTCTCATGAATTTTCAAAACATAAAAATGTCCTGGGGTTGATTTTGACAATAGTAAGCAAGGCACTTACCAGGATAATATTCAGGAGATCTTGATTAAGCATAGTGTGGTGTTTAGTGATTTTCCTCAAGGTCTCACACATGATAAAGGAATTTCATAACATCATTGATTTGGAACCATAATCTAAACTTATCATGACTACTCCCTACCACGATCCAAGATTTTATAAAGAGCATATTGATAAGGCCATCAAGTAACTCTTAGATATATGACATTTAAGGCCTAGTTATATCCCATTTACATCTTCATGGATCCTTATGAATAAGAAGGATGGTACTATGTTGATGTGTATTGATTATACATACCTTAAAAAAATCCATTAAAAATAGGAATCTTATCCCTATGATTATTGAGTTGCATGGATTTGTGTACTTCTCAAAGATTGATTTGAGATCAGGATATCATCAAATTCAGGTGAGGGATGAGGATGTACACAAAACAGCCTTCAGGTGTCACTATGGGCATTATGAGTTCTTGATCATGCCTTTTGGTTGGATAAATACACTAGACACTTTCCAATCATGCATGAATCAAGTATTCTAGAGAACTCGAGAAAAAAATTGGTTTAATTTTATGATATTTTAATTTATAGAAAGATTTAGGAATACCATCTAAGGCATTTGGGCATAGTTTTGGGTATATTAGAGCAACAAACTCTCTTTGCAAAAGATTCCAAATGTAAATTTGGGATGAAATTTTGTATTTAAGTCATGTTATTAGTGCTCAAGGATTTTAGGGGGATTAACAAAATATCCAAACCAACTTGGATTGGCATCCTCCTACCACACTGACATGTTTGAGAGGATTGGCCTTTGTAGTCATTATAGGAGATATGTTAAGGTGTTTTCACATCTTACAACACCCTTGACAGATATGACCAAGAAAGGAGCTTTTGCATGGACAAAATCAGCACAAGAAGCTTTTGATAAGTTTAAGGAGGTAATGAGTTCATGCCTTGTATTAGCTTTTCTATATTTTTCACTTCTATTTTTCTAAGAGTGTGATGCATCATGACAAGGGATTTGAGAATTGTTGATGCAAAAAGGGCATCCCATAGATTTTGAGAGTTAGAAGGTCGAGAGTCAAAAAAGGATTCTTAGTCTATGAGAAGGATATGTTGGCCATAATGCATGTTTTGGCTAAATTAAGGTAGTATTTAGTTTTTGGCGAGTTTTTGACCACAACAACTTGAAATTCTTCTTTAAATAGAGATATCTAAATGATAGACAATAGAAATGGGTGAGTAAACTTAAAGCTTATGAATTTTACATAGAATATGTTAAGGGTAAAAATAGTGTTGTAGTTGATTCTATATCTAGAAACCCATCTTTATGCTTTATTTCTGAAATCTATGTTGATTGAAAGGTTAATTTAATAGAATAGTATGTGAATAATGCATCTTCTATTGATTTCATTAAGTGAAAATATAGGATGCCAAGTATAAGGTAGAAAAATATATCATCCTTTACAAGGATAGAATTTATCTCATCCAAGAATCAATGGTAAAGGATAAATTCTTGAGGGCATTCCATGATATACCAATGGTAGTTCACCTAGGGTACTTCAATACTTATAAGTAAATCGGGAAGATTTTTTATTGTAAAGGACTCAAGGGAGGCGTCATCAAATACATGAGAGAATATATAACATGTCAATAAAAAAGGAGTAGGTATTCTCATCAATTTTATAGAAACCCTTATTATTTCCCAATCAAAAGTGGGAGAGCATATATATGAATTTCATCACTGCTCTCAAAACATTTTAAGTATTCTATATATGTTGTAGTTTACAAACTCACTAAATATGTTATATATGTTTTAGTTTACAAAATCACTAAATATGCTCATTTATTTTTCATATCATTTGAGATCAATACACCACAAGAGGAAAATTTATTTTTTCAGGAATTATTCAAGCTTCATGGGTTTCCTATAAACATGGTGAGTGATAGATATAGTAGGCTCTTTAGTTTATTTTGATAAGATATCTTTCATTTGATAGAACTAGGTTGAATATTGGTACTAGTTACCACCCTCAAACAAATGGGAAAACAAAGATTGTGAATAAGTGGATTGAGGGATATTTAAGGAATTATGTAGTAGGCAAATAAACAACATGGATCAGATGGACCTACTCTGGGGAGCATTGGTGTAGTACATCACATCACTCGTCCATTAGTATGAATCCATTTATGGCCTTGTATGGTTATGATACTCTTTATTTTGTGGATTTGATCATCATAGATAGTAGATTGTTAGGGGAAAGGGACTTGATTAAAAAAATCAAAAAAATTGGAGTCACTCAAGGAAAATATCCAACAAGAAAAAAATCATCACAATATGTATGCATATTGTCATCGTATTAAGAAGAATTTTAAGGTTCGAGACATGGTTTTTTTGAGGTTATAGCCTTATCAATACTCTTCTTTCAAGAGTGGATATGAGAAGCTAAAGCTTCACTTTTACAAACCTTATAGGATCAAGTGGAAGATTGGAGAGGTTTCTAATGAGCTTGAGTTACTAGAGCACAATAAGATTCACAATGTATTTCATGTTTCCTACCTCAAAAGGGAATTTGGGAAGCACATCACCCCTTCAACATATTTTCCTCCTTTAGATGATGAAGGTAAATTCATCTTGATTCCAGATGCCATCATTGACATCGTAGATAAGAAATTGAGAAAAAATAACATGACAGAATATATGGTGGATTGGGAAAATCGCTCAATGGAAGATGTTACATGGGAAGGTGAACAGATCCTTAAGCATGCCAATCTGAAATTTCTTGAAGGAAATAAGTTCTAAGAAGGGAATATTTTCATGTCCCCTTTTCGTAATTAAAATAATCAAGAGGCCCATAACCCATTCCTTATTTTCCATAAATTAAGGGATAAAGTTAGGGAAATAATTTAATAATAATGTAAGTTTTCCTAGTAACTAATTTTTTTACAACATTGTAAGAGGGTGAATTATATATTATTATTATAAAGGCTCCTAATTTAATATTTTCTTAAAAGTGTTTCTACACACTTCTTGAGGGAATTTTAGGTGGAAAAATGAAATTCAAATTAAAAGGGTGACTATAAAAGGAAGAGTTGGGAGGAAGAAGACATCCATTTTTAATCAAATGCCTCCTTTGGGCAATTGAGATTTCTATGTTCCATTTCTTCTCCTAATTAAAAACCCTAGGATTATGAAGAGTTGGAGAATGAAAACCCTCTTCTAATTTGAGGTGATTCCATCAAGGGTCACATTTGAGCTGAAATATTAAATTTTATGTCGAGTTATAGCTCGATAAGAAGTATTTTTAGATATTTTCAGTTTTTATAGTACGATTGTATTAATTTATATCATTGTTAAAGTAATGCAAAGAGTACCATTGTAATAGTTTTATGATATAGTATCATCATAACCACATATTTCATGAGTTGGGTTTGTCATTTATTTTGGTATTTTGAATAATAAAATAACTAAATATTTCCATTGTACATATTTGAATATTACATGAAAAAGGGGGTTTATGGAACCATCATACCCATTTCATGTAAAATGTTTTATATTAATATATGGTGTTGTTGTCTAACTTTCAGTAATGATATTTTTTAATTATGTTCAATATTATTCATAAGGGTTGAATAACCAATATTTATATTTTTCATTGTTGTTTAGTATTTCATAGTGTAACATAGATAGGAAACTTTGAAAATTTGAAAAGGTTATAACATATTAAAAGGGACTTTACATGCCACATGGTAGGCTCAAATGCACACATGGTGGTTGTATGAGAGGCTCAAATGCACATGGTGTGGATTCATATTGTAGGATAAATTTCAATAGATGGATTCGCATGGCAAGCCTAATTGTTATAGGTGGATTCACATAGTAGGCTCAACTGTTATAGTTCTCTTACATTTTGACATTTTCATCCCTTACATTTGACATGGGGCATACAAGTGTACATGTTTCATGATTTAATTTTAGTTTATGTTATTTACTGATTTTTTATAAGCATCTTGATTAGATGCTAATAAAAAAAAAATTGTGACATGCAAGTTCATATGTATGGAAAAGATAAAAGTTAAGGAAATATACACATTCTAGTCTCATGCAAGCCTTGTCCTTATGGGAGGTTTGTGTTTATAGTTCATTCATTCTTATCAAGTAATTATAAATTACTATATTAAAATAGAGGGGAAATTTATTGCTCCAGTTATAGACCAATGGGATTTGGAAATCATCCTTGGAATTTATCTCATCCCATTTCCTATTGTGCACTTAACTAACTTATTCCTACTTAGCACTCTTTTACCACTAGGTCACACTTGTTATTTAGCATTGGACATAACAATCCTATTTATTA
Organism: Taxus wallichiana var. yunnanensis; assembly: GCA_018340775.1. NCBI lineage: Eukaryota > Viridiplantae > Streptophyta > Pinopsida > Cupressales > Taxaceae > Taxus > Taxus wallichiana. The sequence goes on along the minus strand of CM031242.1, from coordinate 155,572,548 downwards.
AATATATAGCACATCTTTAGACTTAAGGTCACTTTATGTAACTTTTATAACATAATTTTCACCTTCGTGGAAATATTAGCCTTTGAGAGATGAAACTAGTTGATGGTATTTTCCTAAGTCTAATTTTTTATGCTCCGATCACTTAATAGTCACTCTTTTAAATGCACAAGTTATCCCAATTAACATAGTTTAAATTGATCTTGAAAAAATTGGAAATAATCACCTATAAAAGAAAAATCACCCCACACATTCAAAGGACCTCTTCTCTCACATTTTTGGATTTTTAGGAGATTACAACAAATCATGCAATTAAAAACCACTCTCTCAAGAACATACACTAGCTATCAAGTCTAAATAAATATTTCAAGGCTAACCTAGATCATTATCACATGATATAATATACAAATAAGGTAATTTCCAAGTTTCGAGTCCAATTAGGATCTTTCCAGTGCATTGTTTATTGTATATTTGCTAAGAGGTAGAAGCTGTGTGAGGTTTGATCCCATTTTAGAGTATGGCACATAGTGCAATATTGATCACACCATGTAAGTGGGCTGAGTTCAAGATATCCCAATTGGAAAAACATTTTTTCAAAATATTCAAGGATTGTTATGTCCAATGCTAAATAACAATCCTATTGATTAATTACAATTTTACGAGACATCCAAATATACAGAAATAGCCTTCCTAAAATATAGGAGGTAGTAATAACAAATCACTAACCTATGTGAGTTGTTTCTAACTCACTAACCACATATCCATTTGTTATTGTTGTTTTATATAAAAACTAATAATAAATTACTAACTTACAATTACAAGATAATAATTACTCATGTAATTATTATTTACCAATACATGTATATATGGAGCACTAAATAATTTATTTCCTAACATTCCCCCCTTAGTGCAAACATGGGGAAAACCTACCTTTGTACTTGTACCTACTTTCATGATTTGGTGATTTTCACAGGATGATCACAAACCCGACGGATGGTTTTACATACAGTTGACCACAAACCAAGAATGGTGGTTTTACAAAGTGGAGTACCACAAACCAAAAAGGTGATGGTTTTTCATATGGTTTACCAACAACCAAAAGTGGTGGTTTTGCAAATTGGTTTACCACAAACCAAAAAATGAAGGTTTTCAAGTGGTTTACCTACAACCACATCATGATGTGCCAAGTACTATTATCAACCCTCATCACATTTCACTGCAGGGAATAACATAGGAAATTTTGTTGAAATCCACTCCTTATACACACATATTGAAAACTGGAAATGGAACATTGGATCATGTTCCCCCTCAATGTGAAATTTACACTTATTCAAACAGGAACACTACAAACTGAAGCATACTAAAACTGGAACTTTAAAAACATGGCAAAAAGCACACTACAAAATTGAAAGCAAATACTCACACCAAAAAAATGCCATGATAGAAAAATGTGGCCCCATCTTTGGCAATCGACGAGAGGTCATTGATCGACCTCCTTCCTCTAATGCCTCCGTCCTCTAGTGTCATGTTGTTAACTCGGTTAATTTTGCTTTTGAGAATCAATAATTTTTAGGACGTTGGGTAACACCGAAAATGCATCCGTAAGGAAATTTTTTATTTCCAGAATTTTACAATGACAAAAAAATTGACTCTAATAACCTATTATTCACATAAACACACTATTTTGAGATGAGACAATGGATAATGTGATAATGATTCAAATTTCACAAGACGATACTAGGCTTTGAAACTTTTGACAATACTGACTTAATATTTTGACGACAAATTACTATTTACTTTTAATTTACAAAAAAACTCAACATGAATTATAATAACACAAAGACAACTTGTTTACCAAAAATCTTAGTTGAATCCTAAGACTTTAACAAACTATTGATAATTTATCGACTCCTAAACTAAGACAAACAAAAAATAAGACTCTTATGTCATGAGATAAAACACTTACTAGTTATATTGATTGAAGACTTTATACGGAATAAAAAATATGAAGATGTCAAGGAGAAAGAGAATACATGGACGCGTGGAAAATATGGATAGAAAGACACAGGGAATGGCAGACCTCAGTGGTGGTATACAAATCATACGATGAATCGGAGGATGGAAATGAGTATCTCAGACTTGTTTAGTATTCAACGTTACATGCACAATATGAGATGTAATTAAAGACCATACCAAGTAAATATTGTAGCAAGAGGATGTGTCCCGAACCAATACTCTCTTTTAAAACAATATATATATATATAGGTGGAGATCTTCCATGGCCACGAAGATGTATATATTATTACTACATGTTATAGAAGATTTCCAAGATGCGTACAAAGGTCAACATTGTTTAATCGAAGAAATTTGGATTTCAATGCAAAGTGTACAGATCCAAATGGATGTAGGGAAAACCAAGACAAATGGAAATACAATATAGCTATGTCGACAAATTAATTTGATACCCCCAAAAAAACACAAATGTACGAGCCTCCTTCAGGTCACGAATTAAATTTTCCTCACCATACAAGCCTTGAAACTAATTGATATGAATTCATATACATGAGACATATCATGTTAAAATTTCCCCTTACCAAATTCAAAAATCCATGATAGGTATATCCACAGATTATAAGCTTGCTTTGAAAAAAATATCCTTTGCTCTTATACCAAATCAAACGGTAGATCCAAAAGGTATTAGGTGAGAACCGACTCAGTTATATAAAATGTAGATAATAATAATATTATTCAATTAATTAATTACAATTTTATAGACATCTTAATATATAGGAAATAGCCTTCCTAAAATATAGGAGGTGGCTATAATAGCTCACTAACCTATGTGAGTTGTTTCTAACTCACTAACCACATATGAATTTATTATTGTTATTTTATATAAAAACTAATAACAAATTATTAACTTAAACTTATAAGATAATTACTCGTGTAGTTATTATTTACCAATACATGTATATATGGAGTACTAAATATTTAATTTCCCAACAACTTTTTCTTGTGCAATGCTAAGTTTGAACATGTTCCCTTGTTAAGACAAATGCTCACATTAAAAATATAATCACCTCATCTCTCTAGATATTATACAACTTTTTTATCTTTACACCCTACTCTGTCATCAATTCTAATAATATTATTTGATCAAATTAGTATTAAATATTTTTTATTTATGACACAAATTTCAGTTTTAGATTTCCATCTCTCTAGTGTAAAAATGTAGGGAAGGGTTGAGATGTGAGATATGGTATTAGCCAAACTATACCTCCCCACCCCTTCATGTTCATTGAATTTGATTTCAATTTCAAAATATTATTTGGGACATGGGTTGTTTCATATTTCTAGGCTCGGTCTTATTAGAATATTTCACCTATGGAAGGCTATAAAAACAAGTTAATATCACTTTATAACTCACCCGGCACTTTTATAAGATCCTATCACAAAAATAATTCCAAAATCACTCAAATGACTCTTAAATCTTCCTAAATTAGTTGCACACCATCTATAGAAGTACCTACTACAAGTTTGAATCACTCATCTAGGTCAAATATTATATATTTTTCAATTTCCAAGCATGAAAATTTCATGTAGACATGTTATAGCAAGATAAAAATCACTCTAATAATTGTACAAGGGTTTGAATCAGAAAGGGTTATGTCACATAGATGAGGCACACCACATCTCACTACTACTACATTGGGTATATTATATACTATGCAAGTAATGCCATTATCTTGGTGTCAAGAGACATAAGGGAACCCCGAGTGGGTTGGTTATCTATTCACACTTACACAAGCACCTAGGAGAACTATATGAGGTTTGATCCCATAATGAGGGCGGGTAGTGCACCACAATAAATGTTTATGTAGGTTTATAGGGTTTCCACTTTGTTTTAGGTGATTATATTTCATCTCAAAGTTATGCAAGAAAGAGAGGCACACAAAAATAACCATTATCATATAAGTGAAGCACACAAAAAATTGCAGGTCCATACTATCAAAGGGTCCAAGAGTGTACAGTTCCAAGTCTAAACCATAAAAAAAAATTACGGTCCTGATCATGTTGATTTTATAGCTACAAAACTTTAACTGAATCATCTACAGTTCATGATCAGTCTTTTCCACTATCCTACACATCCAGATCAATCACGTTTTGTCTTGTATAACTAAGTATACCTCTCCTCTTATATATTTGAGAAATTAATTATAATTTATCAACCATTTTAAGTATGAATGCATTATTTTTATTTTGAATGGTTAATTTTAGAAGTTGATTACAAATAATAGTCCATCTGTTAAAAACTATTTCATCCTTCTTGTTGGTTGTACTTCAAAACTCATATAGAAAAATAAATTATGGGTAATACATTTGGTGAATCGACTCTTGAATCAAAAATTTTATCAAGTATTGTGGTTTTCTCCACTAATTTTATCACATTATGGCTCCTTATCCCATGGATCATTATTTTTATCTCTATCTTCATTCCAATGATTCCCCCTGAATTTACTCAAAGTTCCTCTCATTAGGCCTATACTTACCCTTTGTGTGGGTTGGGGAAACATTTGGTTATCCTATCTATGATAACAATGTAAATCCTTGGAATGTTTCTTATGTTCTTGTTGATATTTTAGCTCATTCTATATTAATGATTTTTACAATACTCTCCAAGGTGAAGGGTCTCAGAACATGGTTGAAAAACATGTTCTTTCATACGATGAGGTGCAATATTTTGTACACTTTTTGAAATAAAATATTAATAATATTGACATTCTTTTTATATTTCCCTTGATCAACTCAAAATATTGTTATATCTTCCAAAACTGATATAAATCGTCCTCTATCATCTACTCTACACACTTCAACCAACTCTACATCGGTGGTACCTATGTCATTAGATGAATCTAATCCTCCCCTTGGATAATTTATATTTCCAAGCCTATGACCACTATTATACCAACATCTCTTGTCTACACTCACGAGTGTCTCACATGCTTCTTCTTATCACACATAGGATCTTGAATCCCTTGTTCATACTTTACAAGCTCTAATTTTAAAATTACAACAAGGCCAATCTACTTCCTCTTGTACTGTGGATTCTACAAAGGTGTTTCATAACCAACTTGCACCTGAAGTGACCTCTTATCCTCCACCTACTAGTTTTTTACTCTTAATATTCATATCTATGATGATAAGGGTGATTCCAAAGAACATATTTGAACATTTAATGTTTCTTACTTGTATTATTCTTCAAATGAGACATTTCTTACTAATATATTCCCTCATACTATTAATTATTTTTCCCTATAATTGTTCTACAATCTACATGTGCATTGTGTTCAAACTTTCACTCCTTTGATAAATCAATTCCTTGCACAATTTATCAACATTCAAGACAAAGTATCTTACACTCAAACAGCCAAAATGTGACAAAGGTTCCATTAAACCATAGATTATTATGTATTATGTTAATAAACTATGCTTACTAATATGAACATTATCCTATCGATAGTGAACTACGAGATCTTTTACATAGTCTCCTAGTGCCTTCATAAGAATAAATTATTGTCAACGAATTCAATTCCTTTGATCATCTATGTCATACTTTGAAAGAAAGTGAAGGAAATCTACTCAACATGAACAAATTTAAGTATAGGGATAATATTCTAGTATATTCAATAAAAACATTTTAGGCAAGACTACGTTTAAGAATAAATCCAATTGTGACAAATATGACATCAAATCCATTGTCAATATTGTATCTCAACCTACAAATATACAATTACAACCTTCTCAATGACACTTCACATGTTTAATAAGTAAATCACAACAAGTTATCAAACAATTACTTTAGTGTAATTGTGTGTGTGTCTATCCACAACTTGAGTTTGATGTAAGTTCCCTCGTGGTAAGAACCTTGATGTTAATGACCATTATGACTACCATTGATGTATTGGTCACTATACTAATAGTTGTTTTAAGCTTCACCTTGTTATACAAGATCTCCTTGATGCTAGTACTATTGAATTTAAGACTCCATCTCAACCCAAACCTATTAATGAAAATTAAAAACTCAAAATATTTAGTTATCTACTTCTGGAACATGCTACTATAAAATCTACCTTGGAAGTACATAATCTTGAAGACATTGTATTGCCTCCACCTTCTTATGATCGTGCATTTAATGTTAGTGTTGGTTTTATTTTTATTGCACTTTCCCCTCCAATTATTAATTTTGATGATGTGGGTATGACATGTGTTTTTGTTTCTAAAACACTTTATATGCATGCCTATATTGATCAGTATCCCATGTGCAATGTTTTTATCATACTACTCCCTATAATATGTGTAATTTCACAGTATTTTGTTCTATCAGATTTACTAAAAAAGGATTTCATTGTTGATCCTCAAACAAACATAGAGCATATTGTTCTCCCTCTCACACTCATTTATGCTACTTTGTATCCCACATTCTTAGAGGAATCCTCGCTTCATTCATGAAACATGGGGCTTAGGTTATTATTGTCTTCACACCTTCATGTCAACCATAACCTCTATATTAGATGAATACATTAAATTAATTCAAAATAGTCAAGTGGTTAAAATCAGGTGCATTTTGTTTGAGTATTCCACGTCACCACATCTCGGTCCCACATATACAGTTCCTACTCCTAGCACTCTTTCCCTCATACCACAAATTTTTTTCTCTGTTATACCTCATAGGGCATCCCCTCGAGACAAATAGAAGTATAATTATTCTAGTTTACACATTGTTCTTAGTTGGTCACATTCTCTTTAAACATATTCTCCTTGACCTTCTACTAAGTCACCATCTATGCATACTACTTATCACACATCTCCTCAACCTTGATCTTCTATGAAACATTCCATGGATCACCCACTAGTTATACATACACATACATCAACTCTACTTACACTTTCAGGGCCTATATCAACTTTTCCTTTTAAGTGCAATGAGGCTCTTCATGGGTATCTCATCAAGTATTCTTATACATAGTTGTTTTCAAAACACTTCATAATAATCAAATAATTACATAACACAAAAAGCATTCACAAATGAGTAAAATTCAAAATCATGACATGTTCTAGTATACTTAGTTACTTTATACATGTTGTTTATTACATCACTTTGATAGATAGTATATCTCTTCTTTAGACACATGTCTTCATGTGGTATCTTCAAGTTAATGCAGACATTCACATATTGTTACATAATGACAGATCATATGATTTGGCCTAATTCCTTACACTTTGCTCTTTTGGGGCATCCCTCCATGTTATACAAGTACTTTTATTTAGTTATATGTTATTTTACACCTTCCTCATCATGTCTAATTGCATACATGGTGTTTATTTATACCTATTAAATTACAAGGACTAATACATGTGTCTTGTTTAAGAGTTATCTTGTCTTATTACTATTCTTGCAACTATTATTATGTTTCATACTTGTTTAAAATAATTATCACTTTGTTTATACATATTGCTTCCTTGCTTTTTTAATACATGGTTTGACTTGATTTTCTTGCATGATTACATTACAATGAATTTTTGCATGATACAAACTCTTTTCCTTGATTTTCTTGTGACACCATGGGTGTCTCATGTTTTTGGATATATTCCTATATTACATGTATGTACTTGCTTTTTTGAATGCAGCACATTGTGCCTCCTATTTTGATTGTCTTATGAGACCATGGATGTCCCTTATTTGTAAATTTATGCCTACATATGACTTATTTCTATACTTTATGGTTTACTTGTCTTTACACTATTATTTCTACTATTTCTTCTAACATATTTGTTATTGTTATGATGTTTCTATACTTTCCCTACTATGGAGTATGAAATTATTGATATTTTTTTTGTTACTATTTGTTTTACACATGTATTATTTGGTGTCACTTATTACATATTATTTCTCCACATCATGGTTTCCACCATGCACAACCCCTTTTCCAAGTATTGGTTCTCACTAGTGACCACCATTTCATTCTTCTATGTGATCCTATGCATATTATTATACATATGGTACCGTATGAATGAAAATTGACATGCAACCATCAACTGCACTCGACCCCCTAACGTCATGTTGGAGAAGTTGATGTTGAATGTGTGTGGCTAACTATAGGAGGATTAGTGACTAAGATCTAGTAGTGTGATCTCCTGGTAGCTTAATTGGCAAAGAATAGATTTAGAGGCTATGAACGGGTAACGTGAATTCCCTACGGTTTGATTTCCTAACTTGGATATAAGTGTTGATCTAGTTTGAAGTGTCCAAATCAACTAAACTGAAACTAACAATCTATGCTACTGTTGAAAGGAAACTAATCTAAACAAATCACAAAACTGAAATATTACAATCACAAACAACAATTTGCTTCTATTCTAAATAATTAAAATATTTCTACTAAACAATAAAAATAACCCCATGTGGTTATTCACCTATGTTGAATGTATTGAAACTAAACTAACTTAAAAAAATAAATTTTCCAAATGATCTATGATATGTAGACAACCTCCTACATATATTCTCTCCTTCAGATCCACAGGGATAGGAAGAAGAGGATCCATCACTAGGAGATGCTATTAATAATTTAAACCCTCTTAGAAATTAACTAATTACTTGTAGATGAAGGAAAATGATTTCTACTCTATTTGATATGATGTAACAATAATAAATTGCAAGAATGAAGGAAATCAAATAACAACTTCAACCTAGAATTCACAGAATAGAGGTAAATCTAGTTGTGTAGTAATTTTTCCCCTCAATTTATCCTTTCTTTCTTTGTGTGTCCATATGAGTCCAAGGAATTGGGAATGCAAAGACAGCAGTAGGAGAAGGAGCTTGAGCAATGGTAGATTGAAGGCAATCTGGTTACAATGCAAGTAGAAGAGAGATAGGACAAGAGATCGAGCTTGGTTATGCAATTCCTAGCAGGATTTGAATAAAGCAATACTATGTAAGATACACAAAACTTCTCAGGCCTTTTGCTTGAATACAAGCATGAAATATATAAGAATTGGGGTTGGGATGTGCCTTCATGCACAATGCAAGAAAAAATAGTTCTAACTAATTAAATCTATTTAAAAATAGAAGAGGGAAGAAGAACCAATCAATCAAAACTATTTTCAGACAATTTTGTTCACGGATTCATCCTAAAAGTGAAGTTAAGTGAAGTGTCGCATGTTAAAAACATGCATGAAAAAATATGGAAAAATTGATCAGGATTACCACCCTACGCATAGTGGCGGTCGCGAGGACCACTGCCCTTCCTGGGTGGCAGTCGTAAGACCACCACCTAGGAAGGGCGGCAGTCCTAGCACTAAAGGCCAAAACATGCACAAAAAGAAGCAGGAAGCTGAAAGAAAGTGCATGAAGGCTAAGTAAGGATGTCTAGGCTATAAATATACACTGTGAATGGGTTTTGGAGCTCAAACACCTTCTTAAAAGAGCTTGAATCATCATTGGGGACTTTTGTAACTGTTTTCTAATAATTTAACACATGTAATTTTGGGTGTGTACATATTTCCCCATTAGAGAAACCTCTTCACCATGAAAAGGCATAAAACGTAGAGTCCTAGTATGGCGTTCCCAAAATGGGTAGTTAGAATCTATACCGACATGCATGTGTGTCAAAATGTCATCATACAAGCTCCCATTACCTATAAAATGAAAAGAATACTCAAGTGAAAATAGATAAAATATCGAAAAATAGACACCAAATTAAAATGACAAGAGGACTTACCATATGTGCGGGGATGTAGAAATATACTTATGCTAGTGCTCCAACCCTGTGAACATATGCACTCAAAACAAAGGTAGAACAACATGTGTGTGTGTTTGTATCTAAACAAACTCACTTCCAAATTCATTTGCGCATATCAACTTGGTGATTTTTGATCTCTAGGCCCACGTTGACCATTTCCATTTTTAGTATGGTTGAATTGGAATGGATTTGGGAATGGTATTTTGCGTTAGGCTTGGCCCTTTTCTGTCTAAATGCTTTTTAGAAGATCTCCTAAGAAATTCGTAAGTAGGGTATTCATAAGGGGCCTTAAAGAGGTAGATAGGCAGAGTGCCTTTATTGCTTAGTCTCCATTTTGTGAGGCATATATGATGTTTTGGTATTTCGTGCTCATTATGAGCATTTTGACAACACCTAGTGTGTGATGGCATTGTACAAAACTATGACACAACATGATATGTATAGATATCTCTTTTTGGCTCGGTTATTCCTTGCATAGAGTTGACTTCCATTTATGATTTGATTCACGTGTGTACTCTTAGTTGTTTAGAACTTCTTTTTTTATATGATTTTCAAAATGTATGTAGCGGATATGAATGTTAACAAAATTATCTCTCTCTCTTTTAATGTTGAACTTTAGTTTCTCTAAGTAACATTTGGTACTTCATATTGTTTTGGAAAACATGGTGATATAGTGATATGATAAGTGAATGAACTTGCCCCACTCCTAACTCCACGTAACCAGTAATATGTGAGAGCTTAACACCAAGATCTAGAAGGGGCAAAAGTTATATAAATTTGTTGAATGGTAATGATGAGAGAAAGACAAGGATTTGACAAAACCAAATTGAGACACTACATCCTCACTCTACTCAAGTTTTCTTCATAGTTTATAATGTGAATTGATTTCCAATTTATCTATACTTAGATCCGTAGATGGCCACTTGGTTGACAAAATATGGTTTTGAGGTTTAAAAATCTTTTGGAATTTTGAACATCTAATTCACTTTGTTTTGACTTATGATTTCACAATATTTGAATGTATTGTTTCTAACTTTCAAGTTTTTCAAAGAGACCCCCTACACCTTGCCCCATGCTACCATTAAGAAGTATGGGATCATTGCCATGGACAAGGCATAGGCGAGTAAGGGCGCTTCTCTCCTTCCCCAACCCTACATCACTATTAAGAGATGCGGGCTCAACACCGAAGGTTGGTAGGAAAACAAATGTGTAAAATAAAATTTTTCAGTGGATTTTCATTTGAATTATTTATTTGGGAAAAATGGTTGGAATGTTCTTATTTCCAAAGAGATATATACAAGATAGATGTGACACCATGAAGCTTTTAGAACAAACTATAGGAAAAAGACACCTAATCTAGAAAGAGACTATAAGTAGAACCAAGTATGCAGGCCTTAGTATGGTTACCGTCAAAACTTTTTCTTATCTTGTTTGGATTGATGAAATGATTCAGAAACAATTTATGATAGCGTGAAGATTTATAGAGGCATGATTTGAGTGTTATTCCAACATTTTCATAATTTTTTAGGAATCGTTATAAGAATAAGTCCCTTGATCACAAACTTATGAAATGGACTAGAAGATGAAAATGCAATGCAGATGTAGTAATTTACATATGGAAATACTAGGTGAAACTACATGTCATGATGTCTAAGGTGAAGAAAGTTGACAAATATCAAATTCTTCACCCCTAAAAGTACATAGTGGAGAACCATTATCCTTAAAATTTCCATTCTCTTGACAAGGGCCTACCATTCTAGGTTTAAACTTACAACCCTTGCCATAAGCGTATATTTCAATCATTAAAATCATTTTTCTGAAAGAGGCATTCATGCACCTCTTTGTCAAGTTCTTAGGACATGGTGTGGGTGAGCATGACTATGTTGCTCAACCTTGTTTCCTATGTGGAGTGTTGTGTTTATTTGTGACTCTTGCTGAATGATGAGGCCTTGCCCCATGGATATGGAAAGCTTAGTTTCAAATGCACATGGGTTGAAACTATGGGTTTATAATAGAAAAACCCTCAGAGATGATTTTGATGGGCATCATTTTAATCTCAAATTTCCCTTCTTTTTTTTTAGTTATATCATGTTTACACCTAGACCTAAGTCATCGGAGGGAAGAGATGCTAAACCGAGAAGACTACCCATCCCTTGTGGTTCAAATGGGAGGAATATCGGATCGTCACTCTCTAAGAGTTTCATAATTTCCATTGTGGTTTTAGTGGACACTATTTCCACAGATATTGATTTACCCTTATTTGTTTTTTCCACCTCAAATGTTTTTGGGTCGACAACTTCAACCTTTGGCACACCCGGGGTGATCAAGACTAATTGTTTTGATGGAGGTGGTTTGTTCAATTGATTCACAAGAATTTCATACTTTGTATGGACTCCTTTCTTCTTCTTGAGGTTTTCTAAGTGTATATTGAAGGGCTTAGGATCCCCTTGAGTAATGAATACCTTCCCCAAATGAAGGAATCTAATCTCCTAGAACAAGGTAGAAGGGATATCCTTCATTCGTTGAATTTAGGGTCTCCCGAGGATCATTTTATAACTTTTTTCCCTTTCGATAATGTAAAACTCCATCAAGATGGTTTTAGACCAAGCGTTACTTGAAAGAACTATGGTTCCCATCAAGGTCACTTTAAGATTGTCGTACCCCCGCAACGTATTTCTTGTATAGGAATAATTTTTCTCTCTATATCCCAACTTCTACAAGAAAGATAAAGGAACCACATTTATAGCAACCCTGTCATCAATCATGGCTCTCTTAATGTAATTTTTATAAACCCATACTTGTAAAAATAAGGTAGGATCACCTCTTTGGGTAATTTTAGTGTCAGATGGCATCTTGTCTATATCGAAAACAAACCCAATATCCCTATCATTCTGTCCTAGAAGGATGTATGTCAAATTCAATATGATTTATTTGAGGTATAGGAGTTTGTATAACATGGATTAGATGACCAATAGCTAGTGAAATGAATAAACGTAGAATGATGCACACGTGAATTCTTTAGCAAATCTAAAAATGAGATGTGAGAAAAGGTCTTGTTCAAATCCAATATTAAATCATAGGCTCCTAATGGTTTTACGATTGTAGGAATGTCATCCTGTGGGAAGGAAAGAGTGGGTAGGGGTTGTGAAATGTACTCCTTCATCTGAGTTGTTGCATTAATTTCTAGTTTAAATTCTAGCTCGACTAACCCCAAGACTTTTGTATTATCGTTTGAACCAAGGTTAGGAGAAACCTGAGAATTGTTAGAAGTTGAGGCTTCATGATTATTGTTCCCTATAGGGATGCCCTTGTTTATATTTTAAGGATTCACTTGGGAATCCTCAGGACATTTAAGGTTCACATTATGAGGTATGACAAGGTCGGTATGACTAGGTTGCAGGTTTGTCTCAGGAATTTTCTAGGAATATGTCTACAAAGAATTGCCTTTGGTTTTTGGGAAGTCTTTGCAAAAATGTTTGCAACAATTGTGGAAAGTCCTATCGTCATGACCTTGAACCTTATGGAAACCACAGTATAGGTTAGGATCGTAATCTCTTGGCCTTTTATAAGCATCTTATTATAACCTCGGTTATAGTTTTGAAATTTTTGTTATAACCATGATTCATTACCCCTTAGAAAGAGTTTTGATACTAGTTTAGGCCTTGGGTTTTATTTTGTTTTGAGAGTGGATGATTTACATCAAATGTTGTGTAAGAGACAATGTTAGGGCCTCTTTGATTTCACGAGTTTTTGTTATTATTATTGTTTACCGTTGTTTGGAAAAACAACTTTCTTGGCTTGATCAAGTAGCTCTAGTCATGGTAGCACCATGATTACAATTCACATCCTTAGATCCTTTGTTGTTGGCACCATTGTTTTGATAATTTATGTTATTTTGATTTGGGGATACCAATTTCCCATTGGGATAATAGATCTCACACCCACTGTCTATGGCGGCTTGGTCAATCAAAGCACACCTTCCAATACTTCATCATAACTACGGAAAGGAAACTTCTGGACTTTCTCCCTAGTCTCTTAGTCGAGCGAGTGAAGGAAAAGATCACAAATTTCCATCTAGTCAATGTTGGGCACACTTGTCAGAGGAATAGATAACTTGGTGCCATCTCTAAATGAAATGGGTGATAGATTCATTTTTCTCATGTCTAATATGCAGGAACTCCCTAATCCTTGTACACAACAACTTGTTCATGTCAAATGCTTTTATGAACTTGGAAACAAGTTATTTAAAGGAATGTATAGAATATTTTGAAATATGGTGATAGCAATATAATTCTATTCCTTTGAGAGATTATTTGGAAAGAGCTTAGCCACTACTGACATCCCAAGGAATCAATTCCCTAATAGCAGTAGCGTAGGCCTTGATATGAGCGTTCGGTCTCCTTCTCCCTTAAATTTTGGAAGATCTAGACAATGGGCGTGGAATCATGACACCACATATGGTGAATTCAAGAGGTTACTTTAAGTACTTAGTGTATGTACCCATTGTGTAATATTCCACCATTGAAGATCCTTGATGAGGAGGTGGAGGAGGAGGAGTTGGATAAGTTGCATTATAAGCATTGAAGGGAATGTATAAGGTCCCTTGATATGGCGTAGGAAGTGAGAATGGTATATGGGTCCATCTAGGGAGTTTTGAATACATATTCGTGTAAGGTGGGATAGTACCAGGATATGGACTAGTGGGCATAAACCTGGGAATAGTGCATTTGCCTATTGTGGCGGAATTTGAGAACACGCTTCCGGCCAACCCTTGCATAGAATAAGCTTGAGAAGGATGAGGAAACATAACTAGTGTGTCTAACCCTATGAGAAGATCACTCAAATTTAAATGAATTGGATAACCTTAATTGTATATCATATTATGTTGGTTGCTAATTGGGAGGGATGTATCCTTTGTTGTCAACTAGATACCATTGTATTCCCCTACTTCATGTGTTGGTCATGAATTCACGGGCAATTTCTATTTTCTAATCCTCCCTACTAATGTAGAAATGATATCATTAGGAGAGGATTGAGTCCCTTGTTGGGGTACTTGTGGTGTAGGGTTTGATTGAGCAGGTTCATGATACCCTATTATGAATTGTTCAGTGTTATAATTCTTGTCTTCCTCAGAAGCAATAATCTTAGGATAGGCATCCGAAATCTTAGAGGTTGTAGCCTTCATCCTATCCAAAGACTCATCTATCTTAAAAAGAGGATTTGTTATTCGTGAAAACATATCATCTTTTGTTGACTACATGGAAATGTGAGGTATTTTACAAGACTCAATGGTAAGAACTTGTTCTGTTTGTGATAACAACGTGGTTTGCATTGGGTTGACCATATTTCATGTTTAACGGTTGATCAACCTTCTCCATCCTTATATAGATAAGGATTTGAAGTGTAAATAGGGGATTTTTGACATTTCTTGTGTAATTTTCACTCCACCTCAAAAGAAAAAGGGATTGTTTTGGTTGCACGTTGGTATAATATCTATTAGAGCTAAATGGCCCACCAAATCTCTCTTCAAGACATATTTTAGAAAGTATAAAATACCTACCAAAATAAGGAAGAAATGGAGAAGTGATAATAGATTTTTAATGAAAGAAAATGAAATAAGAAGAATTAATCCTTTGAATCGGGTTCACCAATTTGTACAGATGAAAAGTGACATGCAACCTTCAACCGTACAAAACCCCCAAGGTCATGCTTAGAAGAGATGTTGAATGTGTGTGGCTAAATACAAGAGGATAAAGTGATAAGATCTGGTATTTGATAAGGGTGTCAATCCTCGCCATTAAAAATTTCAATCCAAGTTGGTGTCCAAAGGTTGTATGCATTAAGAGAAGAAGATCTTGGAAAACAAATCCTTTAAACACAATCCAAACTTGCATAAAATAAATCACACATGCAGAAATTTAAAAGCACACTTGCAGAAATGTAAACACACTTGCATAAAGGAAATCACACTTACAGGAATATAAAGGCATGCTTGCATAAAGGAAATCACACTTGCATAAATTGAAATTGTTGAATTAAAAGTAAACATAATTGAATGAAACACTCGAATGGTTTAGAAAATATTGAATTTTCGTAAGTACAAAGAAAAAAAAAAATACAACAAAATGAATTAAAGAAAAATGAATAAATATAAACATAAAAACACATATCCATATTCCTTGGAATTAGTGGTCATCTCATTGCTTGGAAGAGGATTTAAATCATACTTTGAGATCTCAAAACTACATAATATTTGAGAAGAAAGAATAGATCTTTATTTCTTTGGAGAAAAGCATTACATATCTAAGTGTGGAAGGTTACATTTATAATTCATGCATCAACCAAATCCTTATTTTAGGAAATACAATCTGATCTTATCTTTATTTCAATCCTAACAATTAATATCTCCATCTCCACAAAATATGGAGAGAGATATATTATTGAAGTCAAATCTTATCTTGCTTATTTTAGGAAGATTTACTCCCAAATCTTCTCCTTACTTTTCGGTAACAAGAATCATAATGATTTTATTCCTCTACATTATTGGAAGGAGTATTTTCCTCAAAATATGATTTTGACCAAATAAATTTCTTGGATTTTCCATTTGACTTTGGTGTTTTTTCTTTGTGAAACTTTTACGCTTATTCCAAGATACATTTTTCCTCGGACTGGAAAAGTGAATTTTCACTAAAAGTTAGATACCTCTTTATTGAGTAATATCTCGGACATAGAAAATATAAATGACTTTTTGTTAAACACATTTCTATGAACAAAAACCTCTCTCATATTTTCCATTTGAATTTTTTTTTCTGTTTATGGAACTTTTAGTGATCATCGATACACTTTTCCTTACACGTAGCTCACTAAAAGTTAGATCTATTTTCATTGGTAACACCTATTGTGAATTTGAATGAGGTTTTTGTTAAAAACATGGCTATGAAAAAATTCTCTCTCATATTTTCCATTTGAATTTTCTATTTCAAAGTGTTTATGGAACTTTTAGTGCTCACACGATACACTTTTCCTTGACTGACTCACTAAAAGTTAGATCTCTCTTTTACTAAAATGATAGCATGAGAAGGATTAGAGAAAAAATTGATCCATCATCAGGACTAGTTATATTCAGGAAAGTACAACTTGTGTAAAATATGAAGCAATGTCGAGATCTCATAAAAATTTTTTTGCATACTTGGTAACTCAAGAAGATTCCAAAAATTATGTAGACAATTTTTAGGTCTTCAAAAGCCAACTTGAATTGTGTAATATCAGAATCACCATAGTAATCTTCAAAGGCCTGACTAGTGATCTCAAGAGATGGAGAGTTGTTAAAAGAGAAAGTGAAGGTATCTTTGGGTCCCTCCAAAATATGCATGCTCCTTGGTTAATATTGTTGGTTCTCCAAAATCTACATGCTGATATCAAGAACAACTCTATAAATTCCTAAAGATCTAGTCCTTATATGTTGGTATGTAAAAAAAAATTCCATGATATTCAGTAGTTGTTTCTTAACATTATACAAGCATATACAAAAATGAAGAAATTGAAAGACATGAAAACAAATTTTTATAATGGATCTAGGGGATTGAATTTTATTATGGGATGAAAACTGATTTGGATGGGTGGATTTATTATGAGTGGTTTTTATTTTGGCTCTAATAAAATCTCGAATATGGATGAAGTTAATTAGAAATGTTACCACTTCATTATTGAAAATTCCTGGATAAGCATAACATTTTTACTAAGGTTATGTGTAATAAGATCATGAGTTGTTAGTTGATCAAGGAAATGGTGGTGATTATCAAAAATGGCATATGATATTTCATCTTTGGATCTACTACCATTGATATCATATTATACCATTTCCAAATCTAAATCATTTGTTCATACCATTATACCTCTTGATCAAACATACATCAGAAAGTTTGGTAGTCATTTTTATTATACACGAGTTAGTTTGTGGGGATATATTTACAATCTAATATTCCTAATTGCATAAATGAAATTTTAATCTTTGTAAGAAATTAAAGTCTAAAGAAAACTACTTACCAAATTCTTCCTATCACAATTGCTACAAAAAGTATTCTACATGTCAATAGAATATTCTTTTCGAGAACTACGAATCTCTTAATAACACCATGTCCCCGTAAACGACGCCAAAATGATGAGGGTCATCAATCCTCACCATTAAAAATGTCAATCCATGTTGGTGTCCAAAGGTTGTATGCATTAAGAGAAGAAGATCTTGGAAAACAAATCATTTAAACACAATCCAAACTTGCATAAAATAAATCACACATGCAGAAATTTAAAAGCACACTTGCAGAAATGTTAACACACTTGTAGGAATATAAAGGCACACTTGCATAAATGAAATCACACTTGCATAAATTGAAATTGATAAATTAAAAGTAAATATAATTGAATGAAACACCTGTAGGTTTACAACAGACTGAATTTTCACAATACAAAGATAAAAACAATACAACAAAATGAATTAAAGACAAATGAATAAACATAAACATAAAAACATAGATCCATATTCCTTGGAATGAGTGGCCAGCTCATTCCTTGGAAGAGGATTTAAATCATACTTCTGAGATCTCAAAACTACATAATATTTGAGAGGAAAGAATAGATCTTTATTTCTTTGGAGAAAAGCATTACATATCTAAGTGTGGAAGGTTGCATTTATAATTCATGCATCCAACCAAATCCTTATTTTAGGAAATACAATTTGATCTTATCTTTATTCCAATCCTAACAACTAAGATCTCCATCTCCACAAAATATGGAGAGAGATATTATTGAAGTCAAATCTTATCTTGCTTATTTTAGGAAGATTTACTCCCAAATCTTCTCCTTGCTTTTCGGTAACAAGAATCATAATAATTTTATTCCTCTACATTATTGAAAGGAGGATTTTCCTCAAAATATGATTTTTACTAAATAATTTTCTTGGATTTTCCATTTGATTTTACTTTTTTTGAATATGAAACTTTTTACGCTTGTCTGATACGTTTTTCCTCAGACTGCAGTTCACTAAAAGTTATATCCCTCTTTATTGGTAATACCTATAGCAAATATGAATGAGGTTTTTGTTAAACACATTATTATGAACAAAAATCTCTCTTATATTTTCCATTTGAATTTTTCTGTTTTTGTTTATGGAACTTTTAGAAATTGTCGATACACTTTTCCTCGATTATAGCTCACTAAAGTTAGATATATTTTCATTGGTAACACCTATTATGAATGAATGAGGTTTTTGTTAAACACATGGCTATGAAAAAAATCTCTCTAATATTTTCCATTTGAATTTTTTGTTTCTGTTTATGGAACTTTTAGTGTTCATCTGATACACTTTTCCTTGGACTACAACTCACTAAAAGTTAGATATCTCTTTATTGGTAATACCTGTAGCAAATATGAATGAGGTTTTTGTTAAACCATTGCTATAAACAAAAAATTCTCTCAGATTTCCCATTTGAATCTCTGAGTTTTCACAATCCCTCAAAAATTGTCATTTCGTTAATGCAAGTTTCGGAACTAATGTTGTCATTCCTTTTATGCAAGTTCCGGAACTAAATCTACAAGTTCGGAACTAAATCTGATTTGTCCATGAATTAAAATTTCCTAGAACTAACTGTCATTTAATTGATACAAGTTTTGGAACTAAATCTATGAGTTCTAGAACTAAACCTGTAAGTTCTAGAACTAACTCTATGAGTTCTAGAACTAACTCTACGAGTTCCGTAGCTAACTTAAAACAACTATAAATTTTGCATGCGACCTCGGATTGAGATGATTATTTTTTTAACTTGCATAATTTTTCAAGAGAAATCTGAATATGAAATCATATTTGATTTTAAATGTATTATTCATGATCAATTCCACTTTTCTCAATACTAGCATTATCTTTCCTTTATGACCTACATACACAAGACTTTGCATATTTTCCCAAATAATCAATAGGATTATTCAACAAGATAGGTAACAAAATATTTCTAAAGAATGAACAAGATATATATCCTATACTCTATCTTAAGAAAACTATAAATTCCTAGATTACATTTAAATCCACTTTCAAAGGTAACTTGGAAGGACAAAATAATGGTAATTTATGGCCAATTTATGGCCTCATCAATAGTGTGATCTCTAGTAGTTGAATTGGAAAAGAAGAGATTTAGAGGCTATGAATGGGTAGCATGAATTCCCTATGGTTTTTTTTTCCTAACTTGGATCTAGCTGTTGATCTAATTTGAAGTGTCTAAATTAACCAAGCTAAAACTAACAATCTATGCTACTGCTGAAAGGAACCTAATCTAAAAAAGTCACAAAACTAAAATATTACAATCACAAACAAAAAAATTCTTCTATTCTAAATAATTAAAATATTTCTACACTAAAACTAAACAAGTAAAATAACCTAGTGTGGTTATTCACCTATGTTGAGAGTATTGAAACTAAACTAACTTAAAACAAGAACTTTTCCAAATGATCTATGATATGTAGACAACCTCCTACATATATTCTATCCTTCATATCCAAAGGGATGGGAAGAAGAGGATCCATCACTGGGAGCTGCTATTAATGATTTAAACCCTCTTGGAAATTAACTAATTACTTGTAAATGAATTGAAATTGATTTATACTCTATTTGATATGATGTAACAATAATAAATTACAAGATTGAAGGAAATCAAACAACTCCAACCTGAAATTCACAGAACACTAGTAAATATACTGTGTAGTAATTTTTCCCCTCGGTTTATCCTTTCTTTCTCTGTGTCCAAATGAGTCCAAGGAATTGGGAATGCAAAGGCGATAAAAGGAGAAGGCGCTTGAGAAATGAAATCTTGAAGGAAGTCGGTTCAATGCAAATAGAAGAGAGATAGCACAAGAGATCCGAGCTTGGCTATATAGTTCCTACCATGATTGTGACAAAGCAATGATATGCAAGATACACAAAATTTCTCGGCATTTTGCTTGAATACAAACATGGAATATATAAGAATTGGAGTTGGGATGTGCCTTCATGCATAAGGAAATAATAATTAGTTCAACTAATTAAATCTATTTAAAAATAGAAGAGGGAAGGAGAACCAAGCAATCAAAACTATTTTTATAAAATTTGGATCACGGATGCATCCTAAAAATGAAGTTAAGTGAAGAGTCACATGTTAAAAACACGCATGACAAAGTCTAGAAAAATCAGTCAAGACCACCACCCTGCTGGGTGGTGGTTTTGAATCCCCACCCGGGCGGGGAGGTGGTCCACGACACTAAAGGCCAAAACATGCACGAAAGAAAGAAGGCTGGAAGCTGGAAGAAAGTGTGAGAAGGATAAATAAGGATGTTTAGGATACAAATATACACTGAAAATGGATTTTGGAGCTCGAACACCTTCTTAAAAGGACTTGAATCATCATTGGGGAATTTTGTAATAGTTTTTGGAAATGTAGCACATGTAATTTTAGGTGTGTACAGAACACATCTATTTTTTTTATCTACATGCTCAAATGCTTTATCACATGTACCTCAAAAAATGGGCATTCATCGGGTATTTCTATAATTATAGAAATATTATATAATATATTAATAGTGTTTTGTAGGGATCAAATCCTCGTAAAAGTTCACCGATATTGAAATGGAAAAGTTCAAATAGGGTGAAACCGTCTTGTGCATTCAAGAACATGGTACGGTTTTGACCATTTTTCTACATTCACGGAAATAGGATGATTCATTGAATTTTTATTTCTACTTATTCTATCAGTTATTTATAGAATTTTCACATAGTTACATATACGAATGACATAGTTTAGATCAAGTTACAGGGGGCATGGTTACTTCATTCAGCTTTCAAGACACTATTTAGATTAAGTTACAAGAAGCTGTCACATCCTGCATTTTTCATTTTATGATTGTCACAAGATAGGATAATAGCGTAACGTGATTCACGAAGGTTTGGGAGTGAGAAGCATTACCCAACCAGTATTTTAGCTAGGTGTGCACATGTTTACCCTGAAAAGGATAAACATGCTTACACATATTTTGAAGCTAATCAAGAAAAAAAGCTATCCTCAAGCACTCGCATGTTGTGTTACATTATTATCATATTTTGTGTTTGTGTGTTGAGTCATAATATTACTGAGTTTGATGATTCCATGTTGAATTCCTTGATGTTATTATGTATTTTATTGTTATTGTGACTTAATTTCTTGCTATAAGTAACAATTTACAAGTAATATTAAAAGTATTCATGGTTTCAATATGAGAAAATAGTGATGAATTTTAAATGTGTTAACTCTTTTGACATTGACAATCATCGATTGAACAATGAGAAATGAAATTCTAATGAAATAGGTAAAAGTTGGTCTTGATTAAGTACAGGTATAAGTATCTTGATGATATAACAATTTATGGAATAAGTGACTTATTTTTAACTTCTTTGTATAATGATCATAAATTGTTTATCGTTTACATGGATTTAATGCTTTAAATTGGATCAAGTGATACGATATTAGCACATTCATACTAATCATTGTACATGATGGCATTATTGGTTTAGGAAAGTATGAGTATGAGTTAGAAAGTAAATCGTGCTTGTTTTAATTTGTGAATGCTTGAGTTCTATGTTTTATGGCATTGATCATACTTAAATGTTTGGATTTATTAGAATTAAACCATGAACATGATGTTAAGACTTTGCATTGTTTACTTAGACCATACCAAATTGACTATAGTCATTGGTTATTGGCATTGGTTGTATTTTGAATAATTAAATTTGACTAAGTGTCAAATGGTATTTTACATGGTTTAATTTAAAAGGTGACTTGGTCGAATTATGACCCATGCAAAGTTATTGTTTTGATTTATTATATTTAACCTCTCGTATCCGCGAGTTGTCCATTGGAGGAAATAGAGAGTGGGAAGTGAAGGATTGATGGTAAGGCCACTACGTGGCACCTATAAATATTAATTACATTTAAAACATTCCATGGATCTCGAGGAATGGGAGGTTTCCTCCAGAAGCTACCATGCAAAAACTTGTTTTCCCTCTTTATTCTCCCTTGCATGCATTTCGAGCTCTTTCACCTCTCCTTCGAGTTGTTACATGTGTCTTACATTTTTTAGTTGTTGAGATATTTTGGGAAGATGATAATGGAGGATTTAGTAGTTATAATTGTGGACATTTTGGGTTATTTCTTGTTTTGCATTCAAGTTATTCTTTTGGGTTTTTGGAGAAAATAATCATGGGATCTTGTTGGGAGCTTCAAGGTTGTCTTGCCAAGTTTAACAGGAATGGTTATATTTCCCCCTATCTGGATATTTCATTTTGAAATGGTAGGATAAATATTGACTATAAAATTCTTGATTTTTGGTTTGTGTGCATTGTCGCTTGTTAAATTTGGTTTTCATTATCAGTTGGGTCAATATATTGATTTGGGTGTTCATATTATGCTTAAGATAAATTATTTTTGAAGGATATGGGGGTATGCCTTTGGTTTGAGCATTGAGATCTTCATGTTTTGTTTATATTTTTGAGATAGGTGTTGCTTACTCATTTACCTAATGGCTAATTCGAAATGGCTAGTTTGAATCTTATTTAGTTAGGATTTAAGATAAATCTATAAGTTCATAATACTAAACTTAGAGGAGATTTTTAATCTTAAACCACCACAAAGTTGGTGAAGGAATGGGAGAGTTCCTTGATGAGTTGATTTGGAACTCTACCCAATTTGTAGCAAGTTAATACAAGTATGTCTCTATTATGATCCTTCATTATTTTGAGCTTGTGCTTAGCTTTTGATACTTGGTTTTTGATATCAACTCCTCGCTGAAACCCTTTGGATACATCATGTATTATTGATATTGTATTTTGGGCTTGCACATATATATGGTGGCTTAAATAAGTCCCTATATTTTCTTAGCTAGTTGGGTTCTATTCAAACCCAAGTAATTGTGACATCATTATTTGTTGAAGACAATCGTGTTAGTTCCAGGGTTGACTTTTTTTTATGTTAGAAATATGACTCTAAGTCACTACATTTGTCGATTCAAGTTAAATTTGAACCCATGTCTTAAGAGGGGTTTTATTTTAAGCTTTTGTTGTGATAATCTGGACTAATTGATCTAACTTCCTTTACTTGTTTGAAAATTTTGTAAGGGTAACTCTTTTGGATGGTGTTTTCCTTCATATGATGTTTTGGATTCTAGTTTGTTTATATAATATGAATTTTTGTAAATATGTGTTTTGAGCATGACCTTATACTTCATGGAGCTCAATAAATTTGTAATATAGACTACGAATGAGTTGATTTACATATTTTTGACTGAAGTTGTTCTTATCGGTTTATTGGACCTAGACTGTTGGATTGATTTCATTCGAAGTGATCTCAATTTATCTTACCTATGTATCAACTAGGATAGGATGTTGATAAGAGAGGTTTGATCCTTCATGAATATTTTTAATGGAATTGTCATTTTTTTATGCTTGAGTTACTATTTTGTAGACTCACTCTTATTTGATAACTCACTAGTAAGTTTGGGAAAAACATAGTAATGTTTGATTGATTATTGTTGATGATAGAAAATTTTAAGAAAAATTTGATTATGATTACTTGATTGTCCTTTATTCATTGAAAAATTATGTGATGACATGATTCGAACTTGGAAGGTTGATAGTTCTCTTGATTAATGTTTTTAAGGTGGAAAATATTTATGGTTATTCTAATGGACTATGTCATCCTTGTTGTAAATGATTATGAAAAGAATTATGATAGAGTATTGTATTCCTTTGAATTGTTTGAAATATATATTGACTTGTAAATTTTGATACTTGTTTGATGGCATTAAACAATCGGTATATATCCGAGGTGTTTTGTAATTAAACATCTAGATAGGGAGATATATATCCATGCCAGTTTGTTGAACTGACCATCTATCATTTTTATCTTTCAGATTTTAGGAAGGATTAAGTATTTCGAGAAGATAGATTGGATTGTTACATGCATGCTTGACATGTGATATATTTATATCTGATTTGTAATCATTGATTTAATGTATAATTTAAACTTGGATTATGTAATCCTTATTGAGCGAAAGTTATTCGTAATATTGTAAATGGTCGTTGGTCATTTATACCATCTTGGAAATAAATTTTGTATTTTTAGACATGAAGTATTGTACTTTAGATCATGATTAAACCTTGTTATTCTTATGAGATGAAACACGATGTTTGTTGATTCTCAATTGTTGTACTTATTAAGATTGTGAAATAAATTGGAATTTATTAATTAATTATACTTACGTTATTATTTAATCTTCCTTATTAAATGATAGTAATGATAACCATGATATCATTAATTAATGATTAATTAAAGAAGTTATCAAACAACGTTGTTTAGGGAAGAAGAACCAAAGATGTGAAATGCGTTAATATTTCCAGGACTTGATTGTAATAAGATAAAATTAATTATTGCTTAATTACATAGTACAACTAATTAATAATTGATTGACTAATTGTACATGATATGACACTAGTTAAGTGACATAATGATGGAAAAGTACATTTGTATAACTATTGCAAATCAGTAAATATGAATTAAATAATTGAATAAATATTAGTGGATCAATGTTGTAATTATTCACAAGTAAATGATTACTTGATTTTACCTTATCATAAATGGAATGAAATTATCTAGTAAGGATTAGGATGATTACCTAAAGCCAATAAGATGAATAAACTAAAAAGATACTTAACAACGAAAGTTGTAAAGTGACACTAAGAGTTTGACAACTTGAAATAAATTTAATAAATGTGTTATTAACAATAGTCATCAGTCCAATGTTCGATTTAGAACTCTTATCATTGTACTTAGTGTATAATGTCTTAGGTGTTAAGCTGGCGGGGAATCTAAAAGTTACTTCTCGATATGTTTGTACTCGACCATGTTATCTTAGGATGGATATGGGAAGGGTAATGATTAACCTTTGATGAGATTCAAAGATTAATCATTATTTTTCCCATAGGGTCCTAAGTTGGTACAGTCAAGCATACACCTATATCAAGAGGTGAAAACATAGACTTTAGGCCTACTTAAAACATAAGCTTAATACACTTAACTATTAAGATGAATCCAGATAACTATGTGGGATAACTGATTTGGTGATGGGACAAGTTTCTATTGACTTGTGTGTAGTCATGAAACTAAGCATGCAAAGCATAGCTTGAAAACTTTGGCCTAAGTAGTGTAATAGTTGAATACAATGTCATATCACCTAGTTACTTATTAACAAGTGTGTGATGTCGATAAACTTCATAAAGATGGTTTTCAGGTAGACACTCAGGAATTACATCAGTTCACAAACCTAACTAACTAGGTTGACCAATTGCATACAAGTTATGCATACTCAAAAGATTAATATAAAGGGGATTGGGTAGATCTAAATGACCTTTATATTTACATATGGTTTTGGAATGTTATCAGATGGATTGTAAACTAGATTACTTATTGGATTCTTATTATTGAATGGTAAAATCATTGAAGGCATGTAATGGAGTTAAGGGATTTTGTTTAAAATATATATCTCAATTTTGAAATTGAATAACATTGGGTGTTACAAGAATAAGGTTTGGGGTGAGGACCTCCTCCCTTTTATTTCTCAAATTCTACATGATCAATTTCAGTTACAATAGCACCTTATGGGGGCATGGAAATGTCTATTCCATATGGTATGATTTTTCAAATTGTTACAAATTAATCCTAGATCCATCTGCGGTGATGTGGTCAGTGGGTTTAGTGGAAAGCTTCAAAGTGGATAGGTTCTTCATTGACTAATCTTTCTGCTTTTCTCACCAAATTTGAAAATGGAGAAAGCATCGATAATCTAATTTATTTATATTATATACCTTCCTCTCTACAAATTTCCAAAATATGGGGGTGTTTTGGATCCTCTTCTCACAAATGTTTGATACTCGACACTCGAGAATATCCTTTGGCACACCATTGGGGATTGATCACCCCAAATCCTTCATCATTTTAGCAATAACTCCAAGTCTCCGAGGCATGGCACAAAATGGGAGCTCCTCCCTCAAAAAAATAAATAGGTGTATTCCTTTCATGTCTTTCATCTCTTTACTAATATTTTTGTAAAGTTCAAAGTTACATGCATTATCTTTATTTTGAGTTAAATTTTAGTTTCTATCAAATACATTGACTACACTCTCTATTGTAGGTTTCACCATGGAGCATGCCAACACTGACACATCAAATAACCATTGTCTAGTGAAGGTAAAGGTGTGTGTTTTTCCATTAAGCATGCAATTTTCAATTACACACTTCAAGAGGGAAAATTGTAGACACTAAATCACAGACTTTGAGTATATTTCTAGGTTTTAATCACATGTTATTATTCATATGATTCCTAAGTGATAACAAAGTACTAATTGATCACTATATTTGGAATCTTTGCTTTCTTTCTAGTTTTCATCTTGGTTGCACACCCCCTTTGCCAAGTCTCGATCTTCATTACTTCATATTTTCCGAGTTATACATCAACGCCAAACTAAGATGTCGGCCTGCTGGTACCCTCATCCCCTTTGGGTGCCCCTGACCTCTTTGTATATTTCTCACATATTTTGGGTCCTTTCTAGCTATTAGGCATCTTATTTTATTATTGTTAGGCCTTTTAGTGGTTAATTACAAAATTCAAACAAGGGAATCATATAAATACAAAGTTATGTGACCATAATAAAGGACTAAGTGCTAAGCATCTACTACTATGTGACCATACAAAGCTATGTGACCATAATAAAGGACCAAGTGCTAAGGTTGCATCCAAGGGCATTTTCAAGAGCATTACTGACATCCATCTAGCATCCATTCAAGGGATAAGGAGGCGCATTATTTTGCATGCGCTTCATAAGAGGGGAAGTTCATTTTCATGCACACATCTACTTACATTTTCTACATCTAGTTATTGTTCGCTATCAAGTGTATCTTGCACAAGAGCCACCTAGGGCATGATTCTACACACACAGATAACTACATGGAGTCTAAAATGTAGTGTAGTGCCCATATCGTAAGTTCATTCATTCAAGTGACGATTAGGGTTAGTTCGAATCCCCATTTGCATCTTTTTTATTTTTAGGATTTGGTGTGTTTTCGGGTTTTATAGGTGTTATTTATTTTTGTAGGTTTCATGAAAACTCGGTGATCAACCAGCAACTAACAATGACATCCAACAAAAGATCTTGTGACCCCTGTAAAAATAATTTCCTAAGGTTACGCACGAGTCAAAGGTGCCTACAGAATGTCCACGACACCTAGGTGCCTCTCGACCCTGTCTAAGTGCCCTAGTCCGAGAATTCCTTAAAATCCTACATTTTTTTGGGCTCGGTTGTGACACTTTGCATTCATGTTCCATCAGTTTTCCATCTTAGCAGAGCTTTAGGATTATTGCAAAATTAGATAAGTATCTTATCCCTTCCTTTGCAACTAGGGTTTCATATTTTAATTTCTTATTTCTTAGGTCGGATGTGCATTATATTATTTTATCATTTTACTGCATCTCTTCAATTAGGAATTTAACATTTATTTAT
Source organism: Taxus wallichiana var. yunnanensis (assembly GCA_018340775.1). Lineage (NCBI taxonomy): Eukaryota > Viridiplantae > Streptophyta > Pinopsida > Cupressales > Taxaceae > Taxus > Taxus wallichiana. Next base: position 155,544,147 of record CM031242.1, on the reverse strand, counting down.
TTCAATATTTGTTAAATCATTTGGTGAACCCGACTCATTCAAACACTCTTAGGGTCCTCATACTTTCATTTTCTCATTTTACTAGGATCTTATCATCATGGATATCTCTATTCATGATTTCTTGCTAGCCAATCCTGATTGTCGAGCTAAAATTATTACTCTCTTGGCTAATACTTGCATCCCTTCTACTATTGATCTGGACATAGTTTATCAGACATTTGTGGATGCATTCTCTCAAGCAACTTACTTTTCCATCTCTTATAGCTGACAATATATCTGTTTATGACAATGATCCTCCTCTTTATATACAAGTATGCATTCATAACTTGGGTGTTAAGAGAACTTTAGTCAATAATGGATCTGATCTTAATCTTTGTCATTTATCATTCATTCAAAATATAGGCCTTTCTATAGCTAATCTTAACCCAACATCTATTTCTCTCCAAGCATATGATTCTACTACGCATCCATGTCTCGACACTATTATTTTTCCTATCACAGTTGGGCCTAAAATAGTTCTTATAGTGTTCTTTGTCATCGATTTCCCCATTTTATATAATTTCTTACTCGGAAAGCCATGAATTCATAGAATGCAATTAGTAGCTTCTAGTGTTCACTAGTGTGTCAAATTCTTACATGAGGGCATTGAATATTTAGTTCCCATTGATAGTACCCCATTCCAATATTGCAACCTAGACCTAACCATTACATTACCTATTCCAAATAATATTATTATACATCCTACTACTAATCCACAACCCACGAACTATCTGGACAACTTTCCTCCACTTAAAGGAACCATTTGTGCACTAGATGTTGTTCCATCTACTTCAGTATCACCCCCTCCTTCTACTAATGCTATGGTACTTTATTGAGGGTCTGTCACATCTTTGGATTTTGTTTCACCTTCTTCATCCTCTCATGAGCAACCTGCGCCATCACTTCCACATTTTACATGCACCCTGTTCATGAATAATTCTTATTGGCATTACATTCCATTCAATCTTACTTACTCTAACATTACTTGCACATATGATGGCTTGGCTAGGCTTAGATTTACACTCGATTATCTCCACCATCCACCTCATTCTCCTCATCTCTATCATGGATTTGTTCACATCACTAATGCATATGGTCTTCTCATATTCCATCTATCAATATTTATCACACGTACTTCTCACACCTCTCCGCTTACTCTCGAGTAGTCTTGGCTTGACTAAATTGGTGGCACTCTATATCATGATCATATTTATATCACACTTCCTATGCCCTTCGATCATGTTTCTATTTTCAATGATTCATTTCTCGATTATTCACCAAATCTTGCTCGTTGGTATGTGCATGGTTGTCCACAACTACCTGTCACTAATGAAGAGTATGCAATGATGGGCATGTATAATTTATGCCACAATAGCTCTTTATATGATCATCCACATATTGTTTCTTACGAAGTCTCGAATGCATCTCCATTCAGTTTTGACCATGACAATGATGATCTCTTAGATGATGTGAATTGATTCTTATTTATCATTATAAACTTGGGGGCATCATGCTTACTCTTCCCCCTCCTAGCATCATCATGTATCTTGCATTCTTGTTACTTAATTTCATACTTGAGAATTCACGCACACCCATTTTACACATCTTGATACACTTGCATCGTTATTACCCAATGACGCACTCTTGAGCTATAATTCACACTTGATTGTTGAGGGCTCACTACATACATAAACCTCACACTCTACATATTTATACACTCATCACATTTACGACACATATTTCTAACATCACACTCTCACACAACACACTTCCCTATGATGCACTCTAGTTCCACAGTTCATACTTGACTATTGAGGGTATAAATATAAAATTAACCTCACCACACTCACTCTCTACACTCTACACTTTATCAATCATATCTTTCTAGCACACAATTTAAACCATTTCTTGATGACACATTCCTATTCTATGGTTCATGCTCATTCTTTGAGGGGAATTTATAAATGAAACTCATATCATGTATACTCATTCACTTTCACTTGGTGAGCATGTTATTCCTATCACACTTTCTTTGCATTTCATTCCATTCATACTCATGACATCTTTGCATATCTTAGTCACACATTATTCTTGTTTACTTATGCTCGCATGTTACACTTTGCTTACTATGTTAGACGGATATTTCGTATGTCATTATATTTATCATATACACATGCGAATTCACTTGCATTCTATTTGTGAATTCATACTTTAAAACAGACCTATTACATGTAGCACGAGATGATTGGCATTGTACCTCTTACCAGTCCCACAGAGGATCCTAGGGGAATCTACTTTCGTACACACTACAGGTGTTATTATTTCATTTTATACTACTTCTTATTCTTACTAGCACACTACTATATCGGATCATACATGCTTTGACATACTTTATATCTTTCTAACATGTTAACGGGTGCTTCATGTGTAGCATTTACTTTATAGGAACTATTTTCTACCATGGTTTTCTATTCTATTTGGTTGTTATTGTTTGCCATTGTTTGTGGGCTTTTCCCTATATCTTGCTTATTCATTTCTTGTATGATTTTTGAACACTTCGGCCTTGATTGTCTTGCGATATTGTGAGTAATGTCACATGTTTTCAACCCACTTTTTGTGGTCTACATAGTCTTAGTTTTTGCTAGCTTACACTTGCCGTCTTTTACATGCGTATTTGTCTTATTTTCACTAAACATTTTTCCTAGCCATGTTGTTTTCATGTGCCTTAATTTCTACCAAGCACATTCCCTCCCCCTGTATGGATTCCATTTCATATGTACATCAGATCCTCCTTTGGGCCACATTCTCCTAGCGATGTCGCATGCACCCCAAATGAGGGGGGCATACATTGGGTGAATCAGTCACCCCATACACAGCAATTCATAATCACGAGAAATCATAGTTCAATATTGGTACAACACAATCTTCAGTCTCAAAAATGGCCCAGAATCTAACTTGGGTCTTTAGCATGCACAGAACACTACTACCTAGATCTATACATAAGCACATGGTGTTACACCCTTAATCTATTTTATATGCAATGGGATATGATTCACCAACATGTGGCTAGCATAATCTCTCCTTGTTTGTCACATATTTCTATGCTTTCATATTATAGTAGGGTCGGCATATGGACTAACCATTTCCTAAGTAGGATATATATAGAAGGTAGGGGTAGTACTTGAGGATCATCTTGAGAATTATAATCTTATTATAAGGTTTTTGAGGTTTCCCCCTCAAAGTGGTTGAGTGATATAAGAAATTCTATTATGATCTATATTGTTTTTCATTTATCATTTTGGTATTATCTATTATTTTTATTAACAATATCTAAGAAGGTTCATTAAATTTGCTATCAAAGCTTCGATCTGGAAAGCTTCTCTGCGGTGATTTTTTTCTCTAGTCTACCAACAACTGGCGGTAGGGAAAAATTAGTTGCAATTTTGTAAGTTTTTGAATTTTTAAGTCACCTTAGTATTGCTCAATAATTTTTTTACAAAAAAGAAGTGTTAAAAAAATTAAAAAGAGTCTAGAAAATATTTGGTATTTTCACAATATAGCAATCATTAGACTCGTCTTGTCATCATGATCACAATGGTACCATCTGCCCATAATTTTTTTTTCCACCATTTTTCACTCATTTTATTGTCACCGCACTATTATTGTTTTCAAAAGACCTTCAAAACCGTACATTCCACCAAAGATCCTATTTTTCGCGCCCATAACCCTAAAACCTAAACCCATAACCCTAAATCCTAAACCCTAAATGTTAAATCTTAAACCCTAAACCCTAAGCCCTAAGCACTAAACTCTAAACCCTAATCCTTATACCCTAATTAAAGACAAGACACTCAACTCTTGGTAATGGTAAAGGATCTAACATGCTAGGCAAGACACCAAGTAAGGAAGAGGTAGAGTGTGAGTCTAATTTGTCTGCTACATTAGCTAAAATCCAAGAAGATGTTCAAGATATAGTGAAGAAAGATGATTTATGTCAGGATACAATAGTGTTTCATGATAGCATGGCACGAGATATAGACCCAAATCATCTCTCTCAACGCATCGAGTTTCTAGTATAGGAAATATTGGATCATCTAGCAACCCTTTGTTGCATACACCACTTCACCGCTAATAGGTATTAATGAAGGATTATGTAACATGATACCAAAGGTGGAGATGTGTAAATTTTATGGGAAGGATCCAATCACTTGGATCAACCAAAAGTATTTTTTTATCTACACCAAACCCCTGGTGCATAGAAGGTGATTATAGCATCCTTATACCTAGAACTAGACCAATTCATTTGGTATCGCTGGTTAAATACATAGAAATAAAAAGGGACTCAATCTCTCCCGGTCAAAATTTATAGATGAACTTTAGTTACACTATAGCAATAGTGTCATTGAGAAATACTTCATTTAACTCATCAAATTATGGAAAATAGGTTTTGTCAAGGATTACATTCAGCAATTTCAGAATTTATCCTTGAGAGTGGAGGATATCACTGATGAGAACCTCAATGACCTATTTTTGGGAGGTCTCAAGGATAACATCCAACATGATGTTTGTATTTTTAACCTGAATTCAATCTCTAACTCTATGGTCCTTGCTTGGAGAATGGAAGAAAAAGTGCATCAAACGTCGGTATTTACCTCGGGTAAGGAAGGGAATATTCTAGGACCAATAGGACCATCATTATCCCAACCCATTTACAGAATCCTCAATGAGATCAAATAGAAAAATTTAAAAAATTTATGCTTCAACTATGATAGCAAATATAGTCAAGGTCACAAATGTGTTGAGAAGTTGTTCTACATTGAAGGAGTGGAGGATGATGAAGAGGAGGAGAAAAACACAAAAGAGGTGGAGGTAGACCCTAAGAGAAGCGTGGAATACTCTCCACTAACCATTTCATGTCATGCTCTATCTAGAATTAGCACTCCTCAAACCCTTAAGGTGGTGGGTTTCCTCAAGAAGCAAAGAGTCACCGTCTTGATTGATTCAGGTAGTACACATAACTTCATCAACCATAAATTGGAAGCAAGATTGAATTGCTTTATTTATCTAGCCCCTAAATTTCAAGTCATGATTGTTGATGGGGGCACAATTAGTTGTTTGGGAAAATGTCATAGTATCAAGCTATCCATGGGTGAGTACAAATTGGACTCTCCTATGTTTTCCATTCCTATGGGTGGTGTTGATATTGTTTTGGGAGTATAATGGCTCACAACCTTGGGGACAATTGAGATGAACTTTCAAGAACTGTTCATGCACTTCCAATCTGAGGGTAAGAAGTTTTAACTTTGGGGACTATGGGAAAATTCCCCTCATCTTGTCAACTCCCATCACATGAAAAATATATTACGGAAGGGTGATGATGGGTTTGTGATGCATGAACATCATGTGCTAGATTCCAATAAGGTCATATGACCATTAGTCTAGGTGTGAGTAAGTTGAATATGTTATAAAATCACCTTGACATGATGTCAAAGGTGAAAATAGGATTGTAATAAAGTTATAAGGTGAGTTTGACTTGGAAAAGAGATTTTTTAATCCATGCCATCATGTAATAGTTGTCTTGTACAAACCTCATGAGTGTATTAAGGTGATATACACATGATTTCTATGTTGATAAGGTTATTGAGTCTACTTAGGGAGTGTTGAATCGGTTTAGGATCTTGTTAGGAGTCTTTACTTATCTAATACACACCTATTCATAGGTGATTCGAGTGTAATGGAAGATATCATATGTTCTTGAAGTGGGATAATAAATATTATAGGATGAATGATGATTTGGAATGTAAATAAATCTTTGTTTGAAGGAATTATGCAAGATTTCGGTGGATTGTGATGAAACCTTTGTCTCGATAAAGTGATATGAAAACCCTCAATGGAATTCAATTGGTGAGTTTCTCTTGATTTTCAAGTTTAACAGATTCTACAGACATTAACGAATTCATTCATAATTTTTATAAGGTTTGAAATTGTAAAATTTTGTTGGTATTGCAATTTGAAGCCTCTCAGGCTTGAATTAGGGATCCCAATATCTTTTGAATAAACCCATGAATCTAGATAAAAATTTCAAATTATCTATTTTTTAATGTGAACTAGAGACCATCTAAATTTGGTGGTGATTGGACAATCAAACTAGAAGATATCGATTAACAGTCCCTTTGAGCAAGACTAGTAAAATATAGTGTACAATTTTAAGGGAAATAGATAGATTTAGCATTAGAACAAGATGAATCATAAACCTAGACTAGATATGGAGGTGAATCCAGGTGTTAATAATGTATTTGTATAATATTAGGGTGTGGTAATGATGATAATGCCCACATTTTGATTACAAACCTGATTGTATAGGGGTTACATGATTGTCCTAGAGGGTAAATTGAATGCATGCAAGTGAAAATTAATGAGTTGATGATCCAAATTCATCGGGGAGGATCTTTAAGATATTTGAGAGGTGTTCCAATGCTATTTTAGGGAAAAAATCCTCCATTTTTTAGTATATTCTAACTATGCGGGGTTCATATATGGCATTTGTGTTAAGTCATTGTGGAAGGTGTCAAGAAAGGTAAACTGGAAAATAGCTTAGACGGGTAAGATAAGGTTATGGAAACCTATAAATGATGAAGGAGGTGTTATCCAAAATTCACCCCTAGGGTAAATTTGATAATATGCAAAATAGGCTTGGGGCCGAAGAAATTGCAAAAATTGGCTAAGTCCTAGCCCAAGTGGTCTCAGGGACGAGTTGGGACGTCGGGACACGAACCGACCGAAAAGCCTCCGGGAAGTCCGCGCGGTAGTCCGAGACAGTTGGGAGAAGAGTATGCAGAGGACGTGAACTGGCGGTTTGGCTGAAACAGAGGACTTTTGTTTGGGACATCCGGCCAAAAGTACGCGCGGGACGTGAAAAGCTGAAAGAGCCGAGAGCCAATCAAATCTTGCCACGCGTCTTCGCCGTAAAGAGGGACAAGGAAGCCCAAATCAGGCGGTTCGGAGAAATTTGTCCCAAGTAGTCTCAGATAGCCGGGCCAAGAGTACGCGGAGGACGTGAAGAGCTAGAAAAGCTGCCAACGAATCAGAACGTGCCATGTGTCAGAAGGTTGAAAAGTTGCCACCGCGCCCCTCGAGCCCGAACCAATAAAAAAGTGCCACGTGTTCAAGTTTAAGGGCCCAAAGGAACTTTCAGAGGATAGACCCGTAGATGAATCAGAGCCCGACATGTGTCATCCAAGTAGTAGAGCGCGGGAAAAATTTAAATATTTTCCCACCGATCCGTTTTTTGCCCTAAATCTTCATATCGCCATATCTTTCGATCCAGAGCTCAGATTTCCACATTCTTTATATCAATGGAAAGCTGGTGAAATTATCTACATGATTCTAGGGTAAATATTGCATTTTGGTTCAGTTTGAAGTGATAAAATTGAGAAACACCTCTGGCACATAATAATAGATAGAAGCAACGTTTCAACAACCACCTTTAATGCAACAGACAGGTTTGCCGTTTCGCTAGACAATCCACCATTTTTCCAGGATTCACCACTTCTGCCATAATGAGATGAGTTAAATACGACCTAGAAGTGGTTGGGGTAGATCTAACTTTCCTCTCTCTTCCCTCTATCTTTCTTCCTATATATTGTAAAGAGGGGCTTCTTTCTAAAGGTCAAACATTCTGTTTTGTCCCTCCCTTCTTCTCTTATCGGCAAATTTTTGGAGTTCAAACCTCCCATTTGAAAGCGTAATGCGACTCGCCTCTTGGCATTCTCAGAGTGTATTGTATCAATCTTTAGAGCAAGTGATAAATGTCTCGTGGATGATTCTCAACCCTCTCTATGTTCATTTGCATCCTCCTGGTCTTTCACTGCAAATTTTGTTATCTATGCATGATCTTGCATCACATTTGAATGGTCTATGTTTATTGGCAAGATAGGTGTTCTTCATTCCTCGGTGCATCGCCTCTCGTTAGCTTAGGTTTATTTTTACGCATCTTCTTACCCTATCTCCTTGGCAAGATTAGATTAGACTTTGAGTAAACCCTCTGCATTTTTGTGTGCATCTGAACAGAGGAATACGAACCAGCCTTCTCTGGAGATTCCTTTCTCATTCTTGCAAGTCCCACACTTGGAGAAATGATTCAATGTTGTGCAATCACACTACATGTTAGAGTGGTCAAACTAGAAATCGATCAACATCCGGGGTGCTTTGTGATTTTGCATCATGCAGTTTGGCACCACGGTGGGACAGTGAAGTTAAATTATTTCATCTTTCGAGAGGTGTCTCATTATCAACAGCAAATCTTAAGCCACCGTGCAACCACATCAACAGTTTTGGCATGCTCGGTGGGACACTGAAGTTAGATTATTTCATCTTTCCAGAGGTGTCTCATTATCAACAGCAAATCTTAAGCCACCGTGCGCCTGCATCAACAGTTTTGGCACGCCCGGTGGGACACTAGAGGTCTCATTTTTTATTGCAGCAAAGTTGATGTGCATCTGCTGTAATTTTCTTGCTTGAAAAGAGCTATTATTTGCATATCTAGTGACTCCAAGGGGAAGAATCAACTGGTTTCAGCAGTGCAGGCCTGAAAACTCATGAGAAGAGTCACCATAAGGTCAAGAGTTGGAGAAGAAGAGGTGTTGTTTGAATACCTGCAATTATCTCCAAGAAGAAGGCAAAGAGGAAGAAGGATTCAAAGGTCTCCATCTCCACCAAACAGAACTCTTTCAACTCCTCCACCTGGTAGGCCTTTCATTCAGTCAACAAGGGTTTTAAGACCAATTAGAATGACACAAAACAACCCCTATGTCAACTTCACAGGCAGCAGCCCACTTGCCCTCAATGCACAACATCCAATTCCTATTGCAGCCTTGAAGAACATTCCGTACTTCATTGGAGAAAATCAGACTACTCCAGTGATCATGTTAAAGATATTTCTAACCTTTATGTAATCCATGAAATCAATGAGATGCAAGTGGTCATCAAGTTCTTTGGCATCTTCATTCAAGGGTAAAGCATTGCAATGGTTTAGGAGCCTTGGAGTTGGTTCTATCACAAATTGGAATTAGTTTGTGTATAGCACTTCATGAGCAATTTGGAGAAAAGGGAGACAACTTGTCTCTTTTGGAGCAGTGACAACCATCAAGAGAGCTCCCAATGAGTAGCCGATCGATTTCAACTTGATTTCAAAAGACTTGGGAGAGAATTCCGGTGGCGGTCGGGACAAAGCGAAGGTGCTTTTCTCTACTATCTCAAAGCTCTAAATTCTAATATTTCTATGTTGATTCAATCCATGGGAGGCATAACTATCCCTATGGCTTATAGCATTGCCATTAGGGCTGAAAATTGTTTGATCCAAGCTGGCAAACTTGCCCCTAGACCTCCCATGCCACTGTTTCCAAGTTTAGAGAGTCCAAACACCAATCAAGCACCTAATTTGGCTCCTTCTCCCACTCCTAGAAATCAGAGTTCAAATGAAGCTTCCACTTCATCTCCAAGTGCCCCAAATGAGCTTCAAGAAGTCATGAAGCAATTGCAAAACCTAGGCAATGAGCTGGTTACTCTCAAAAGGTAGCAGGCCCAAGGTTTTAGACCTTCTTATCAACCCCAAGCTCAGCCTAACAGGCAGCCATACCAACCACAAAGGCCACCTAATCCAGTTGCAAATATGAATCAAACAAGGCCTCCTGCCAATAGACCATTTCAGCCCTATAATCCAAATGCCATATCTGCCTCTAAGGCATTGGTGCCAACACAAAACAACATTGCCCAGGAGTACGATTGGTGTTTTCCATGCAATGAGCCTCATAATCAATCCATGTGCTTCAATGGTGCTTTGACTCAAGCATTAATGGTGACAACTACTGGTGTGGAGGGTGAGAGCAGTCAAGAAAATAGCCAACAACAAGAAACATTCCAACAACAATCAGCCCCAAATGACACCACATTGGTAAATTGGCAAGCAGAGGATTTTTGTGGCATGAACCAGGTAGTTTATCAAGGTGTTGCAGCCAACACACGGTCAAAAAGGAGGAATTTAGGTGAAGAACAACCATTAGCCCCAACCAATCCACAACCTTCCATTGCTCCACAAATGGTTGGCAAGCAAAATCCAATTTCAAATGAACAAGGGAAACCAAGAACAACCCCTAGGCCAACTCAAATATCGGTTGTTGCTGCCCACGTGCAAGGAGTGAATGTACAAGAAAAGGGATAGCAAAGAGATCCTTCATCACCATTCAGTATCATTGATCAGATGAAGAAGACAAACGTCAATATATCAATGTGGGAATCCCTATCCATCCCAGGCCAAAGAGATCTGCTACAAGCTACCATGAAGGACTGGTCAACTTCAAATCAATAGGTCCAAAGGCAAGAGAAGGTACTTACAAATGCTGCCCAGCCTGAGGGAAATCATGGAGGACAGCAAGGTAAAATGTTGAAGCCCCCTCCTTTCTATGTTTCATTAATCATTGGAAATCAGCTAGTACATAATTACATGATAGACTCCGGGGCAAGTAGCTCGGTAATGCCTAAACAAATAGCTGATCAGCTAGGGCTCCAGTATGAAACAATATCCAAAGGGGTAGTGTAGCTAGATGGGACAGCAGTAGCAATAGTTGGAGTGATTAAAAACTTGAGTCTTACCTTGCATGCATGTCCAAATGTTGTTGTTTTACAAGATGTATCAGTCATAGACCTTCCACCACTCTTTGCCCTTTTCTTGTCAAGGGACTTCACAGCCAAGATTGGAGGATATTTGTCTACTAATTGGTCACACATGCTGTTCAGAATGAGGTATGGAACCAAATCCACAATCAAGTCTGAACCTATTGTAAACTTCCATATTGAGCCTTACACTCCAAGTCAGATTAATGCCAATTGTTCGGCATTTGATCAAGAAGACCACCCAAGCACTGATGAGGCTTACACCAAGGTCAGAAGTATCTCGGATCTAACTCTTGATGAATGGGCAAGCAAGATACATGCATTTGATCCTTGTCAAGAAGTGGAAGAATCTGAGCTAGGGGTCTATTGCATACACGAAGAAAATCAGCCTATTCCTAGCATCACCAAGCCAAACCACAAGGATGACAATGAGGTATGGCAGCTGTTTTTTGATGGATCAAGGAGTAGACAAGGTGCAGGAGGAGGAGCCATGCTTGTTTCACCTCAAGGAATAAAATACTATTCAGCTTTTAGATTTCAGTTTGCATGCTCCAATAACACTACTGAATATGAAGCCTTGGTGCAAGGGATGCATTGGGCAATCAAGAAGAAAATAAAGAACTTGCAAGTCTTTGGTGACAGTGAATTGATTGTAAATCAGGTCAAGGGATAGCATACTGCCAAGAATGATCTACTCAGGTGCTACAAGAACAAGGTGTGGGACCTCATGGAAGATTTTGAGGGTTTTGGCATCAAATCCATTCCTAGAAAAGAGAATCAAGCTGCTGACATGCTTGTAGCAGTTGGGGCAGCCTTTGACATTGTGGAAAGTATTCAACAAGACAAGGTACAGCTAAACATCCACGTGATTGTGAGGCCTTCAGTGCCGGATAACAATGTCAGTTGGCAAGTGTTTGAAAATGACCAAAAAATCATCCATTTCTTGCAAGAAGAAGTTGAGTTCTCAGCCAAGAATCAAGAAAAATTGGAATAGCAGTATGGTGACCAAGTGGTACAGCTGAGAACTAACAAGCTGCCCAAGGGACTTATCACTTTGGAGTCCATTTTTAATCCCAATGATCAGTTTAGAAAGGAGAAAGCAAACATTCAGGTTAAGAGAGAGGATTCAGTATCCATCTTGGTAGAAGAGAACAAACCATTGCAAATTGGAAGGATGACAACTGAACAAGAAAGGTATGAGTTCATACAGCTGTGTCAAGAGTTCCCTGACGTGTTTGCTTGGAGCTATGAAGACTTGAAAGGTTTCAATCCCAACTTAGCTCAGCATACCATTGAATTGGATCCAAATACTAAGCCTGTCAGGCAGAAACAAAGACCAGTCAATCCACACATGGAGCCTCTCATGAGGAAAGAATTGGACAAGCTGATTGAGTCAAGAATCATATTCCCAATCAAGCATTCTAGTTGGGTTGCCAACTTAGTTCCAGTCAGAAAGAAGAGTGGAGAGATCAGATTGTGTGTTGACTTCAGAGACTTGAATAGAGCCTCTCTCAAGGACCATTACCCACTCCCTTCCATGGAGCAAATATTGCAGGTTGTAGCTGGTTCAGAAAGGTTCTCATTGCTAGATGGATATTCAGGCTATAATCAGATAATGGTGAAGGAAGAAGATCAATTCAAGATGGCATTCACTACAAAATGGGGCATGTATGCCTACAAGAAGATGCCATTTGGCCTATCAAATGCTGGAGCCACTTTCCAAAGGGAAATGGATATGGAATTCAAAGGGTTGATCAATAAAATAGTTCGATATATCTTGATGACATCACTTTGTATTCTCCAAAGATGCTGATGGATCACCTCTTTCATCTAAGGCAGGTATTTCAGAGGTTTAGAAGATTTGGGGTATCATTGAATCCCAAAAAATGCATATTCCCGGCTCATGAGGGGAAACTTCTAGGTCATATTGTTTCAAAGGAGGGATTGACGATTGACCCAGAAAGAGTTGAAGCAATTCAAGCGTTGTCATTGCCAAATCACAAGAAGGCTCTTCAAAGCTTCTTGGGAAGGATCAATTTTGTCTGCAAGTTTGTTCCAAACATTGCAGCTCTTGTAAAGCTAATAACGTTGATGTTAAAAAGAGCATGGAATTTAAATGGACAATCAAGGCAAGGCAAGTTTTGAGGCAATAAAAGAGGCTATATCTCAAGCTCCCACTCTCGTCAATCCAGACTTCTCCAAGGGTTTCATGCTATACACCTTTGGTGGTGGAGACATAATTTCGCAATCCTGGCACAACAAAACAAAGAAGGATTAGAACAACCAGTTGCTTTCTTCAATCAAGGCTTGGAGGAATACGAAACTAGGTACTCTTTCATTGAAAAGCATGTACTTGCAGTGATCAGGAGCTTAAAGAAATTCAAGCACCTAGTCTCAAACAACAAGATCCAATTATTAGTCTCTCATGCGGGAGTCAAGGACTTCCTTCTAAACAAGGATCTGAATGAGAAACGTGCAGGATGGATAACCTGTGTCATGGAATATGACATCGAGATTAAGGTCACCAAACTAGTATGTGGGAAGGGACTATGTGAACAACTAGCCTTGAGTCAGCAAGTTGAAGCAGGTGATGTAAAAGAGGCTATCTTGGTACTACAGGATGGTCAAGAATAGGAAAATGATGACGTGCCTACTCCTTGTTGGACTCAGAGTATGATACACTTCCTACAGATAGGCCTATGCCCTCCAGAAATGAGAAAAGCAAAGAGGAGATACTTTAGATTACAAGCCATTCCATATGTGCTTGTTGATGGTGTTCTGGGGAAAGACATCAATGGAGTTCTATTGAGGTGCATTGGGATGAGTCAAAGGCGAGAGGATGTTACGTGATTTTCACGATGGAGATTCTGGAGGAAATTTCTCCCCATGAGTAACAACTCTCAAGATAATGAAGGTAGGGTATTATTGGCCCACGGTGTTCAATGACTGCTATACATGGATAAGAAAGTGTAAGAAATGTGCACTCTTCACAGGAAAAGAAAGACTAGCAGCACTTCCATTACACCCAATTTTGGTTGACCAACCATTTATGCAATGGGGTTTGGACTTCATTGGAGTCATTAATCCCAATTCAAGCCAAGGGCACAAATGGATTTTGACAGCCACGGACTACTTCACCAAATGGACCGAAGCAGTAGCACTCAAAGAGGCAAATGAGTCTAGCATCTTAGACTTTTATGAGGGGATAACAACCAGATTTGGTATACCTGCTACAATAATATCTGATAATGCATTAGCATTCATAGGTTCCAAGATTACAGAATGGGCTATCAAGAATGAAATCTATTTGAGCACCTCTTCAAATTATTACCCGTAGGGTAATGGACAGGCAGAGTCCACGAACAAAAATTTGCTAAGAATCATCAGGAGGACTCTAGATGAAAATCAAAGAACATGGCATACCAAGCTAAAATCAGCATTATGGGCTAACAGAATAACACCAAAGAGGTCTACAGGTAATTCCCCTTACAAATTGGTCTATGGAAAAGAGGCAAGAGTGTGCCTATATCATTGGAAGCTGCGTGCATTGGAGTTCATGAAGCACTTGGAGTTGGCTGAGTTCGAACCAATGGAGGATAGGTATGCAGAGTTGATGGAATTAGAAGAAATTAGAGAACATGCAGTTCAAACAATTGAGAAAGATCAGGCCTTAGTAAAAAGATGGTTTGATAAGAAAGCAAGAGCAAGGACTTTTCAGGAAGGGGACCTAGTTCTGAAATGGGATGCAGATCGGGCAAAACCAGGAAGGCATTCCAAGTTTGATGCCATTTGGAGTGGCCCCTACATGGTCACGGGATGTAAGGGTAGTAATGCCTTCCAATTGTCTACATTGGATGGAGAAGAACTCCCGATTCCAGTTAACGGAATCTATCTTAAACGTTGCTACTGAAAATAAAAGGTTTACCCTAGTAAATATTAGCCTAGATTTCAATTCCTCTAAGTGCGTATGCACATTGTCTTTTTGTAGTTAGTTTCAGTTTCCCTAAGTGCTTTGGCATAGGTTTTTTTGCTCCTAGGTTGGATTTCTATAGCTCAAAGCATGCTCTCGAGAAGGAGTTGCGGTATCGTGGCTCGGGATCAAATATCGAGGTTGGTTTCAGTTATTACTTGTGACTTCATGCCCAATAGATTGCTTGTGCCACCGATCATTCATCCAAGCGGGTGGATGACCCCGCTAAGTCACCAAATTTTTATCCAAAATTCACCCCCATGGTAAATTTGATAATCTGCAAAAGCAGGCTTGGGGTCAAGAAATTGCAAAAATTGGCTAAGTCCTAGTCCAGGTGGTCTACTGGGACAAGTTGGGACGTCGGGACACGAACCGGCCGAAAAACCTCCGGGCGATCCGCCGCGTGGTCCGGTTCGGTGGGGACAAGAGTACGTGGAGGATGCAAACCAGCTGGTTTGGCCAAAATAGAGCACTTTCGTTTGGGACATCCAGGCCAAAAGTACGCACGGGACGTGAAAAGCCGAAAGAGCCGAGAGCCAATCAAATCTTGCCACGTGTCTTCACCGTACAAAGAGGGACAAGGAAGCCCAAATTAGGCGGTTCGGAGAAATTTTTCCCAGGTAGTCTGGGACAGCCGGGCCAAGAGTACACAGAGGGCGTGAAGAGCCGGAAAATCCGCCAACAAATCAGAACGTGCCACGTGTCAGAATGTTGAAAAGTTGCAAGTGCGCCCCTCAGGCCCGAACCAATAAAATAGTGCCACGTGTCCAAGTTTAAGGGCCCAAAAGGAACTTTTAGAGGGACAGAGACCCATGGATGAATCGAGAGCACGACGCATGTCATCCAAGTAGCAGAGCGGGAAAAATTTAAATATTTTCCTCGCCGATCCATTTTTTTGCCCTAAATCTTCAGATCGCCATATCTTTCGATCCAGAGCTCGGATTTCCACGTTCTTTATATCAATGGAAAGCTGGTGAATTTCTCTGCACGATTCTGGGGTCAATATTGCATTTTGGTTCAGTTCAGAGTGAGAAAATTGAGAAACACCTCTGGCACATAATAACAAAGCAAACGCTTTCAACAACCACCTTTAATGCAAAGGCATGGTTCACCGTTTCGCTAGCTAGGCAGAGTCTGCCGTTTTGCCGAGGATTCGCTACTTCGCCATAATGAGATGAGTTAAATATGACCTAGAAGTGGTTGGGGTAGATCCGACTTTCCTCTCTCTTCCCTCTATCTTTCTTCCTATATATTGTAAAGAGGGGCTTCTTTCTAAAGGTCGAACATTCTGTTTTGTCCCTCCCTTCTTCTCTTATCGAGCAAATTTTTGGAGTTCAAACCTCCCATTTGAAATCAGTAATGCGACTCGCCTCTTGGCATTCTCAGTAGTGTATTGTATCAATCTTTAGAGCAAGTGATAAATGTCTCGTGGATGATTCTCAACCCTCTCTGTGTTCATTTGCATCCTCCTGGTCTTTCACTGCAAATTTTGTTATCTATGCATGATCTTACATCACATTTGAATGGTCTATGTTTATTGGCAAGATAGGTGTTCTTCATTCCTTGGTGCATCACCTCTGTTAGCTTAGGTTTATTTTTACGCATCTTCTTACCCTATCTCCTTGGCAAGATTAGATTAGACTTTGAGTAAACCCTCTACATTTTTCGTGTGCATCTGAACAGAGGAATAGGAACCAGCCTTCTCTGGAGATTCCTTTCTCATTCTTGCAAGTCCCACACTTGGAGAAAGGATTCAATGTTATGCAATCACACTAGATGCTAGAGTGGTCAAACTAGAAATCTGATCAACATCCAGGGGTGCTGTGATTTTGCATCAACAGTCTTGTGATTTTGCATCAATAGGAGGCTTGTAAACATGGATCCATACCATGGAAGGGAGAAAATTCCAATCTAGGCCTTGATTTGTGTTAAGAAGGATTTAAGAAGCTTGAGGGTAGAGTTTAGAGTTTAGGAGTGCATACCGTTGCTAGATTATTTATCAAAGAGCCTGAAGCATTAATTTATATTTTAAACATGTTCAAACAGTGGAAATGGTCTTTTAACTCTGTTTGAGGAAGGGCTTCATTGTCAAGGTAAGGTGCAATCTAAGAGAGCTCAAAAGGTATGCATCCTAGAGAACCTCATAAGTGGAATTGTTGCTTGAAACAGTCTTTCATGAGAATTAAGAGAGTTATACATATATTAGTTATGTGATCACCTCTAATCATTGGTTATCAAGTGAACTCTCTTCTAGTTTCCGTCTTCATATATGAGCCTATATAATCTCTCTATGAACCACAAGTGTTAGAAGCATGTAAAAGTGAATAAAACCTCATGAGTATGATCCTCGAGCAAGGGTTGGTATAAGTGATTCTTCTAGAGAAAGATTAACCTCCTTGATATTGTGAAACAAGCATTGTGAAAATTAAACCATCAATCTAAAATAGATAAAGTCCATATACAAGAAAATTAAGCGTAACCCCTGCACCATTTGGTATCGAGAAAAGCTCTATTTAGAAGACTTTTGAAAGCTTCTAAATTTTTATAATCCCTATTATGTAATTTGCAAGGTTTTTGTAGAGATGGCTTCAAAGAGGAAAAAGAAGAGAGAGATTGAAGAGCAGAGCGGTCTAAGCTCTAGGAAGAGGTACTGACTCATAAAAGAGGGCCTTGAAAGGATGATGAATCATATGCAAAAGGAAATGAGGAGCTTAATATTCAATCTGCAAGGATGGAATATTCATATTAAAAATTTTTTCAAGTGGCCTATACAAGAAATTGTGAGAAGGAAGAGAATAGTTGAGTGGAAGAAGAAGGAGAGAGAAGAAATGTTGCCAAGAAGAGAGCAACATGAGTTTCCTAGATAGCAACCAAGGAAAGAGTTGCAAGGAATGCAAACAGAGGAAGATATGCCAAATGAGGAGGAATCTAGAGAGGCCAAGAGGCCTCAAAATATTTCTTCTAATTATTTCTCTGAGTGGGTGTTTGCAGGTATACGGCCATAGAGGAAGAATGCCAAGTTGAGGCACTTGAAGATGAAGAAGCACTAAAACATGAATTTGTTTATATTAGCATGGAGCAGCTACAAGAAGAACTGAAATACTTGGAGGAAGCCATATCCAAAGAGGATCATGTAGATAGATATGAAGAAAAGACAAATGAAGGATCCAATGTAAACCAAAATGTTTCATATACGTGTGGAGATGAGGGAAGCCAACCTTATGATCTTTCAAGCAATATAAAGAAGTTGAGTTTCGAGTGTTGAAGACCTTCATTTCATTTCTAAGGTGAAGCAAGCCTACGAAGAGGCCAAGAATGAAAGAGAGAAGGAATGGGTGTTAAAACAAGAAGAGGAGGATATTAAGTCTTATGAATACATTCTTAGCAAGGACCAAGAATTTGTGACTACAGGATATTATGAACACAAAGCATAGTTGACATTCCTAGTGAAGGAGATCAAATACCTTGGAGATAAACTTGAATACGAGACCATGAAGAGGAAGATGAATAAAGAAGCAAGCAATAAGATCAGAATTAAGGAGAGACAATGCAAGAGTAACTATTGAAGATAAAGTATACAAGCAAATGCAATGAGAATGAACTAGAATTCAAGAAAGAAGACAAAATATTTGAGCAGAGCTCAAATTTTTCTCTCAAGGGCACTTTGACGCAAGAACATCAAGTGCTAGAGTACAATAAGGTCATATGACCATTATTCTAGGTGTAAGTAAGTTGAATATGTTGTAAAGTCACCTTGACATGCTATCAAAGGTGAATATAGGATTGTAAAAAAGTTGTAAGGTGAGTTTGACTTGGCAAAGATAGTTGCTTAGGCCATGTCATCATGTAATAGTTATCTTGTATAGACATCATGAGTGTATTAAGGTGATATACACCTAATTTCTATGTTGATAAGGTTGTTGAGTCTACTTAGGGGTCTGTTGAGTTAGTTTAGGATCTTGTTAGGAGTCTTTACTTAGCTAATACACACTTATTCATAGGTGATTTTGGTGTAATGTAAGATAGTAGATGTTCTTGAAGTGGGATAATAAATGTTATATCATGAATGATGATTTGCAATGTAAATACATCTCTATTTGAAGGAATTATGTAAGATTTCAATGGACCGTGATGAAACCTTTGTCTCAACGGTGATATGAAAACCCTCGGTGGCATTCAATTGGTGAGTTTATCTTGATGTCAATTTTAACACTTCTACAGGACATTAAGGAAGCCATTCATAATTTTTATAAGGTTTGAAATTATAAAATTTGGCTATTATTACAATTTGAAGGCTCTCGGGATTGAAGTAGGGCTCCAATATCTTTTGACTAAACCAATGAATTTAGCTGAAAATTTCAAATTATATATGTTTTAACATGAACTAAAGACCCTCCAATTTTTTTGGTTATTGGACAATCACACTAGAATATATCGATTGACGGTCCCTTCGAGCAAGACTGGTAAAATATAGTGTGTAGTTTTAAGGGAAATAGATAGATTTAGCATTAGAACTTGATGGATCATGACCCTTGACTAGATATGGAGGTGAATCTAGTTTTGAATGATTTTTTTGCATAATATTAGGGTGTGGTAATGATGATAATGCTCGCATTTTGAGTACAAACCCGACTATACATGGGTTAGGTGACTGTCCTAGAGGGTAAATTGAATTCATGCAAGTGAAAATTAATGAGTTGATGATCCAAATTCATCAAGGAGGATCTTGAACACATTTTGGAGGTGTTTTAATGATATTTTAGGTAATAATTCTTTAATTTTCAGTATAGAATAGTCCATTTGTGTAGTGTTCATATGACGGTGTTAAGTCATTATGGAAGGTGTCAAGAAAGGTAAACTAGCAAAATAGCTTAGAACCAATAAGAGAAGTTTATGGACACCTATAATATGATGAAGGAGGCTTGTAAAAATGGATCCATACCATGGAATGGATCAAATTACAATCTATACCCTTAGTTGTGTTAAGAAGGACTTAATATGCTTGAGGGCGAGTTCAAATTTTAGGAGTGCATTCTGTAGACACCAAATTTGGGTCACACTCCCCCTTTACTCTACATGTATATTAGTTTAATTTCATACAGTTAAATTAATTCCCATTCTCACAATATTCATTATTTAATTACCTTAATTGAACTAATTTCTACCTCACCTAGACACCTCACATATTCTTAGCATGTTTCCTTTTAACTAGGACTCAATCTCCACTTATCATAACTAACTAAGACTTAGTCTAACCCTAACACTAAATACATATTCTTCCTCTAACCACATGAACACTTACATGGAAAAATCCATTTTGGATCTGCAATAACAAACAAAATTGACCAAAATATAGCCAAGATCTGCTATTTTGGAAACCTAGGATATCCCGCCTTAACCGACGCTAGTCAAACCAAAACCAGCGCTGGTCACCCTAAACTTTCATTGGTTACCATATATTCACTTTGGTAACCTTGTTTGAGAGGCTAGAATAATTATTCAAGTTTTGGAGAAGAGAGATATACATTCAAGCATGCACTGAGCACTCTTGCACATCCAGACATCTTGAACCAAAGCACCAAGAACTCGATCTAAAGAGCAAGCATTCACGTAAACATTCCGGGAAGCATGGCTATGGTACTAACCACCAGTTCCATGGATCAACCATCACCTCCATCCAACCACCAGGTTTGTAAGTACAAGTAAGTACATTTAGATCTGTATCTTTCCATACTTATTTAGATCAGTTTCTTTATCTCTATTTGGGAGTTCTAGTCTCCTTTACATCTCATCACCTCTCACCTTCCTGCCAATCCCTCCACCTAATCACTTATAATCTCCCATCTCTCTATACCCGACTCTAGACATCTCTGAGTATTCCCATCACTATTATTAACCTCACCATCCTCTATCTATTCTCTATGCAATCACAAAGAATCATCAAAACCAAATTTTTATTGAGTATTTATCAGCCTTACCCTATCAACGTCGGTTGACCTAAACATTCATCAGTCTCCTCTCAATTGGAATCAGTCATACCAAACTGAATTCGGTCTCTATAGCTAGTAAATATACCCGTAATAGTAAATTCATAACATTTACCCAAACAATCTAAACCACTCAAAACTCAACCTTGACCTATCCCAACCACCTTATTTACCTTCCTGGATTCCAGATCTGATCATAACCTAGCCTGTTAGATTAGATTTCCTTATTGTACTTGAATGAGACACCTAAATCATACCAACTACAGTAGGATATTGCTAGTTTATGTTATTTTAAACAGTGGATTGACAGCCATCTAGGAAGTATCAACCTTCTTGAATCTTGCATACGCTAGGCAGTCCACTAACATATATTGTTTAATATTCCTCTTGTGGTCTTGTTTTGTATTCATAGGTAGTTCCTCCTAGCAAAAAAGGAAGTTCTCACAATCATTACTACATTGGGAAATCGAAGCGCGTGAACTTTACCCTCCACCTTTATTCATAGGTATTCCTCCTCACCCTTACCCTATCTGTTTTGCTCTTACATACTCAACTTATCGGCAAAACATTTTAGCACACCTAGTGGAACCCTCTCTTAGGTTCATTGTATTTTCTTCATATAGGAAACTTTTTGTGTGTTTCTTTCCTTTTGAAAAATACATATTTAATCTTCTCCCTAGTAATATTCTTTTCTTCTAATTATCTAAATGACATTTGTCATTTGTTTCTTAAAATGAACTAATTCTTTCTTCTTGCATTTGCATAGTAGTGAAAGAGCACGTTATTGACCTATTCATCATTTTATTCATCGAATATAATTTTCGATTTGGGTTATAAAATTTGTTGAATTTCATCCTTGTATATTGAATTGTTCGCTCACATTTAAAAATGAGGGCAACCTATTTGTTGGAAGTCATACCCAGGTGATGGTTGACACAATTGAACCGTAGAAAGCACTTTTTTCTCTCTCTTTGTGAAACTAAACAAATTTGAATTTACACATCTTATTAAACAACATCCCACCCAGAAAGAAGTTGACAACAATCACATGATTAGAGGATTGATAGTGGGCACCCAGCTAGTTATCTCTATCTAGTCATCACCTCAGAGAAAGGACCGCCCCCACCAAAACATAACCTAAAACCTCACCTTTAGATTACCTCTTCGTAAGACACCTTCCCAACTAAAAACTTTGTTCTAAATTCACAAGTCAGTCTTAAATAACATAAGCTAAAACAAACATAAAATTCACTTTTAGGATTGCATGTTTTTCTTAGTTTTGTTCTTGACTTGCATTTTGAGGTGTGGAGTTACAATTCTTCATTTTTTTCTTCCTTTCACACTCCCCATCATAGTTGGATTATTTTTCAACTGTTTCGAATGTGTCGGAGCTCATCTTATCATTCTCATATTTCTAAGTTGATCCTTCATATATTTTAATTCACCAAAAATCCATTTTCTTCATTTCTTCTAATTTCACAATAATCGAGTGTCATCCAAATGACCATCATCGGTTTACATCTAAATGCCATCGGTTTACCTAATTAGTGTCGTCCTCTGTCTCTTTTAGTTATTTTACCTGAAACAACCTTCATCACCTATTATTTTCTATTTTTGAGTCCTCAGGACACCATCATATCCCCCAACATTTTGATATCTCTATCAGTACAGTTTCCCAATTCATATTCACCAATTCTTTTTCATTTTTGAAAGCGGTATTTCCCATGATGGTGGTATTAGTTATCATAACCATCATCAGTTCCCCTTTAACCATCATTGGTCATACTAACCGTCATCGGTTGCTATGTTTGATTTTTAATCAAAAAGACATATTTCCCCCAAACTTCATCCTTCTCTACTTATGTTGTTTTCTATGTCATTTATAGAATATAGTTTTACTAGGTCAACACTAATTCACATGGTGTTGACTCACAGCCAAACTAACACCCTTGTATTTCACGCCAGCCGTCAGCCACTCCTACTTAGTCCATCGCCACCATCCATCCTACCACCTATGGATCTAATGTAGCTTATCATCATTTTGACCAGTGATGAGGAGTTTACAAGACTCCTTGATCGAATCCTATGGCCTTACAATAGTATCCATCCCACTCATCTACATGAGACTCCTCAGGACAGCTAGTGTATGGTATGCCTATATCTATCTGTCGTGCCCTCGCCCCCACTTCCACATCAGCTACCACTAGCTTGACACGCCCTCGCCACATTACCCCCTTGTGGTATCGCAATTATGTCCCACCTCTGCCATAATTTCTTCCACAATGACATCTATTGCACCCATGGTGTCAATTGTTCCTTCACCAACCACTTTGAACATGGCCCCATCTGCTCCCTTTTCCTTGTATATACCAGTTGCATCACAACCACCTCTAGTGTCAGCAACCTACAACCTATTCCAAAATCTGGTTCTTTCCATCCCTCAGTCTCTACCACCCATTACCACGAGATTCATTATGACCACCCCACCTATTTACATGCATCACCAACAACCCCCAATCTCATCTATCACTTATTCGGGGTACATTCCACCTATATCTATTCCCCCTTGGCATTTTCCTCATGTCTTTGGGATGTCATCTACATCATACACCCATCATCAACCTCCTTTTACTACGGGAGGAACCCATTCCTCACAACCCACCAATGACCTCATTAGGATGATGATGGAAAATATGTAGACATTAGAAGCATCGGTTTCTAGCTCTCGTAACTCCTTGACCTATGACAAAATCTATAATGATCTTATTCATCCATCCATTCCTATTTACCCATATCTCTGTGCATTGGGAATTGCCTAAGTTTAACCATTTCAATAGTAAAAGGATCTGCAATAGCACTTGTGGTCATTCAAACATGGGTGCTACCTAATTTCCCATGACGATGCTTTTTCTTACAAACATTTCCCATGTCCCTAACAGGACCCACCTTATATTGGTACAGCATTTTACCTAGACATTCCATGTACTCCTTAAACCAAGTGGCTCAATAATTCCTAGAAAACTTCTCGATCAATGTATTCAAAAAGGTTACCATGACCGACCTATATTTGACACGATAGTATGACAAAGAATCTATCATAGATTTCATTTCTCGTTGACAAAGTCTTATCAACCAATTAATGTTCTAGTTACCTCAAATTGAACTTATTAAGTTGTTCACTAGAGCTTTTACTATACACATCTCACCAACTCTACAGGTAAAAACCTTTTGAACCTTTGATGAAGTGTTCACCATGGCATGAAAGATGGAAATTCGTGCCATTGAAGAAAATAAAATCCAATTACAAAACAAGAATGCCCCATTCAAACCAAACGATTCTTCTTCATCTTCAAAACCCCAAAATAATTATTTAAAATTCAAAGGATCTTCCAACGTGTTAGTTCTCAAAGTAGGTCCATCTCATCCCTCTAATCAAGCCCATGTTAGGAAATAAGAGATAAAATATGTGGAATAATCCCTTACAGAATCGCAACAGTAGAAACTAATATGCAGAAAATATTACAGATCTCAAATAAAAGTGCAGAATAAATAACACAACACAGAGAGACAAGATTTAACGTGGTTCACCTAATTTGGGCTACGTCCACCAAGAATCACTTGCTCAGATTTTATTACAAGCCTCCACTCTCTCAATACAATACCCAGATCCGTTTGGAGCTATGCTCAACAAACTCTATAGAATTCACACCCAAATTCAAAACACATCTGCAATACATTTGCTTGTCTATGTATCATATGCATAAGACCATATAAATAGAAAATTGCTTAAGCAGTTTGATAAAAAACCGTGGGTATCAAAACAATGGGTACCGAAAAACCATGGGCCCAAAAACAGCCCATAATGGTTACCCATTACCCATGGGTTAATAAACCACCCATGAAAATTTTCTTCGGGGGCTTCACCCCTGAACCCCCCGACCCGCTCACCGGTGAGTGGGACCACCATAAAAATACCGAGTGTAACACATAGAAGGTGTACCACACTCTAACATGAAAATAGGCTCCACAAACATAACAATCTCCCACTTGGAGACTAATTTCCACTGAGAAATCTTCTCAACCCTTCACTGTCATCCACGAAGGCCAACCAAAGCTGAACATAGCTTTAGTTTATCCCTTGTGACCACCTTGGTCATCATGTCTATAGGATTATGACTGGTATGAATCTTCTCCAACTTTAACTTATCTTCCTCCAAAGTTTTCTTGATGAAGTGATATCTCAACTGTATATGCTTTGTCCTGGAGTGGAAAGTAGAGTTCTTAGCTAGGTGTATAGCACTCTGACTATCACTATGCAACTTACATTCCTCTTGCTTATGCCCTAACTCCTCAAGTAATTGTTGTAACCAAATCATCTCTTTTCTTGCCTCTGTGGTAGCAACATACTCAGCCTCGTGGTTGAAAAATCCACCAACTTTTGTAGTTGTGAAATCTAGCTCACTACTTGTCCCACCTACAGTGTAAATATAACTGTCATGCTCCTCTTGTTGTCTACATCTCCAGCCATGTCTAAATCTACATAACCATGTAAAGTGGTGTCTGATCCACTGTAGCACAAAACTGTCCCCATGGTCCCTCTCAAATACTGAAGGATTCACTTTTCTTTGCTTTCCGATGCTCTTTACCTGGATCACTCATAAATCTACTCACAACTCCCATTGCATGGGCAATATCAAGCCTAGTGCACACCATAGCATACATCAAACTGCCAACTACTGATGAGTAAGGTACCTTGGACATATAGTTTCTTTCTGCTCTGTCTTGGGACACTACTCCTTTGATAACTTAAAATGGCCTGCCAAAGGAGTCCCAACCGGTTTAGCATCCTGCATGTTAAACCTATCCAATACCTTCTTAATGTACTCTTCCTAAGATAAAGTCAGCTTTCATTCCTTCTATCTCAAGTTATCCTCATACCAAGGATTTTTTTGGCTGCCCCCAAATCCTTCATATCAAATGATTCACTTAGTTGTTTCTTGAGTACTTTTATTTCCTACATGTTTTTACTGCAACCAACATGTCATCAACATACAAACATAGGATAATATAACTTCCATCCTCAAATTTCTTTGTATACACGCAATGGTCAGAATGACATCTAATATAACCTTACTCCATCATGAAGCTATCAAACTTCTTATACCATTGACGTGGAGCTTGTTTCAAGCCATACAAGCTCTTCTTTAGTTTACACACCATCTCCTCTTTACCTTTGACCTCATAGCCCTCTGGTTACTGCATGTATAGTTCCTCCTCCAAATCACCATGGAGAAATGCAATCTTTACATCTAACTGTTTTAAGTGCAACTCTTCTGCTGCCACTATTCCAAGAACAGTTCTAATAGAAGTCATTTTTACTACAGGAGAAAAGATATCATCAAAATCTATACCTTGTTTTTCGTGCAAACCTTGACCACCAACCTGGCCTTATATTTTTCTTTCCTCCTTCATCTTTAACTATGTAGACCCACTTGTTCTCGCAATGCTCTTTTGCCTTCCTTAGGTAGCTTCACCAAATCCCAAGTCTGGTTCTCCATGAGAGACTTATGCACCTCATCCATGGCTTGCTCCCACTTTGTTACTAGCATCTACCTACATTACTTCATCAAAGCTCTCGGCTCTCCACTATCAGTGAGTAATAAATAATAAAGAGAAGGAGAAAAATGTTTAGGTTCTTTTCTTACCCTAGAAGACCTCCTCATTGTAGGAGTTTGGGGTTCCTATTGAGTAGGTTCCTGAACTAATTCATGGGTCACTGTCCCATCCAAAATATCCTCTACCACTGCATATTCTTTCTTAGATTCTTCCCTGTTTTCCTACAACTATTGCTTATACATGACTTTCTCATTAAAGACCACATCCCTAGACCGAATGATTTTCTTGTCCTTAATACTCCAACATTTAAATCCAAATTCATCACCACCATAACCAATAAAAGTGCATTTTTCTTATTTAGCCTCTAGCTTGGTCCTATCATCCTTGTCAATATGAACAAACACCTCACATCCAAAGACTCTAAGAAATGAGTAATTGACTTTCTTACCGTACCAAGCCTCCTCAGGTATGCCTCCATCCAAGGCACTTGAGGGTCCTCTATTTATTAAGTACATAGTTTTGCTCACTTTCGCCCAAAAATAAAGAGGCAGTCCTGCATGTATCCTCATGCTCTAGCACATTCCATTATTGTTCTATTCATCCTTTCTGACACCCCATTCTGCTGCGAGGTTCTGGAACCGTCTTTTGCTTGCGGATTCCATTCTTAGAACAATAATCATCAAATTCATTGTTGTAATACTCCCCTCCATTATCTAACCTGAGACATTTTAACTTAAGACCTATTTCATTCTCTACCAAGGATTTCCATTTAACAAAAGTATCAAATACATCAGATTTGTTTCTAATACAATAAACCCAAACTTTACTTGTTTCATCATCAATAAAAGTAACATAACTTAAACCCCAAGAGATGATACCTGAGCTGGCCCCACACATCAGAATGTACCAGCTCTAACTTACTCTCTTTCTTCGTAGGTCCAACCTTGAGAAACCTTACTCGCTTCTGTTTCCCATATATGCAGTTCTCACATAAATCCAAACCTATTTCTATATATCCAGGAAAATTCTTCTTTATGATGTTCATGCCCTTATGGCTCATATGACCAAGCCTATAGTGCCATAATGTTGTATCTACATATGAAGCCACAATATTACAATCATTAGTACTATCAGTGGATAAATACAAGGTTCTAACCTTCTTACCTCTTTCCACCACAAGATCGCCCTTGGTAACCTTCCAAGAGTCAACTATAAATATCACGGTCTGACAACCATTACTTCCCAATTGCCTTGCCGATATCAAATTTCTCCTTAATGTAGGCACATGTCTAACATCCTTCAATAGCCATGTATTCCCATTCTGCATCTTAACCTGAACGGAACCTTTTCGAACTATATTGCAAGGCTCATCATCACCAAGAATAACATGCCCAAAATCCCCTTGAACATAATCAACAAAATAATGCCTATGTGGAGTAGCATGAAAAGAAGCCCCCTGAATCTAAAACCCAAGATTCAATAATATTATGCAAAGAAAGAATCAAAGCATCCTGACATACATTACCCGATGCCACATTTGCCTCCTTGTTTTCTTCTTGTTGTTTCTTCTTGTCCCGAAGCTCCCAACAATCCTTCTTTACATGCCCAGACTTTCCACAGTTCCAACATACAATCTTGCTCTTGGATTTTGACCTTGCCCGATCTTTTGATTTTCCATGGTTTCCTCTATTCTTTTGTCTCCCTCTAGTTTCCATTGTCAAAGCATTCCCTAAAGTAGAATATTCCCTAGAGATTTTTCTTTGCATTTCCTCACTTAGAATCACCCCTACAACATCCTCAAACTTCAACTCGAGTTAGTTGGAACCGAGTTGGTTACCGCCATTACCAGACTATTCCAACTTTCAGGTAAAGAGCACAAAATTAATAAAGCCCTAACTTCTTCATAAAATTCTATTGTAACCGAAGCTAGCATATTCACAACCATATTGAAATCATTTAAATGATCTACTATTGAACTATTCTCATACATCTTCATATTAAACAACTTTTTCATTAAAAATATCTTGTTAGAGGCAGAGGGTTTTTCATACAACTTCCCTAATGCATCCATTAGATCTTTTGTAGTCTTTTCCTTTGAAACATTAAATAATACCGAAGATGCAAGACACACTGGATCATTCCAAGTGCCTTCCGATCCAACAAATCCCATTCCACATCTGTCATACTTGAGGGTTTGTTCACCTTCTCAGACAATGGAGTATAAATATCCTTCTGATAAAGGTAATCTTCCATCTACATCTTCCAAAGAATGAAATTCTTCCGTTGAATTTATCAACCCTATATCTTCCATCATCTGCCATAGCTCCCACTCAAGCTAAAAACTTTCCCTATGATTCAACACTTCAGTAAACCAAACCAGGCTCTGATACCAATTGTTAGGAAATAAGAGATAAAATATGTGGAATAATCCCTTACAGAATTGCAACAGTAGAAACTAATATGCAAAAAATATTTCTGAGATCTCAAATAAAAGCTGTAGAATAAATAACACAACATAGAGAGAGAAGATTTAATGTGGTTCACCCAATTTGGGCTACATCCACTAAGAATCACTTACTCAGATTTTATTACAAGGCTCCACTCTCTCAATACAATACCCAGATCCGTTTGGAGCTATTCTCAACAAACTCTATAGAATTCACACCCAAATTCAAAACACATCTACAATACATTTGCTTGTCTATGTATCATATGCATAAGACCATATAAATAGACAATTGCTTAAGCAGTTTGATACAAAACCGTGGGTATCAAAACCATGGGCAAAAAACCGTGGGTATCAAAACAATGGGTACCGAAAAACCATGGGCCCAAAAACAGCCCATAACGGTTACCCATTACCCATGGGTTAATAAACCACCCATGAAAATTTGCTTCGGGGGCTTCACCCTCGAACCCCCCGACCGCTCACCGGTGAGCGGGACTACCGTAAAAATACCCGAGTGTAACACATAGAAGGTGTACCACACTCTAACATGAAAATAGGCTCCATAAACATAACAGCCCAACCTTCTTCCAATCTTTCCCCTGTCCATACCTTTTAATTCTGGTAGGAGCAGTGGAAGTACACTTTGATTGGAGAGCCCTATTCTTCAATCTTGGAAAATATTCTTAAAGCTAGAGCCATTACACTTCCTCCCATAAAACCTCATACTAGTTTCGATCCTATCTCTTCATGGTATAAGGAACATGACTACTATAATTATCATCACGTCAAAGGCCATAGTGACGGTAATTGCATAACTTTTAAGAACATTGTCTAGGAGATGATAGATAATGGAGACCTCATCGTGGACAACCCGAATGCACTAAGCAAATCAAAATTTTCACATATTTAAGAAGTCATTCCCTAACCATAAACCATCATCTAATCAAAATAGTGAACCTTCATCCAAAGCAAAAACAATGTTCGGGAATTTCGCGTGGTTTTGATGTTATACCGTCGTTCCTCAAATTTCACATATTTCTTCTATTAGAGAATATATGACATGAGCTTCCTAACCAAAAAGGAGCATACATCTTCTACTCCTTCACCCATAGAGGATTCCCCTTCATCTCCCCGTGCTCTCATAGAGGAACCTACATTTTTCGCCGATGCCATTCCATGGTCTACCTCATAATCTACCCGAGCAGTCAACGGTATTAACTCTCCCATCCACGGGAGAATCATCATTTCTTTCTCCTCCACCAAGGGAGAATTCTACCTCACCCCACCTCACCCATGTATTTCCTACAACTTATACCTCCACCGATTCATTATAACTCTAACCCTCGCCTATACGACTTCAACCCATACTGTCCCCCAACTGCTACCAACCACTTCCACCACAACTCTATTGCCCCCATGGGTAACCCATCCTCTTCCACCATCTACTTTCCCTTTTGTATCTCATACTCCTATGTCACCTTTACCCAAGAAGGTGCAACCCAAAGACAATAACCCACTACCCTCCAATAAGGTAGTTAAACCAACAAAATTTCCATTGCTAGCTCTTCTACCACACCTTTACCCAAGCAGATGCCATCAAAACCTAAGACAATACCACTTACCAAACTAGTGGTCCAACCCATTCCTCCTCCTATAATGCATCTTCCCTCCCAATCATCCACACCTTTACCCAAACCCACACTCACTTCCCATTGTGATCTGTTAGTAGGGTCCTATGCCAACATTCTAACCAACCTCTTAGAGACTTCTGTCATCACATTACCACCGCTTCAACCTTACAACCCTCTCAAACCCAAACCAAAAGGGTTTTATGAAACCAAGATTTTTACCTATCATTGTGTGTCATGACATTATGCAGAAAATGGTAAGGCTCTAAAAACCATGCTTCTCCAATGTTTTTCTCTGAAAAAAAAATCGACAATGATGACATTCTTAATGAGGACCATTT
>CM031242.1:151119625-151249625 GCA_018340775.1 Taxus wallichiana var. yunnanensis | reverse complement strand
GCAAAATGTCTAGAATGTTCTTATTTCCAAAGAGATGTATATGGGATAGATGTGACACCATGAAGCTTCTAGAACAAACCGTAGGCAAAGACACCTAATCTAGAAGAAACTACAAATAGAACCAAGTATGCAGGCCTTGGTATGGTTACTATCAAAGCTTGTCTTATCTTATTTGAATTGATGAAATGATTTAAAAATAATTGATGATACCATGAGGATTTGAAGAGATATGATTTGAATGTTTTGCCAATGTTTTCAAAAGTTTTTAGGAATTGCTATAAGAATAAGTCCCTTGATCACAAATTTACGAAATGAACTCGACAGATGAAAATACAATGCAGATGCAAGTAATGTACATATGGAAATGTAGGTGAAACTACATGTCATGATGGCTAAGGTGAAGAAAGTTGATGAATATCGAATTCTTCACCCCTAAAAGTACACAGGGAGAACCATGATCCTCAAAAAATTTGTTCTCTTGACAAGGGCCTACCATTTTGGGTTTAAACTTACAACCCTTGCCCATAAGTGTATATGTCCAATCATTAAAATCATTTGTCTAAAAGAGGCATTCGTGAACCTCTTTGTCACGTTCTTGAGACATGGTGTGTGGGTGAGCATGACTATGTTTCTCAACCTTGTTTCCTATGTAGAGTGTTGTGTTTACTTATGACCCTTGTTGAATGATGAGGCCTTGCCCCATGGATATGACAAACTTAGTTTCAGATGCACATGGGTTGAAACCGGGTTTAGAATAGAACAAACCTCAGAGATGGTTTTGATGGGCATCGTTTCAATCTCAAATTACCCTTCTTCGTTTGTTAATTTTATCATGTTTACACCTAGACCTAGGTCATCGGAGGGAAGAGATGATAAACCGAGAAGACTACCCATCCTGTGGTTCAAACGAGAGGAAGATCGGATCGTCACTCTCTAAGAGTTTCATAATTTCCACTGTGGTTTTAGTGGACACTGTTTCCATAGATATTGATTTACCTTTATTTGTTTTTGCCACCTCAAATGTTTTTGGGTCAATGACTTCAGCCTTTGGCACACCCGAGGTGATCGAGACTAACTCTTTTGATGGAGGTGGTTTTTTCAATTGATTCGCAAGAAGTTCATACTCCGTATGGACTCCTTTCTTCTTCTTGAGGTTTTCTAAGTGTATATTAAAGGGCTTAGGATCCCCTTGAGTGATGAAGACCTTCCCCAAATGGAGGAATCTAATATCCTAGAACATGGTAGAAGGGATAGCCTTCATTCGATGAATCCAGGGTCTCCTAAGGATCATGTTATAACTTGTTTCCCTGTCAATAATGTAAAACTCTATCAAGATGGTTTTTAGACCAAGCATGACTGGAATAACTATGGTTCTAATTAAGGTCGCTTTAAGACTTTCATACCCCTATAATGTGTTTCTTGTAGAGGAACAATTTGTCTCTCTATATCCCAACTTCTGCAAGAAAGATAAGGGAACCACATTTACAACAGCCCTGTCATCAATCATGGCTCTCTTAATGCAATTTTTATAAACCCAGACTTGTAAAAATAAGGCAGGATCACCTCTTTGGGCAATTTCAGCGTCATATGACATCTTGTCTATATCGAAAACAAACCCAATATCCCTATCATTATATCACGAGGATGTATGTCAAATTCAATATGATTTATTTGAGTGCTAAGAGGTGGCGTAATATGGATTAGATGACCAAGACCTAGTGCATTGAGCAACGTAGAACGATGCGTAGATGAATTCTTCAACAAATCTAGAAATGAAATGTGAGAAAATGTCTTGTTCAAATCCGATATTAGATCATAGGATCTTACTGGTTTTGAGATTGTAGGAACATCATCATGTGGAAAGGAAATAACAGGTAGGGGTTGTGAAACGTACTCTTTCATCCGAGTTGTTGCATTAATTTTTGGCTCGACCTCTAGCTCGACTAACCCCATGATCTTTGTGTTGTCGTTCAAACTGAGGTTAGGAGTAACTCGAGAGTTATTGGAAGTTGAGGCTTCATGGTCATTGTTTCCTATATGGATACCCTTGTTTATATTTTAAGGATTCACTTGGGAATCCCCATGACATTTAGGGTTTACATTTTGAGGCGTGACAGGTCCGGTATGACTAGGTTGCGGGTTTGTCTCAGGATTTGCTAGGAACATGTCTACAAAGAGTTACCTTTGGTTTTCAGGAAGTCTTTGCAGAAACTTGTTGCAATCGCAGCAAGTCCTATCATCATGACCTTAAACCTTATAGAAACCATAGTATAGGTTAGGTTCATAATCTCTTGGCCTTTGATAAGCATCTTGTTGTTGTTGATTATAACCTCGGTTATAATTTTTAAATTGGTTGTTATAACCATGATTCATTGCCCCTTGGCCAGAGTTTTGATACTAGTTTGGGCCTTGGGTTTGATTTTGTTTTTGTGGCGGATGATTTACATCAATCAAGCTTGTTTGACGAAGACAGAAAGATTAGGGCCTTTTTGATTTCTGAGTTGTTGTTATTGTTATTATTGTTGGTGTTACTGTTGTTCGTAAAACTAGTGTTTTTGGCTTGATCAATAACACTATTCATGGTAGCACCATGATAGTGATTCACACCCTTAGGTCCCTAGTTGTTGGCACCATTGTTTTGATAATTTGCATTATTTTGATTTGGGTCCCTAGTTGTTGGCACCATTGTTTTGATAATTTGCATTATTTTGATTTGGGGATACCAATTTCCCATTGGAACCATAGATCTTACGCCCACTATCTATAGCGACTTGGTCAATCCAAAGTGCACCTTCTAATACTTCCTCATAATTGTGGAAAGGAAACTTCTGGACTTCCTCCCTAGTCTCTCGATTGAGTGAGTGAAGGAAAAGATCGCAAAGTTCCATCTAGTCCATGTTGGGCACACTTGCAGAGGAATAGAGAACTTGGCACCATCTCTGGATGAAATGGGTGGCAGATTCATTTTGCTCCTGTCTAATATGCAAGAACTCCCTAATCCCTATACGCAACAACTTGTTCATGTCAAATGATTTGATGAACTCATAAATAAGTTGTTTAAAGGAATGTATAGAAGCTTCCGGAATACGGTAATACCAATCCAATGTGATTCTTTCGAGAGTCTTTGGAAAGATTTTAG
Source organism: Taxus wallichiana var. yunnanensis (assembly GCA_018340775.1). Lineage (NCBI taxonomy): Eukaryota > Viridiplantae > Streptophyta > Pinopsida > Cupressales > Taxaceae > Taxus > Taxus wallichiana. The sequence continues at coordinate 151,246,486 of CM031242.1, read as the reverse complement.
CTCTACTACAACATCCCAAAAAGTAATTCCATGATAGTAGTAACATAGGCCTTGATATGAGGGTCAGGTCTCCTTCTCCCTTGAATTTTAGAAGATCCAGAAATGGGCATTGAAGCATGGCACCACATATGGTGAAGTCAAGAGGGTCCTTTAAGTACTCAACATATGTATCCATTATGTAATATTCCACCATTGAAGATACTTGATGAGGAGGTGGAGGAAGAGGAGTTAGATAAGCTACATTATAAGCATTGGCAAGAATGTATGGGGTCCCTTGATATGACATGTAGGGAGTAGGAATGACATATGGGTCCATCTGGGAGTTTTTGAATACATGTGCATGTAAGGTGGGATAGTACCAGGATATGGACTAGCGGGCATAAAACCAAGGAATGTCACATTGCCTATTGTGGTGGCATTCGAGAACACACTTCCAGCCAACCCTTGCGTAGGATAAGCTTGAGAAGGATGAGGACCCATCCCTAGTGTGTCTAATCCTGTGAGAAGATCACCTAGATTTGAATGAACTAGATAACCTTGTTATACATGATATTGCATTGGTTGCTCATTAGAAGGGATGTATCCTTTGTTGTCAATTGGATACCCCATGTTCTACCCTACTGCATGTGTTGGTTGTGAAGTCTGGGCACTTTCTAGTTCTCTAATCCTCCCTACTAAAGTAGAAATAAGATCGTTGGGAGAGGATTGAGTCCCTTATTGGGGTTCCTGTGGCGTAGGGTTTGATTGAGCAGGTTCATCATACCATGTCATGAATTATTCAGTGTTATAATTCTTGTCTTCCTCAGAAATAAGAATCTTAGGATAAACATTCAAAATATCAGAGGTTGTAGCCTTCATTCTATCCAAAGACTCATATATCTAATGAAGAGGATTTGTTATTCGTGCAAATGTATCATCTTTTGTTGATTACATGGCAATGTGAGGTCTTGATAAGACTCTATGGTAAGAACTTGTTCTGTTTGTGATAACAACGTGGTTTGCATTGGGTTGATTGTATTGCATGTTTAATGGTTGATCAACCTCCTCCATCCTTACATAGCTAATGGGGTTTGAATTGTAATTAGGGGAGGTTTGGACATTGCTTGTGTAATTGTCACCCCACCTCGAAAGAGAAGGGGACTGTTGTGGTTGCACATTGGTGTAATATCTATCAAAGCCAAATGGCCCACCAAACTCTCTTCCAGACATATTTTAGAAAGTATAAAATACCTACCAAAATAGGGGAATAAATGGAAAGATGAGGTACTACCAATGAAAGAAAAGGAAACAAGAACGAATTAATGCTTCATGTTAAGTTCACCAATTTATACATATGAAATTTGACATGCAACCTTTCAATCACACATGACCCCCGAGGTCATGCCAGAGTAGCCGATGTTGATGTGTGTGGCTAACTATAGGAGGATCAGTGACTAAGATCTGGTAGTGTGATCTCTTAGTAGTTGAGTTGGCAAAGGGAGATTTAGAGGCTATGAACGGGTAACGTAAATTCCCTATGGTTTGTTTGCCTAATTGGATCTCAATGTTGAACTAGTTTGAAGTGTCCAAATTAACTAAGATGAAAATAACAATCTATGTTACTGCTGAAAGGAAACTAATCTAAACAAATCACAAAACTGAAATATTACAATCACAAACAACAATTTGCTTCTATTCTAAATAATTAAAATATTTCTACACTAAAACTAAACAAGCAAAATAACTTGGTGTGGTTATTCACCTATGTTGAGTGTATTGAAACTAAACTAACTTAAAACAAGAACTTTTCCAAATGATCTATGATATGTAGACAACCTCCTACGATATTCTCTCCTTCAGATCCACAGGGATGGGAAGAAGAGGATCCATCACCGAGAGCTGCTATTAATGATTTAAACCCTCTTAGAAATTAACTAATTACTTACAAATGAAAGGAAATTGATTTCTACTCTATTTGATATGATGTAATAATGATAAATTGTAGGAATGAAGGAAATCAAACAACAACTCCAACATGGAATTCACATAATAGAGGTAAATCCAGTTGTGTGATGACTTGTCCCCTTAGTTTATCCTTTCTTTCTTTGTGTGTCCATATGAGTCCAAGGAATTGGGAATGCAAAGGCAACAACAAGAGAATGCACTTGAGTAATGGCAACTCAAGGCGATCTGGTTGCAATGCAGTGGAAGAAAGATAGCACAAATGAATAAAGCTTGGCTATGTAATTTCTAAGCAGATTGTGGTGGCAATACTATGCAAGAAACACAAAATTCTCAGGCCCTTTGCTTAATACAAGCATTGAATATATAGGAATTGGTTGGGTGCCTTCATGCACAAGGCAACCTTGGAGTGCCAAATCATTGGGTGAAGAGGAAGTTCAAACTAATTAAATCTATTTAAAAATAGAAGAGGGAAGGAATACCATGCAATCAAGACTATTTTTAGGCAATTTGGTTCACAAACGCACCCTAGAAGTCAAGTTAAGTGAAATTACACGTGTTAAAATCACGCATGAAGAGTTTTGGAAAAAGTGCGCAGACCGCCGCCCGTCCCGGGCGGCGGTTTGTAACCTCGCCAGGCAGGTGGCGACCCGCCACTAAAGGCCAAAACATGCACATAAATGAACAGAAGCTAGAAGAAAGCATGGAAAAGTTAAGTAAGGATGTCTAGGCTAAAAATATGTACTACGAATGGGTTTAGGAACTCAAACACATTTTGAAAGGACATGAATCATCATTGGGGACTTTTGTGGCCGTTTTTCGATAATTTAGTGCATGTAATACTAAGCAACATGACATTATTGTTGGACTCTTTAATCATCAATTAATCAGCGTGTCATCTATTCATTGTTATCCTCTTTATTGGTGGTCAAATATTAAGGTCTCCCATTTCATGTTTATCATCAATCAACAAACATAGTGATAATGACTACTATTATTTACATTGAAGAATCAAGCATCTTGAGCGTCAAGGTTTTATCTCATTCATTGCACAATGTTTTGTTACATGGTCATCTCTACTTGTTACATCTCAATGGGTTCCTCAATCTGATTCATCTATGTCTAATGAGCATCATGTCATCACTTCTAATGTTTCTTCTTTCATCACTCAAGCACCTCCTATGCAAATGCCTCTCAAAATCAATCTCACTCCTCCTCTCAAGTCATCTATGACATTACCAAGTCAAACTACACAACCACCTCTCAAAATCAGTCCACCCTCTTCTCCTATCAATTCTTCTACAACATCATCAATCCCACATAAGCTCCAACCAATCACTTTAGTCCAAACAAATACTCCTCCTATTAATGGATAAGACACATTTCAAATTCCACCACCATTGCATGGTCATATTATTGTTTCACCTATGATCATGTTGGCCCTTACTCTTATCATGACACAGATAACGCTCTCCCATAATGGCAAGATATCTCTCGTGTCATTGCATAAATATCCATCATTGGCACACTTGGGGGAATCACACTTATTCTCCCCCTTCTAAAGCATTCTCGAGATGTCTCACACTTCTATCATTTTACTTCTTACTTCGCATCTAGCCTTTCACATACATCATACACATCTTGAAACACTTTGGTATCGTCATTACCCGATGACGCACTCTTGTGATTTGGTTCACACTTAACTGTTGAGGGCATACTACATACATGAACCTCACACATTACACACTTCATACTTTGTGCACACTTGACATCTCCTTCTCGTAGCTTCTATCACATATTATGTGTATTGTTCACACTACACATTCATGACATATCTTTCTTACATCTACTTCTACATGATGCTCTCATTACCTTATGATGCACTCTAGTTCCATGGTTCATACTCGACTGTTGAGGGTCTCTCAATCTAAAATGAACCCCATCACACTCATTTGTGCTCTTTATGTTATACTCTTTAATGATCATATCTTTCTAGAGCACATAATTCAAACCATTTCCCGATGACACACTCTTGTTCTATGGTTCATTCTATTTGATAAGTGGGCATGTATAAATGAACCTCATTACATGCATGCTCATTCACATTTTCTTGGGGGCATGCTGCTCTATCATTCACTCTGCATTCCATCTCATCCACAACATATTGCATATCTTGGTCGCATTTACTCTTGCTTAATTATGCTTACATGTACACTTTTACACACATTAGTAAGATATTTTATATGTCATTATATTTCTATAAACACATGCGCATTTACTTGCTTTTTGGTTTTGATCACAGACTTTACACAGATTGGATACACGCAACATGAATTTTGGTGCAATACCTCTTACTAGTCCCACAAGAGGCTCTAGGGGCATCCACTTTCATACACTACAGGTGTTATTATTTCATTTTTCATAGCACATTACTATATCAGATTATACATGCTTTGACATACTTTTTATCTTTCTAACATGCTAATGGGTACTTCATGTGCAACATTTACTTTGCATGTCTATTTGCTTCCATGGTTGTCACATTCTCTGCTTGTTACTATTTGTCATTGTATGCCCTTGTTTGTGGGATTTTCCCTATGTCTTGCTTATTCTTTGATTGCTTATATTCCTTTGGCCACATTGGCCTCTATTTTTGTGACATCATGAGTGATGTCCCATGTCTGAAACCCACTTTTCACGGTCTATTTTGTCTAAGTTATTGCTTGTTTACATGATTGCTTGTTTACATTGTCTTGTTGTGTATTGTCTTCTTGTGTCTTAGCTTACACATCGTCTGTTTTCTTATCTTCTACATGTGTGTTTATCTTGCTTGTACTAACACTTGTTTCTAGCCACTTTGTGTATGTGCTCCTTGGTTTCTACCAAACACATTCTCTTCCCTTGTAAGGCATCGGTTTCGATCTAGCGATCGGTCCTCCTTTGGGCCGCATACTCCTCAACGACATTACATACACCCCAAACAAGGGGGGCATCATTTGGGTGAATCAATCACCCCATACAACAGTCTACAATCACATTTCAACATATTTTAGTACCAATACAACAAAGTCTTGGCCCAAGAGAGGGCTCAAAATCTGATTTGGGTTGTGTTGGTGCCATTTTTGAGCCTGCAAGCTTTTGCCCTAATTTTCCTTCATTCTGCGTGCTCTAAAATGTTTTTCTCTCAAATCCATGGTCTGCAACTTTTCCCCTCCGCATGTGTGCCCTCTTTTGTGCCCTAATTTTTCCAAAATCTGCGGGCTATGCCTTTTTCCTTTTACCCGATCGTGGAGGTTTAAAATTGACCGATTTGCACTCAGTATGCCATAGAAAATCCAGTTCCATGATTAAAAATGCTTTGAAAAAATGTCTCATTGGTTTAATTTCAAGAAATTTGTCGTCCTTAGTGAAGAAATTGAATTTTAGGAAATCCACGGCATTTTATGTGTTTTGACGGTCGACAAGGCGTCATTTGCCGTCAATTTCATCTTCAACATTCTAGGGCATCGTTGGCAATTTCGCGTCGTTTGATAGTCATACGGAGCGTTCTTTGCTCATCAAATTTTAGCTCTAACATCTTCTCATACGTGGCGCTTAAAAAGTCAAAAAATGGTGGAGTGCAGAGGCACAATGGAAAAATTTCCTTTGGTGAAAAGGAGTTAAGGTAAAAATTGGAGCGTAGGCCCTCGACGAATCGAGATGGACATGTGTCATGTTTTCATCAAAAGTAGGATGGAAGGTTGGCAGAGGAATTATATTTTTTTTGTTTTTTTGACGAATGAGAACAAAAGTTGTGAAAAGGGTCATGGTCCGCTGTGCCATTCAGAATGGACACGTGGCAGGTCAAAGGCGGAACTTCGGGCCTCGGGGAAACTTGAGATTTTTTCCCATTTTGGCATAAAGGATTAAAATTGCAAAATGAGGTCGTAGCTCCATCAATGGTCATGATTGAGCCACGTGTATGGCTCAGATCAAAAGAAGGGATTCCGGAGTGTCGGGTCTTTGTGGGAAATTTAGCTTTTATCCTATAAAGGTAAGAAATCAAAAGGAGGAACATAAGCTCGCAACCAATCAATAATCGACATGTGTCAGGACGAGTAATCATAGGTGCGGGTCCGTGGGGATAATTTTAAAAAAAAAAAAAAATTCCAAAAAAGGTGGAAATGTGTAGAATCGAGCTGTGATTCGATGGGACCCACATTGGGACACATGTCAAGCTCATTTTCAAAGGGTCAAGGGTGGAGAAAAATGTCAAATTTTTACATTTTTTCAAAAAGTGTTAAAATGTCAAAAAATGATCCCAAGCCCATTTCTAGTCACATTATGACAAGAGGAGGGCTCAGTTGAAGGGAGAAATGCGGATCAAATGGTATTTATGCATTTTTCAATTTGGCCACCATTTTTGCTCCAGGAAGTGTGGAAATGTGTTTTTGCATCGATTTTGATCAAATTTTTGACAAATTCGTGTCGTTTGTGCCTGCAAGGACCAATGCAATCAGTTTTGAGGATCAATTTGAAGATCATAGATGTTTTTGAAATGATTTTTTGCCCTAACCCATCCAAAAACGTAAAACATCATATCCAAAAGTTGCAGAGGCAAATTTGGAAAGTGTAAAGGTGAAATAATGAAAGAGGAGCATGTTGCATGAAAGGAGGAAAAACGTGCTCCCAGTTGAAACTATGATGCAAAAATCCTCAATGATTCACCTTTTTTTGAAAACACTGGCAAATTTTGTTGCAAATATGTTAAACATCCTATCTGCGAATCATGATGGAATTTTGTAACAAACTAGATGCCACAAGATATTCTTTTCTTAGGAAATAAGGATCAAATGTAAAAAATGTTATATAATGCATGTTTTTTGACATGTAAAAAGGTCAGGAAATTGAAAATCACGAGAAAATTTTGAGAGAAGCTCATCTTCTGAGAAACCCTCCAAAAACACGGTTAATGTCTTCTGTGTTAGATCTTCATTCATTTTGAGTTGGTTACAAGTGTATAGCCATCACACAACTCTGAGATTGTTCCTGAAACTCTCCCCTGCTGATGAATCTAACAAGCTTTTGAATTAATCTATGTTATTTTGGGCAATATGATGTTTGTTATCATGTTTAAATGTTTGCAAATAGTTTTCCTTGTTCTTGTTGCAATCTTGCATTGAAATATTTAGGAATCACACAGATCTCATCCTTATTGATAGTTTAGTGGCATTTGCAATTTCATTTGTCAGAAGAGCTTTCATCTGGCATTGAAAATAAGTAGTTTAAAATCACTTCACCTTCATTTGTTGACAGAGATTGCTTGTAAGCCTTTGGGGGTACCTTAGGCGTGATTTGATAAGAGATTTTGATGTTTAATTGAGTCCTTTAACTCAAGCTTTTGTGTTGAGGTCTCAAAGATTGTGTGAAGAGTGCAAACCTGGGCCTCCATTTGTGTATCTCTTCTAGTTGAAAGACATCATGATTATTTTGAAGCATTTTTCTGATAATTGTTTGAATGTTGTAGAGGTTGTCAAAGATCGACATACCAAGTTTGTCGTGTCAATATCCCCCAAAAATAATTCTAAACAACTAATCCTACCCCATACTACCCCTGTTTTGACTTGTATACCCACAGAAGATCAAAATCCATTTGCTAAAGTATGCAAAATAGATCAGGATTTCAAAATGTCTTCAGTAACCCTTGCCTTGCATTGAAAGTATATCTATAATCCGGGATCGACAACTTGTGAAAGTCGATTTGGAGTGTTGATCATATTTTCCAAGGCCCTTTTCATACTATTTGTACAAACTGAGGGATATCTTCATCTCCTTCACCATTTGAGGGTTACAAAATAGGTCCTCTTACCTTGGTTGAAAGGCACAACCTAAAATAGTTAGGACAAGATCAAGTCTTATTTGAGTGCTATCCATCTGCCCACAAATCCGAGTTCTAGTTAGATCACATCCCCGGCTACAAAATGACATACATCATGATCTATCTATCTTCAAGCTTCATGCCATATCTTTGATGCTTTCAGATCAAGAGGAGAACAAATTTGGGTACCAATGGTCCTCAAAGCACAACATAAACACCAACGCCCAACACTAGACAATATTACTTAGGCACCCCGATCCTTCTTGGGAACCTCGTGACCAGGGGAAAGTTACACAACATTTTTATGTTTAGCACAATTTTTGGTAGTATAAACAACATCTTTTACAAGGCATACAGTCCTTCAACACTCAACATGCATGCATTACACTCTCTTTTCTACTTTTGTGTTGGATCGGATTTGTTCAAAACAGATCATATTTTTACACACCATCTGTAGTGGTGTTTACATTGTGGGAAATATTTAAATTTTGGAGGATGACACCAAACTTTTCTCCCTACCCTTCTTCCATTCTTAGCCTGAGATCACCCAAAAAACTTGCAACAAGCATAATTGGCGTGATATTGTTTGAAAAAATCATTCTTCTACATTATCTTCAAGATTCATTTCTATCCCTTCTACTCGTCAAGGATCAGAAGCACATGTTCCTTTTTCACATTTTACATACTTTATTACATAATTTTTACTCATTTTGATCATGTACATGTATTTGACTACTAGTTCGTTCTTCTCTTTTTTAGGTCTCTCCTTATGGGAAGTGGTAGTCACATCTGTTGGTACCCAAATCGGTCCTCCCTTTATGGCCGAGAAACATCAATGAATGAGAAGGATTTCTAGAGGATGATAGATCTATATTTGTGTCGTTTTGTAGCTGGGGAAGGATCTCATCATCTCTTTATCACTCGAGCTCTGAGGAGTCAGGTAGCAACGTGCTAAGGGTATGACCTACCCTCCTACTTTAGGCTATGCCTTTAGCAAGGGTGAGAGGACCGGTTATGTAATCTGTAATTGTGAGAGGGGTGGATGTATCAACAATATTTAGCACTCTTTTGTAGAGTAATTGAAAATAGCTTTGGGAATACATGGTCAATTCAACTCTCACGAGTTGTCACTTCTAGATAATGCGGGACGTCTTCTAAATAAAGCTCAGACTACTAAATATAGTAAGGAACTAATTTGCTTTAGCATGTTGTTGGCTTCAATGAGGCAAGCATGGGCAATTTTGGTAGGATTAGTTAGTTTTGGATGCATTTGATTTTGGGAATTAAGTAGGATAAAGTTGATTATATCGATTTCACATAAACTTAAATAAATGTTAGGAGATGCACCAAGTGCAAGAAAAACATGCCTCAAATAGCTCACAATGATCCCATAACCGGAAGATGTACACTCATGGAAGCCCAAGAGTGCATGATTTCACACAATCTTTAAGGATTCAAACAAAAAGCTCATGTGAAGACTTAATAAAACATCGAGATTCATAATTTATCACGCCTAAGATACACTCAAAGACTTACAAGCAACATTTAACAATGTGGAGACATAGTGATTTTAAAATTGTTTATTACACAAATGAAATGAAAGCTTTTCTCAACAATGAAATTGCAATTTCCAAAATGCTACGAGAATGATAAAGTTCAAAGTGTGACTTAAACGATCTATAAAATAAGATTGCAATGGGAGCATGAATAACTATTTTACAGTATATCATCTTGACGGAAGATACAACAATTCTCATGATTAACACAATTAGTTCAAGGCTCATCAAATTTATCAGCAAGGGAAAGTAGATCTATAGTCTTAGTGCTTGTCAATGGTTGTACACTTGCAACCATCTTGACATGACTAAATTTTAAGGCTCAAAGAAAGTAACAGGTTTCTCCGATGAGTTCTTTGGAAAATGGTTTTTCTTTCAGTTCTCCTTTTTCTTCGAACAATTTTTAGAAGATTTTAACCCCCTATGCATGATTATTTTCTTTGCCTTTATACCATTATATCTACTCATTAGGTTTTGAATTCCCCAAAAGCATGAATATTCAAGGGAATATTCCCCTTTACAACATATATTTTAAACCACGTTATTCTTTTGAAAATGCTTTGTTTAGTGTTGCCAAGTGTAAGAATTACGAGCCTTTTTCAATTTGCTTTGTTTGTGTATGAATGGGATACCATGTCATCACTATTGGCTAATTATTTAATTGTTCTTTTCACTTGGTGATTGGATAGCCACTTTTGATGATCTTTGAGCACTTCCAAGTGATATGATATGATAGATACTCTTATCTACTTTCCAAGAATCCATCTTGGGTGTGCGCACTTCTTTTCACGTATTTTTGGCTTAATCATCACACATGGATTTTGTCAAATCATATTAATTCATTAGTTCCGATCACTCCTAATTCATTTCAACTCTTAATTTTTCTTCGTGTGAGCTAAGCAAAATCTTCCTTCATCCGATGGAATGATTTCTCTCAACTAAATCAATATGCACCATTCTTACTATAAAACTTAGTTTTTCCCTCTCACCAATATGCATTTCTTTCCCTATTTGGAAGGTAAAGACATTTTTCATAGTTCTTATCAACAAAATGGCAAAGGTGCTTGTGGAAAATAGTCTAAAAGAAATTTCTTCAGAAGATTTAAACCAAATATTTGACTTACATGGTCCGGATGAAGCCTTTGTCGAACTTTGTTTAATATAACACATCTAGGAGATACTAGATGGCCTTTGACTTATCGATAGGCTCAACTTGCACTCCTCCTAAGGTTAATCAAAATCAATCTTATCTTCACAACGTTTTAATCCATGTATTTTTATCCTTTTCGGTGGGAACATCGAAGGCTCTTGAAGACTTGAAGAGATTTTGGATTGAAAGGAGGCCTCAAGTTTCGGGCAGACTGATTTTTAGTGTCCCTTTTTATACAATGAAGAATTTGTGTTGAAGGAGATCCCCAAGGAGTATTATGTGTTGTATGACAAGTCTTCTATTGATATGGTTCCTGCCATTTCTAATAAAAAGACGAATGGAGCGGAGGATTATTTCTCTAGAGAAAGGCTAAGCGTAACCCGTGCCATCACAACCATTCACAATGCCAAGATCTTGTCTTCGGGTAAGAGAAGGGTTGAGTCAAGATCCCAACCCCCAATTATCATTTCGAATGGAGAAGAGGAAATTTCTTTATCTTCTCGTCACTTTAGAGCGGAAATTTCTTCTACCAAAGACAACAAGGGCAGGTTTGTTGTTCGGTCTTCCACTCATTCGAGTGCATTATGCTCTTTTGTCGAGCATGAATTCTCGTGGCCTTGGCAGTTCCTTCTCCAAGAGAACGCATGCCTCGCACAAGGAGATGTACTGATTGAATCTAGCTCAAGATCTCTTATTCCACATGGCCCCCAAGGTTCAGTTCTTGCTCTTCTAACCACTCCAAATGGTCCTTCTCAGTCTATTCTTAGTAAGTATACCTTTCAAAAGGGAAAAGGGAAGATAAAATTCTTCATGGGTGGTTTGGATCTTCTAGACTAGGTTAGAAGAAAATCAAGCTAGAAAAGATCATGGATAGTCCCGAGAATGAATATTGGGTTGTTAATGGAAACAGGGATGTCTCGGGATTTAGAAGGGTTTGTTGTATTTATCTAGAAAACTTAGGGCTCAAATGAATTCATGTTGAGGAAGAACAAACTGTTGAACAAACTCCCTCCACTGGGGGAAATTTCAAAGAAGTAATGAAGGACATCTTAACATTTTCTTTCCTTCAATGTCTTTACTTTCAAACATTTACACCACCTTCTTCGTCATGGGATAAGGCCCCTATAGAACCCCATTTTTTTTCTTTTTATCAAGCAAAAAGTAAAAATCCTCAATAGTTTATATGCTTTTACAAATGGACATAAAATTTCATCCAAGCAATATAAAAACTAATGCATTGTATCAAATTACAATTGATATTAGAGAACAATGAGTTTCAAAGTAATATTCATCCTTCATGAAACAAAATATCAAATAAAACACTAGTCACAAATGAAATATGGAAAGAAGATACAATTTTAAGAATGAAAAGCCTAAGCTTGTTCATCATATTTTATGTCTGCACCCTTTTCTTCTTCAGTTTCCTCTCCTACTTCTTCTTCTTTTGACAACCTTGCCACATATGCATCATATCTTTGAAAAATCTCATTGATTTCATCTTCGTCTGGTCCTGTATGGTGTTGGAAGATCAATGTTTGTCTTGTTATTGCATCCACACAGTGGCCCATTTTTGCTTGTATTCCAGTGGCTTGGATTTTAGCTTTGTAATTCTGTTTTCAATTTTTCTCATTGTTTTAATAACTTCATAGGAGAAATTGTCTTTCTGGATGTTTTTCTCAAAAGAGTTGAACAAGAAATCAATTTTTAGATCACCATAGCTCTTCTTGAATTTTTCAAAGACCATATCTTCAAGTTTTAAATCAATGGCATCTAAAGTATCATCGACCCATTTCCTTTTAACTTCTATTTTTTCTTTGATCCCATTCAAAATCTCCACCCCGATCTTTGTTAATTCCTCCATAGCATGTTGAGTTCCTTTGAATTCTTTTGGCACAATCTCTTATTTTTCAACCAATTCATCACCGAGCTAAGTTATACGGTCCATCTTGGAAAACATTCCCTCAAACTAGAATATTTCATTATCACATTGCTCAATTATTTCACCAATTTCATTAAGCTTATTCTTGATTTCTTCATACTTTTTCTGGCTTCTTCGATTGTTTTTGCCCCTTCTTTGTCAACTTCTCGACCCATGTGTCCACATCCTGAACCTTCTTAATATCCTTATAAAATTTTTTTCATTCCTTTAGATTATTTATAGAGGTATTTGCTTGAGTTTGACCATGCCCAATTAATTGTTGCGGTACTAAAACTCAAAGCTTTGACTTGTTCTTTCAATTGTTTTTAGTTATCCTATCCTCATCACCTTTTGTAACAAGTCACTTTCGCTCCGATACTCCCTATTTTAATTTATCTCTTGAAGACTTTCCTAAGGATCCAACCTATTTTGTAACAAGTCACTTTGTCTTGGCATCACCCATCTCTATTTTTGTCACAAAGGTCAACCATGTGGTCATGAAGTGCTTCTCGCAATGAAGTTTGCCCAACAAATGCTCTCTTTCTTCTCCAAAACTATCCACATATAGGTGCACATACATTCCTTGAACTCATTCATGGTCCATAATCCAACCATTCAAATCAACAATATAATCACATCAATTGCTTCTTCAACAAATTTTTCCCTAACCAATCTTTTAGGGATTCAAGTGGTCGCCTTTTTCTCTGCTAAGAGCCATTTAATATTTATAAGCATGACATATTCCTTTTTCTTAGCCTCATAATCTCGTAAGTCTAAACCAATACCCAAGGTTATTGGATTTCTTATTACAAGCAATTTTAACATTATTCTGATGGTTGCAGGCATTAAAGCCAACACTACCTCACCACTTCCATCCAATACTTCCCTCTTTTCTAGGTCATAATTCATAAAGCGCAAATCCATACTAATTCTAGGCAGTGTACTGAGGGTGGAATAGCACTAGCTAAAGAAATATCGCTATCTTGAATTGCTTTCATGGATTCACTCTTGTTAGGGCTATTCAATCTTTATAGAAACTCTTTTAAGTCGACATTCATTAAATCTGTGTCTGTGATTTTATCCAGATCACTAGTGATTCAGTACACAACCGAAAACTCAGACGGCATGGTTTTCATCTTTAATGCCCTAGTTTTACTTCTAATTTCCTTGCCAATGAAATAAGAGTAAGGGAGTTCCTTAGTTCTTATCGATTTTCCCTTGAATAACTATGTAATTAAACTTTGATTCAAAAGGTTTTCAATCTCTAGTCCTCAATACGAGATCCGCGATCGATTTCACGTTGTTCCTTTATGAAATATGCTAACAATAGCATCCAGATCTCAACAACCGATAACAAAAAGATCAATGCATTTAAAGACTTCAAAATTCCTCCTTGATTTGTGTAAAAATGCATTGATGACGACCGACATTTCTTGTGTTGGATCATGGTCATCCATTTCACTTTTCCCAATTTTAAATATGAGTCATCCATGTGGAATAGCCTTATGTAATGCGGGCTCGGGAAACTCTTTGCACTTTTGCTTCGTGTCATAAACACATACACATTTAACTATTTGACCCAACTTCTCGCTTTTGACTTTCATCCTGAGTTTGACACATGGTTACATCTTAACGGTGGTAGAGCTACGTGGCATTTCCGAAAATTTGTTCTCTTTCTCATTTGAGCCCAAAATTACCTGGTTTCTTTGACCTTTATACTTTATTACCTTATGATGCACCCTAGAATCTACCACAAATAACCTAGGAGTGCCGACACATCACCCAACCTAATCTTAGCGCTCACCCAAAGTGCGCAAAGGTACTGGGTCCCTCTTTAGAGTTCTTGTAATGCAGGATGTTAATGCGAAGAAGATAAAGCATACATTAAAAAATATAACTAACCATAAACATTCTATAGAGCATATCCTAGATCTATATCATAAAGAGTCATGAATTAAACAATAACCATATTGAGATCACCCGTAGAAAGAACAGGTTACGATTATGTTAAACACCATTATCCACCCAATATACTCTATTATATTTAAACATAGTAAACAAAAAAGCTTCTTAGAATAAATAGTATCACCATAAGTCATGCACGCATCAGATCCAACAACATAACTTTACAATAATCCACCCACACTTACCTACACAGTTCACTACATACTTATAGGGGTGGAGACTTGCCCTTCACTTCTTACGCACTTCCTAAAATAGCTCGCATGCTAAAAATAGCCACATGATTTTACAATAATATGCACACATGCAAGTGTGCTAATAATAGATCTCCTACGCTTAACTCGGCGGTTGTAATCCTATTATTATTTCGAACTCATGCATGGTGCTTAGTAGTAGTCGCTCATCCTTAAAATGGCATTTGCGTGTCACGTAAGTCTCTGTCATGTTGTGTGCTCCGTATGCTATCTCCAAAAATAGCTCGTAATTATGAAAATGACTAAGTCCCGAATCAACCTCGTGCTACATGTTTCCTTTCTTATCCTTCCATGCTTTCAAATGCGCCTTGTTCAGGTGTACGAAGATTCTGTGTGTCCTCTCTTGAATGTCATACTCTATTTTCTCAACATTACCCCACACTAATTTACATTGCTGTCCCGAAAATGGGGTTCCTCTTGATTTTCCCATGAATAAGAATGGAAGAAATGTAAAGAATTACTGTACAAAGAATAGACTTCTATTCTGCAGCACCCTCTACTTCAACTAGGAGGATCAACTCTAGATATTCTATTTTAATCTTAGCCTCCAATGTTTGTAGTCATCCAACATGGTTCTTGTCTTCTCTGGAATGTCTGTGGCGATGGCTTCCAACTCGTCTTGGGTTATCTCTTCCTTTTCATTCTACAGTACTATGAAAATATTGGCCATAATAGACATCCTTCCCTCCAGAAGATCCATATTTTGCACTATGAGCTTTCCAATCTCATCTAGCCTCTCCTTATGTGGATTTTGTGCTGCTGCAAGGGCTTCACACTTTTATTTTACTAATTCCAATCTTTTTGTGCACCCTAGGGTATCATCCTTCATAGCCTTAAGAACTTCATTATCTTCTACTAAAGTCCGATCATGATCACTTGCTTCTAGTGCTGCACATATGTTCAGAGCTTGATCTACTTTCTTCAACTCTTCTTATAAAGTTTGGAGTAATGCCTTATAAGAAAAAATCTTCCTAACCACGAAGGCCCTTTCTCTTTTTGCTTCTTGCTGGGATCCTTTGGTGCTGGAATTTGAATCAGTCCATATTCAAGTACTAAATTAACTAATGTGCACACATAATGCATAGCCGAAGGAAACTTCTCAGGTACCTTTGACTCTAGGTGTGGTCTTGCTTTCTGGTCTTAGTCTCCAATTTCTTCTACCATACTTTTGAAGGCCTCATTATTTTTTTGTTCTAGATCCCTCTCTCCTTTTAGACACATTATTTCTACATTTTTTGCCTTGTTATCTTCAAGTAGCACTATAATAGTGGCAACCTTATCAACATTCCTCTGTGCCACCTATGTAGATACCTTAACCAAGGTATTGATCACCTATGCATAAGACATGAGAGTGGGTTGTATATTCATGTGCTTGCTTTGAGGTGTCTTCTTCATTCTTCTTGATACAAATGACTCCTCATATACATCAAAATCGGCTCATCCATGCGAGTCTGCATGGACCAGAGAAAAATTGTTTCCTTGCACACGTAGTAGCCATGTCTAGGTCCATTAGCTCCCACACATATAATTCCTTTAGGCCCACCTTGTGCTTTGAAACCGGGTGCAAACGATTTTTCTTGTGTCCTTATTATATCCCATACTTGGTACAACATATTCTTCACATGTTCTTTTTGTTCTTGGTCCCTTAGGAACCTGAGCGCCAAGGTTTGGAGTTGGCCCTTTAATGTCCTGAGTAGTATCATGCATGTGAGGTTGCTCATGCTCCGATTCTTCTACCTCCTTCACGCCTTCCTCTTCATCTTTCATGTCCTCATCTCTGGGCTCTTCCACATCCTCTAGATGTCTTGGGGTCCTAGTGCACTCTCTCGAAGACTCCTCCACCTCCTCATTTAGTTGTAGCTTTCTCCTCCTCCTCCTCTTAGTTGCCTCTTTCTAAGGGGAGAGTCATGGTGATCTTCTTACGGGCTATGGAATTCATGTGCCTTGGGTCCCTCTTATCTTGAATACCCTCTTAAAGTGGCACTCTTTATGGATGCTTCCATGTCCAATTCCTTATCTCCTTCTTACACTCCGAGGTTTTTGGTCATTTAAAATATGACACTTAGCGAAAAACATATAGAAGGTTCACGTGGAAGAACAAAGCACGTTCAAAGGCGCGGAAGGGTCAAGAAAGAATCGCGTGCGAAGAAGAGAGATAGATTTGGGACTTAGCCATTTTCACATGTACGAGCTATTTTTGGAGATAGCATGTCGAACACACAAACCAGTTAAAGACTTGTGTGACACGCATTGGATATTTTGGAGGATCGGCTATGAAGCACTTTGCATGGGTACATGCTGAGAATAGATTTACTACTGACAATTAACTAGGAGAAGTCTATTGTTAGCGCACTTACATGTGTGGCTATTATTGTAATGAGGCATGGCTAATAATTGTGTGTGACCTATTTTGGGATTATATAAGTGGTGAAGGGTAAGTACCCACCCTTATAAATATGTAATGAACTATGTAATATGTAAGAACTGAGTTATTGTGAGGTTATGCTACCAAATCTAATGCGTGCATAAAATATGGTATTATATATTGTAATAAGCTTCTATGTATTTATCATGTTTAATGTAATGGAGTGTATTGGCTAAATCAGAGTATCAAATCCTAAGTATAATTGGTTTTTACATGTTTGATTTCATCATGGTTATCTTTTAAGTCTATTATTCTCTAGATCTAGATATGAACATGCACTGTAGAATGTTATATTAATCATGGATCTGAAAGCTTTGAGTCTTCATCATGCTAACATCCTACAACAACAACCCTAAAGAGGTGTCTAGTACCTTTGCGTGCTTCGGGTGAGTGCTCACTCTAGGCTAAGTGATGTGCCAACGCGCCTTGGATTTTACTGGTGAATTCTAGGCTACTTCATTAGTTCCGTTGCCAAGACCTTTTTTTCAGTTGTTTTCAGGATGATTCACGATGAAGACATACCGGTTGACCCTAGAAAGTGTTGATGAGTGGATACATGACTTGGAAGAAGAATACACAGAGAGGTTCAACACTAGATCTGAGTTTGACACACACACATGGGTGGAGTAGAATATGTATGACTATTTATATGAAAACTTATTCACTAATTTTCCAGCAGAATTATATGAGTGGCTGGTTGCTTATGTGTTAAAACAGAATTGGAGGTATTGCACACTTGTTTGGATGTAGGAAGAATTTCAGACCCTATATGATGCTGATCTAATTTGGAATCGCATTGTGGATACGTGGTTCTATGGTGTTTTGAGTAATTTTATCTTGGAGTATTCAATTTCCACTTATTCGTGCCCAGAGGTAGTTGAATTCCAATTTTTACGATGTCCTAAGGGAACTTACCTACAAAGGATTCCACCGCGATCAAAATTTTAATGGTAACCCTGAACTTAAAGAACAAACTAATGGCGAACTAAAACCCACCATGCGCGAGGGGCGGGAGAAGGCTTGGTGAAAGATGACAGACCTAGCGGTAGAGAGGCAGAGAGAGAAAAGGCAACTTAAGTATAATGAGGTGTGTGAGAGGGAGGTAGAGAAGCAACGAGAGGTTGCAGAGTGAATGGCATTGTGGAGAGAGATAGTTTGGGAAGGATTTAAAGTTCACGTAGAAGACATGGAACCCAAGCATCAAGAACTCCCCCATTTGGGAAAGCATGATAGGGAACCCTCCTCAACCTCACGTAGAAGTATGCCAAGTAAAAACTACCCAAGCCATGGGTGTGCATCGAATCCACCTAGAAACTTTGCCCTTACACTTGGTCTTCCAGTATCTAGTACAACAAATAGTTAGCAAGCTAATTCAGCAAAGTGGGGGAGAAAGAGTGAGATATATAAAAGCACAACGATGACGGTGCAAATGGCTTTGTTGTTATATTTTAAGTACCTTTTTGGGTGTATCATCCACATAGAATTCAAGCGTGTAAATTTTTGGACTCTCTTCTAGGAGTAGTAACACTTCACAGACTATTGGGGTACAGTTTAGTACTACTGTTGGGACACAGGGAAGTACATCTTCTGGTCCAACCCCAACTACAGGTTCGGGATCAGGAGGTATAGGTGGCTCTAGCTCTGGTGGATCTGGTGGTTCTGGAGGTAGAGGAAACATAGGAGGTTTTGGATCAAGTGGGAAAGGTCTGCACTAACCCCAGAATATTTACATGGAGATGTATCTTCGTCTCCTAGAGTATAAAGGCATAAAAGATGAAGCTGAACACATACACATGTGTGAAAAATCGTAGCGCATAAAAGGAATCATGACTTCTAAGCATGGGGCTATCCAATTTTCTACTACTTTATAAGGGCACACACACAACTGGTATAGAAAGTTTAACCCTAATCGACTTGCGTAGACTATATAGATCTAAAAGATGCTTTTCTCAAAGATTTTCACATCTCGAGTTCGAAGCGAGAAGAGTATAAGTGTGCTTAAGGATATTAAGCAAGGCACTACTGAGAGTGTCAGAGAGTATGATGCCCATTTCAAAATGTTGTTATCTAAGTTATTCATGAAATCCAACATGCACAATGGTTTGTTGGAGGTCCGATTACACCTTTTAGGAGGCCACTATCACATAAAACATACACTGATTCATGTGAAGCACTTGAAGAATCCTTACGCATTGAGGTAGTTAGAAGTATAGACACTGGGGTAAGCCCATTTTTAGAAGCATAGATCACAACTATGGCAAAGTAGTTAGAGAAACTATCGACAAATTTAGCACATGAGACACGCACATGGATTTGGTGCAAAGATTTTGAAGTGGAAGGTCACACAAAAGATGGTTGTCCCCGTAATTATGTGTGCTCACTTCTTTGTTAGACTATGAGATATGCCATTTAAACCATGATCCTAGCCATTTGTCCATTATTACTATCAATATGTAATAAGGAAGAACGTCTCTTGTTATAAGGAAGAACGTCTCTTGTTACTGTAATATTTGCAGTCCACGATTTATGACACGGAATACTTTGGCTGATTGGTCAGATTCATGACTTTATAGATATTGGTGTACGGTAGACAGGAGTTTTTGATAGCTCTAAAGGTCGGGTGCACTATGATTAGAATGAAGGGCGTTTTGAAGGTGGTCATGACATAGGTCGAGGATACTGTGGTGGATTCGGAGAATGGGGTCATGGTGGTGGAAGAGGTGAGTTCCCATGAGGAACATGTTATACATGCAAATCCCCTAACCACTACAGGTGTGAATTTCCTCAGAATATTACATGTTCTTTTTGTGGAAAGAATCATAGTTATGAGGAATTCCCAAACTTGTATGAGCATCTTAGTAAGCAACATAAACAAGAAAACAAAGGCGTAGGGATGGTTAGGATACAACGCGCTATGGAAAATCAATGGATGCCTAAGTTGGAAGCGTAGAATCGAGGCATTGCAAGTAAGGATCACTACCCACGCTGAAGTGGTATGTGCCAAAAAGACATTACTGTAGAGGCATACCATCACTAAGGAGGAGGTTTTACATGCACACTACCTGGATCCTGCCCATCAGAAGGAGGTTTATCAGAAACCATGGAGGTACTCAAAAATATTTAGGGTGAAATACATTATTTAAAGGAGCAATCATGGAAGATGGAGAAAAAGAAAGCATCAGAGATGGTCCAAAATGATATGGATGACTTGAGAGAAGTGTGCAAAATGTGCGCTGGAGAATATCATTCTACTATTAGGGAATTGGTTAAAGGAAACAATCCGCGCGTAAGTGCGAGAGCTGGACGACATATCTTACATGCGAATCTTCCCCCTCATAACCTAGATTATGACAAGGAAATCACTTTGAATGCCATTCATGAATGCCATTGAGTAATATATTGATTGATACATGAATGAAAGTCAATGTTCTTACCTTAGATGTATGGCTACAAATGGGGAGACCTCCATTACAACCATCCTCTAATGTATTGTTCATGGCTAATTAGACTAAGGCCAATCCCATTGGAGTTTTAAAAGATGCATCTATTACCATACAAGGAGCCAAGTTTACTAGAGATTTTGAGGTGTTAGACTAGAAAGGAAGATAGCTTCCCAGCTCTCTTTGGGGCGTACGTGGTTTATGTAAATAACGTTGATCTTTGGTTCAACAAGGGTTATATCAACTTTGAAAACAAGGAGGAAAGGGTTATTATCCCATTAACAGATGGAAAATCTGTGCACTATGTTGAGCCCTTGAGTGAAGAAGACCTGATTCGGATTTATGTACGTCGTTGTATGGGATCCAGAGGTACTTGAGCCATCTAAAAAAGGAATCATTCAGTGGGAGGATACACAATCTATCAACGATACTACAAGTGTTGCTTGTTATAACTGGTCTCATAACACTTATGAGTCGGTGGGGTGTGAAGTAAAGAGTATATTCGCTAGGGATTGTAGACCACGTTATCTCGGGAGAATAGTATAACAACTCACAGCCTCATTACATCGGAGAAGGGGACCCTATGGTTTTCCTACATGACATAGAGGAACAATGGGTAGACCGGTTGGAAAGAAGTAATATGCTAGCATATACCCTACGCGGGACAACAACACGTTGGTGGGTGGTCCACAAGGATAATATTGTAGAATGGAATGAAATTAGGATTGCTCTTGCACACTAGGTTCTTTAGAGCAATGCACCTACTAAAATGTGACTTATCATGGTAATCAACCCGTTCAAACACCATGTTCGATGAGTGTGAGAGACTCGGACGAGAAGGATAGGAAGCTTTGTCACCTTTGCTATGGGTGCACAAGTTTTATTCCACGTTTACAAAGTCGCGCGCATGCTTGGCATGTCTATGCAGAACTCCATAGAGAGATTGGAAATTGGTAGGATTTAGTTATAGGAATGATCCAGACGTTTGACTTCTTCTCTACCAATACTTTGGTAGAAGAAGCATTAAAGGTTATAAAATGCTTAACTATGGGGGATAGTGCGAGGCGGAAGAAATCATACATGATTTATTGGATGAAGGATTTCAGGAGCACGTTTTTGCTAAAGAAAGCAGAGGTGATGCCATACTACTTGAGTGCTTGCCTTAAGAAAGAAAAAGGAAAAATGGTCTACTTAGCGGATGATGAAGAAGTATAAAATTTGGATATAAACCATTCAACAAGTAGGCATGAGGTGTTGGATAGTGTAAATAAGACCACACACGCCTATCATGAGCCTATGAAGACAAAGAAAGTAAATATTAGATTAGATGCTGAGCCTAAGAAGGCCATAATTGTAGACTATTGGTTAGACTCTGAAGTGGCAAAAATCATAGAGTTACTACGGGATTATCGGACTTATTCACTCAAGGGTACCATGAGCTTAAAGGTGTGCATGAATCATTAGGGAGATGAAGATAAATCTTAAAGAGTGTGTGTGCCCGAGTTAGATAGAAAAACCCTACAAGATGAACCCCAACTTGAGTGAAAAGGTCAAGGAAGAAATTAATAAAATGTTGAAGTCTGGAATCATTAAGCCTCTTGATTTGAGTCGAGAATGGGTTATTCTAATGGTGATCACTATCAAGAAGGATGGTTGGATTAGGATCTGTGTGGACTACAGGGAGTTGAATGTTGCATGTGTGATTGATCCCTTTCCTACGCCATTCACTGAGGAAATACTAGAAGGCATTACAGGGTGTGAAATCTATTCATTTACATATGGGTTCTCTGGGTATCATCAGGTTAGGATTTCCCAGGAGGATCAAGAAAAGACTACTTTTACTACTGAATGGGGTAGCTTCACCTATACTGTGATGCCTTTTGGTATGAAAAATGCGCATGCTATATTTTCATGCATAGTTATTCAAGCATTTAAGGAATTTATTCACAACTTCTTGTAGGTCTATTTGGATGATTAGATGGTGTATGGATTAGTTAAAGATCATTATGACAATCTGCACTTAATGTTTGAAAGATGTAGATAATTGAGTATCTCTTTGAACATCAAGAAGTGCATATTTGCTACACCATTTGGAATACTATTAGGACACATAATCTATAAGGAAAGTTTGTTGGTTGATCCAACTAAGGTTGTAGTCATTACAAGCTTGAAAGAGCCTATGAGTCGAGTGAGGTGTACGAATTCTTGGGTCACACATGATATTATAGAAAATTCATAATGGGATATGTTAAGGTTTCGCACCTTTGGAGGAGTTGCTGAAAGGAAAAGGTATGTTCTACTGGGGAGAACTGCAACAACACACATTTGAGATATTAAAGGAGAAACTTACTACTGTGCCTATTCTGCGTCTTCCTTCATGGAACCAACCATTTCATGTACATGTGGATGCTCTCTCGGCATGACCATTGGCATGGTGTTGGCTCACCAGAGAAGGTATTATAGATCATCCTATCTGTTTTCCAGTAGAAAGTTGACTCCTACAAAACAAAATTATACAACTACGAGCGTGAAGCTTTGTCAATGATCTATATGCTACATAAATTCAGACAGTACTGCTAGCTACACCATTTGTCTTTTATACAGATCACATGGCATTAAAGTATTTGGTAAACAAACCCATTTTACAGAGGGCACATATGCAGATGAGTACTCTTATTTCAAGAATTTGATTTCATAGTTGTGGTAAAACTAGGGAAAATTAATTCTAGACTAGACCATTTATCCATAATACACGATCGAGAGAAAAGCACGAGCATAATTGAAGATACCATGCCAGATGCACAATTATATAGGTTATAATGAGTGCCATCGGAATTAGAGGACATTACCGTCTTTCTATGGATAGATATGACACTAGAAGGAATGAAATCCTTGGAGAAGAAACAACTTGCTATACTCGTGGCATCTTATATGTTGATTAAAAGTGACTATACAAATTAGGCGGGATGAAGTATTGCGTCATTGTGTCTTTGGAGCATGAGCTCACAAATATTAGAGAGGAAGCTCATGGTGGTATTGTAGGTGGCCACTATGCAGGTGATGCCACTACACGTAAGATTTTACTCATTGGATTATGGTGGGAGACCCTATATAAAGATTGTAAGGACTATTGCAAGGCTTGTGATCAATGTTAGCACCTTGGGAAACTAGGTCAACGAGATGAAATGCCTCTAAGACCTATTACTAGTGCAGAACCGTTTGAGAAATGGGCTATAGATTTTTGGGTCCTATTTCACCGGCCATGCGTAGAGAATGGATCGCACTATATCATAACTTGCATAGATTATCGACAAGGTGGGCGAAACAACGCCTACAAAGGATTATACAGTGGCTATAAACAGCCAGTTTTCTATGGGAAAATATTCTTACAAGGTATGGATGTCCATTAAGTTTAATGAGTGATAGGGGTACACATTTCTTGAATGAGACAATTAGGATACTGTTGGATGAATTCATGATTGCACACCATAAGACTACACCATATCATCCTTAGGAAAATGGGACTACTGAGGCTTTCAACAAAATTTTGAGCTAGACATTGACAAAAATTTGTGATGTTGGAAGAAAGGATTGGGATGATAAAGTATCTACAGTACTTTGGGCATATGGAACAACCTATAAAAGGTTGAACAAAGCCACACCATTTCGATTAGTTAGTTTTTTGATGAAGTAGTTCTTCCTATGGAATTCATGTTACAATCTTTGCGTATTATGCATGCTAGAGGTTTAGCTGATGAACAAACATTAGAAGAACAGATTGAAAAGTTAATAAATTTGGATGAGCAATGAGAAATAACACGTTGGAGTCAAAAATAAGAAAAGGTCGGAGTAGAAAGCATGGCATGAGCAGGACACATTATGGATAAAAAGTTTGAGATTGGGCAAATGTGCTCCTTTATGATTCTAAGTTTTTGTGCCATCCGGGGAAAACTCAAGGTGTATTGGTTGGGGCTGTATCTTATTACTCACATACTTGAAACATGTGTTTGCCAATTAGAGGTGCTTGATGGAACACTATTACTCAGGGTACTTCAATGGGAATAGGTGAATCCCTATTATAAATAAGTCTTCTTGGTGTTTGTAATAAGGAAATGTTGCCATTTAGATTAGGTTTTGATTATGTATTTTCCTTAATGTATTTCCTTATTTTTCGTTATGCTTTGTCAATTTAGCGGTGTTTTTGTGTAATAAGCACGTTTACGTGCTAGAAGCTAATTACTATTTGAAGCATTTATATGCGCGAGAGGGTGCACAACCCTTAGTGTGGGGTAGTTATTGATATCTAGGTACAAGACTATTGAAAATAAGTACACATGAAAGGAACAAACTGCTACGGGTGCTATTCAAGTTGGAGAATTGAAAAAAATTACTTTTTGAAATGAGGACCATAGGGGAGATGAGTGAAGAAACAAGTATAATACAAGGTAAGCAGGGTTCATGGGAACTACCAAGGGAAGGCATAATGGCGAGGTACTTAGGTGCATGGAGGCATGTTGAAGAGAAGTCCATGGCTAGAAGGTAGGAAGGCGCGCTAGAAGGTTATAGCTTGGGCGCGAAGATGTACCATGCGGAAAGAACAAAAATGGTCGATTAATGAGAGGATTGTTGGTAGGTGAAGGAACAATAAATGCACTAAATTTTTGAAAATCTATATAAGGACGAGATGTGAGTTCATTTTTACCATTGCAATTGTGAGAATTTGAAAAGAGCTAAGTGCAAACGAGTTGAGAGAATCGTGTGGAGGTGTGAAGAGTGTGAAACTAGACGTGGAGAGAAGATTTGTGTGCAGGAGAAGATTGCGTCCTCATAGGTGAAAGGTTTGAGCAAAGAAGACGCGCATTAAAAGAGCTGGGCACATAATTTCCACTAGGGAATGAAGGTTTGAAGTAGGGTTTTAACTTTCTTATTATAGAGGGTAGAAAAGAGGATATTTTTCAAATGGCACCGAAGAAAGCACCCACAACAGGAGTAAAAAGGAAAGAAGAAGGTCGAAGTGGAAGAAGAAATTACTCCCGAGAGTAATTTCTTAGAAATGCAGTATCCAGAGGGTGTGATTATGGGACAAGAATGGGATTCCCACATCCGTAAATGTAAAATCAGTGATTACAACCATTGTACATTGGATAATAAGAAGGAGACGAATGCGTTTTTTAGCACAAAAATGAACAAGCGCACAAAAAAAGACATGTCAGTGTACGATAACACTTGGTGAGAAGTTATTAAAATAGATTGGGGTCTACTAGTTATATGAGCTGCCATACTTTGGAAAGTATGAACCATTGTATTGATGGTTGATGAGCAGAGTCCATGAGGACTTCTTCTACTTCGCCCGGACGGAGGGTTAGAATCACAGCTGCCTTGATTTCAATAGTAATAGGACTAAGGGCCTCAGGAGCAGATCTAGAGAGAGACTTAACTGATAAAGCAATGATCTTGGAGACAAGGAAGGAGGTAGGATATACCAAGGGTCCATGTGACATAGACCGACAAATTGAAGAAGTACCTAGTAGTACAGGCAACTGCCCATCTTGTAACAAAGTTGAATGACCAAGAAAGGTGGTCGCAAGTGAATATAATGTGGTTTGCGTTCTAAGGAAAATATCTCAAGAAGTGATCTATAATATCGTAGATCACATAGCAAAGACAATCATTGAAGAAGTGTGTACATGTGACATAATTAGTTTTGGTGCTATTTTATTGTCTTTGGTGTTTATGGAGATTGGAGTGCTCGATGGGCCAAAGGAGAAGATTTGGGAGTACCCTACGTAACATAAATATCTGGTGAAAAGATTTGGTAAATAATTATGCAAAGGGACCATGGGTGGGCCATTTAAGTAGAGGGTGGAGATGTGGTATGATAGGCTCCGCGTGACATTTAAAGAGGAGTGGCGTATACCTAAGGAGTTGCCTTTAGTGGTGGGTAAGGTAGTACAATTTTCTATCTACTAGCATTTTTACATCGCGTGATTTGTGATGAAGGATGAAGCTTGGAGCCCTTGGTGCAAACTACCATATGCCTTCATAGCACACTACTTCTAGGCATCAGTTCATTGGTTCACAGATGTTCGCCACCTAAACTTCATCGTAGATAAGGTAGATTGTGACTACCACACTTTGAGAAAAACATATGTATATCCAGGACAAACTACCTACATTGAGAGGATTATCTCAGATATAATAAGCATGAAGCCAGTAAGCTTGGCCATTGGAGACGTTAGAGCAGCACTTGTGTATATTCAACTTAAGCCCAAGCTAGAAAACAACAAATATGTGGAAAATGAGTTCACGCTTCTAGGGCTGCCTAAGGGTAAGCATACAGTAGAGAATGTGCCAACCCCACAACCTACAAAGATAATAGTAGTGGATGAAGAGGAAGAGGAACATGAAGGTAGTGGTGGCCTGGAGCATAGATGGCGAAGGAAACCTTTAGACAAGGTAGAAACAGAGTGCGCGACTATGCCACCTTAGGAGTGGGAAGGAGAAGATGAAGATCCGGATGATAGAAGGAGAGCATCACATTAAAAGGGTATTCAAGAGAACAAGGACCCAAGGTGCTACTCAAAAATCACGCTAAATCACCTCAACTCTCTCCATAGAAGGAGCCAATTGAGAAGAGAAGGAGAAAGTTGAAGCTAAACGAGGAGGCAAAAGAGTCTAAGGAAAGTGTGCCCAAAACCCCTACACCTCCAGAGAACATGGAAGAGCCAAAGGACGAAGAAATGAAGGATGGGGAGGAAGGATTAAAGAATCCAGATGAGACAACGTAAGAGAATTCTTAGGGCATAGTAGAACAAGCTCCGAATCTTGGCACTCAGTTCCTAAGGGGCCAAGATCAAAAAGAACAAGTGGAGAATATGTTGCACCAGTCATGGGCTATGTTGAGGACACAGGTAAAATTTTCTGCGCTCATTTTCAAAGCACAGTGACACCAAAGGAGTTGTATGGGTGGGAGATGATGGATGAAGATATGGCAACCATGCATGCAAGAAATCCAATGTCATGGTCTATGCACATGCACATGGACGAACCAGACTTTGATGTATGTGAAGAGTCATGTGTATCAAGGAGGTTGAAGAAGACACCTCAAACCAAACACATAACAAGTAAAGCCTATTGTTATGTTAGATGAACAAGTGAGTAATGCTTTGGTAAAAGTTAGGAAATTAGTGTTCATAGTGTGAACATATGGTTTGAATATTAGTATTATTTAATATTTAAGTAATATGTGACTTTGTAAAATTAGTTGTCATGCACAACTCATAGAGATAGGAATGTGTGAAAATATCTTGGGATTAGGAGTAAGACTAGGGAATAAAGGAGAGATATGGGGATAAAATGATAAGACTTGACTCCATGATTTTAGGAGCAAGGAATTGTATAAAATGTCCTCTCATATTTAATAAAAATTGCTCCGTTCTATTTACATTTGGTTTCTATCTTATGTAGTTTTCATTTCATGTGTTGATTTCAATTAATTATTGCTTAATTTATTTATGCAAATCTAGAGATTTAGCATCATATGGTATCAGAGTAGGAAAGGAGAAGCTATGAGTGTGATTACGGGAAAAACCATAGCCTCTAGGATACGAGATAAGAAAGTTTTGAAGCTTTCGTCGCCATTTTCTGGATTCTGATCTTAAAAAAATGATTGGTAATTTGTGTTTTTCTCAAAAACCCAGATTCAAAATTTTCTAATTTTTTTGGGTTTGTTTATTTGTATTATGGAAAACTTCTGTAAAAAAATTATAGAAACCCATTTCGTATTTTAAGAGAAATCGTGGAAACAATTATGATGTTTCTAATTATTTTGTAAAAAAATAGTGAGTGATTTCCAGCAATAAAACTCTGATATGCTTTATTATTTTGGTTAAATATAAAGTTGATTATTATTATAAGGGTGTATTATTGGTTGAAATCGACACCCAATAGAATTGTAAAATGAACCTCAAAGACAAATTTGATTGAGTTAGTAGCATCACGATGGAGGAAGGAGGCAACAAAGGAAGGAGGTTAATCAGTGACCTCTCGCCAACCGCAAGTGAAGGGGCCACACAATGAATTTGTGGCATTTATTTTTAGTTGTGTTCAGTGTGTTTAATTTCAACATGTGTGGTAATAAATAAAGAACAGATAAATAATTCCTGTTCATAGTAAGGAACACATTTTCCTATATTTTTTTCTCTTTTGTAAATTGTGGATGAGGAAACGTCTACGCTGCTTTATGGAGTAGTTAGTGGTCCACTAGAAAACTAATTTGAGACTTTGTGAATCTCTTAGAAAATCACATACGAGTGGTTAATGGTTCCACTAGAAAACCCGTTGGAGTTGATGGTACTCTTTGAAAAATTATCGATTGTAGAACATGAGCAGTCTTAGACATAACTCACCCATGTTCACACTAAGGGGGTGAATGTTAGGAAATTAGTGTTCATAATGTGAACATATGGTTTGAATATTAATATTATTTAATATTTAAATAATATGTGAGTGTGTAAAATTATTTTTCATGAACAAATCATAGATATAGGAATGTGTGAGAATATCTTGGGATTAGGAGTAAGACTAGGGAATAAAGGAGAGATATGGAGATAAAATGATAAGACTTGACTCCATGATTTTAGGAGCAATCAATTGTATAAAATGTCCTCTCATATTCAATAAAAATTGCTCCATTCTATTTACATTTGGTTTCTATCTTCTGTAGTTTTCATTTCATGTGTTGATTTCAATTAATTATTGCTTAATTTATTTATGCAAATCTAGAGATTTGGCATCAAAATTCTCGACAGAGGTGGTGGCTTGAAATGTCGATAAGGTCAGAATAACAATTAGGGCGCTAAAAGAAGAACTCAAAACTAAGGATGTATAAATAACATGCCTAAAGCAAGAAAATGACTTGGAGCAAAAGAAGAATAGTGCATTTATAAGCATGATAGAGGAAATTGGAGACTTTGTCCTGAAGGTGAGACCACACCTAGAATCCAAGGTACCAAAAATTTTTCCTTCAACGATGCATTATGTACGTACCTTGGTGGACTTGGTGCTTGAAGATGGACCTCTACGCATGCCAACACCAAAGAATCCGAGCAAGAAGCAAAGAGGGAAAAGGCTTTGGTGATGAGGAAGATAACAAAATATGAGACATTGCTCTAGAGCTTGTAGGAGGAACTGAAGAAAGTAGATCAAACGTTGAATATTTGTACAACCCCAGAAGTTGTTATAAGAACTAGGACCATTTTGGAAGACAATGAAGTCCTAAAAGCCATGAAGGATGAGACCTTGGGCCGCACAAAATGATTAGCGCTTGTCAAGCAGAAGCGTGAGGCCCTTACAAAAACACAAGAACCACATAAGGAAAGGCTAGATGAGCTTGGGAAACTCATCACGTAAAAGATGGACTTATTAGAAGGAAGAATGACTGCAATGTCCAACATTGTTTTGGTCTTACAAAATGAGAAAGGAGAAATTGCAAAAGATGAGCTAAATTAAATTGCATTGGATATCCTAGAAAGGAAAGAAAACTGCACTCAATGATTCGCGAGACTTTAGAGGCGGAAATAAAATAAGAATATCCAAAATTGATTCTTTAGGTTGAAGCAGAAGATGCTGTAGGGTAAAGTCATTCTTTTATTCATAAAAATTCTTTCTATTCTTATATTCATATTATTTGATTCATTTTGGAGACAACCATTTCTGGGGCGGCAATGTAATTAGTGTGGGGTAATGTTGGTCATCAAATATGAATGTTATCCAAAACGAGCCCCTGCTTATTTTGGCTAACTTGCCTTCATTCTTTCCTTGTGCTTCAACTTCAATTTTCACACATTTAAAGCACTCAAAATATTTTGGAAATAGATTCAACAGATAGATAATTTCTTCCCCTTTTCAGAAAGGTAAAGAAGTCCTCCTAACTCCTTGTATTTTTTGAGTTATGGCTCGGCGGAGTTTGGAGGGGAAATTTTCCTAAGGCAGGCCCGCAGAGCTTAGGAGAGTTTTGTGCCAAAGAGGCTTGGGCCGGCGGAGTGGAGGAAGAAATTGAGAACTTAACACTTTTTGGGCTAAAATTGTAGAAGTCATTTGCGCTCTCGTGAGCCCGCAATGGAGAAAAATTGGTTAAGGCCCCGCACCAATCATAATGCACCACGTGTCCACGCCAAGCCGGAGGTCAGGCCGACAGGGGACCTTGGGAAAATTTTCCCTTTGCGGGCAAAAGGGGAAAAATGTTATTTTGAAGGCCGCGGACCAATCAGGAAGCACCATGTGTCATCAGAGCGATAGGGTGTGGAGAATTTTGGAAAATTTCCCAATTTTGTGAAAGGGAAAAAGGTCAAATTTTGGCTCATGAGACCCATTTTTGCCCTAATTTTGCCCTGTTTGCCCTAAATCTTTGAAGGCCATATCTTTTGATCTAGAGCTCGGATTTTCACGATTTTGGTATCAATGGAAAGATGTTGAAATCCTCTACATGATGGAAACTTAAATTTTAAATTTTTATGGAGTTTTGTGGGAGAAAAATGGGAAAACGTATTTGGCATGGAAAAATTATAGAAAATGACCCCAACCACCAAAATTAATGAAGTATGGGCCTCTTTCTTGCTCTACGAAGCAATGTATGATGAAGTATGGGATTTTTCATGGAAAACCATCATTTTGCAGGATAATTAAATAGATCTTGTCAGTGGTTGGAGTTTTAAAATCAATTTTCCCACATTTTCTCATTTCCTTCATTCTATTCGAGCGATAAAATCCAGTTTTGGCTCATTTTGAAAAAGGTTGTTCATCCTTCTTCTCTGCATCTCCCTTCTTTTCTTCCCTAGAGTCGAAAATGGAGTTTGAACCTCCTCCCCTGCTTTGTAATGGCATTTTTTCCTCTTACCCATGAAATGATGCACTGTGTAAATTCTGAGCAATAAAAAACATGTTTTTTTGATGCATTTGTCCATCCTTGGCTTGTTTTCTTTGTTGTTTTCCTTACCTCTCTTCATTACAGGGTATTTGTGCATGTTTGGATGTTCATTATAGGTTTTGGAGCTGTGTTCATGGAGTTTTGGAACATTTTATGTGTGAAATCCATCTTTGGTCTGTGATGCACTTGTCCATCCTTTCCATTGCTCACCTCTTCTTGTTCCATGGCAGTTTTGATAGATAATCAACACTTTCCTTCTCTGGTGTATCACCGTTTTAGTGTAGGCTCTGTTTTTCCTTGTTTTCTTCCTCTCCTTGTCTCCTTGGAAGTTAGATTAGGTTAGATTAGCTTGCCTGCACTGGAATAGCTTGTGGCAAGTAGTTTAGGAAGAGGAACCAACCTTCTCTAGAGAGCTTTCCCCATTTGCAAAGGTCCCACACTTTGGGAAAGCTCAATGTTGTGCAATCACACCAAATGACTTTTCCTTAGAAAAGTAGATCCATAACTCATTTGGGGGTGCTATGAATTTGCACTAACATTTTGGCATGCCCGGTGGGACCTTAGAGGTCTTCACTTCATTGCAACAAGATCGATGTGCACTTGTTGCAATTTCCAGCCTTTGAGAAGCAACAGTTTGCACATCTGGCGACTCCATCTGGTAAATAACTCATTCTCTGAGTTACAGACCTGTTTTCCATCCATTTCCATTCACTCTTCTTTCCATATATTTCATTCTTTTCCATCATTCCATGAAGTTGTGCAATCATGACTTCATTTCCACAATGGAATTCACATCTA
Source organism: Taxus wallichiana var. yunnanensis (assembly GCA_018340775.1). Taxonomy (NCBI): domain Eukaryota; kingdom Viridiplantae; phylum Streptophyta; class Pinopsida; order Cupressales; family Taxaceae; genus Taxus; species Taxus wallichiana. The sequence continues at coordinate 151,214,258 of CM031242.1, read as the reverse complement.
CAACAACATCAATACATTCCACCTCCAATGTGCTTTAGAACTCCTTCAAATCAACATTTTGAGAAAATCCAAAATCAGCATGGTTACCCCTATGAGCAGCTGTACCAAAATTAGTTTGGCTATGGAGCTTTCCAAGAGCAGGGGTATGCCAACAATGAAGACAATCAAATGCAAGATGTTGGTCTATTGGAGAAGATCCAAAAAATGGAGATTGACATGGTGCAATCAAGAGCAACAACTCAAATGAAGGCTTTCAGAATTGGTTGTAGGGCACCTTGTCCATGGGTTGGCCCTTTTCCAAGACACTTAAGCCCTCAGGAGAAGCTGGACTTCATGGTGGAGATGCTGCCCCAACTTGCACAATTGACTGAAGAGATAGGTGCCTATGAATTTGGTGCTGAACAACTTTATCAATGGGTAAGTTCTACACCATCATCCGGTTTTCTCTTTCCATTCCTCAAGTAGCACCATCTCAATTTGGGCTTCAATTTCCAAGTTTCCCATTGAATGCTACCCTAAGTGTTGATTTCATTTCTCCATTCCCTAGTCTTCCACCTCATCTCAGTTATTTTATCCTTTTCCCTTCCAAACAGTCATCCCCTCCAAACAAACAAGAATTTCCACCTCCCTCCCCACCACAAACAATTGCAAAGATGGTTGAACCCCAACCTGCCACTCCTCTTGCTTTCCCAAGCCCATGTTGGGAAGAGACTCAAGAATCTAGTCAAGGAGAACAACAAGAAGAGGAGCCCAATAGAAAATAAATGACAGACAATCTGAAGAGTTGGGCTGCCAAATTTGGGTTTACAAAGATCCCCTTGCTGGTTAAGCCTACAGAGGAGGTAAAGGTTGAAGAACAAGTGGTGGCCAAGGTTGATTTTATAGCAATAGAGAAGCAAGAAGATCAGTCATCAAGTTGCTCAGAGTGTAGTTTCCATGTTGGCACTCTGTTGGAAGAAGATGCGATCCAATAGAAGTTACACAATTAGATATGGAAGAGGAAAACAAATAAACTCAAAGTCCCATTGGAAAGGAGTAAGTGGATGTTGTAATCAGAGATGAAGAGATGCAAAAAGAAGAGGAGTGCTTTTGCTGTGGAGGAAGAGTTTGATCTTTCAAACTTCATATTTGAGAGTGAAGGGAGCCATGGTGATCAAGTTACAGATGAATAAGACACCATGGAGGAGGTTGACCACTTGCATAGGACAACAAGGAGGCGGTTTATCTATCATATTTGGAGGACTGTTTTGATGGAGAAGAACCGGTTGAATTTCTATTGTTTTCTCCTTCATCATCCACCTTCCAAGCACATGAGCCTGCTGCCATGGAGGAGAACATTCAAGAGCGTAAAGAACTCCTGCACTTCATTACAACCCTTTGGAACCAAGATTGGAAGCTCTTGATCTTCCATGTTTTTCAGAGGAGGAAGAGAAAAGGTAGGAGGTCTGTCATCATCTCTCTCACAACATCCACCCAAGAAGGTCCACAAGAATACTCCATTTTTGGAGTTAAATTTTAGAGCAATGGGCATATCAAATAGATCGGGCCTTACCCAATCAGGTATTTGGCATCATTGGAGTGAAAGGAGGAGTTTCCAATGGTCATGCTTACTTCTGAGCATGAGTATGAGCTTCAAAGTACAAAGGATCAACTGCAATACCTATACAATCCAAATGTAGAGCAACTAAAAGAGGTATTTGATTTTTTTTCAGTTGACACCTTGCTAATTTGGGTAGAAGAACAACTTATTGTTGATTTTCCACTCATCCAACCAGCCATGATCATCTCTAAATCATTTGCATGGCTGCCCATTTTGAAGAAAGGAAGCTATTTTGTACAACTAGTTGCAGCTTTTATTTAGTTCACCTTTGCTTGGTTACTGATGTAGTGTAGGTAGGTTTGATTTCAGCAGAAGAAGTGCTTGTGCACACTCTGCATATCCCACTTGGGGTATGTATGATTTCCAATTTTGTACATAGTTGTTTGGTGTTGTTTTGGTTGCTCTTGCATAATGCATTCAGTGGCTTTTGGTGAAGATCAACTCCAAGTTTCAGTGGTTTTCAAGTGGCTCAGAGGTTAGATTTTCATAGTTCAGATCAAATTTGGTTATTAGGCTTGACTCTATGCCCAATGGATGCTTTAAAAGGCCACTAATCATTCATCTAGTAGGTAGATGACCCCTCTAAGTCACCAAAATTGTTATCTAAAATGAGCCCTGCTTATTTTGGCTAACTTGCCTTCATTATTTCCTTCCTTGTGCTTCAACTTCAATTTTCACACATTTCAAGCACTCAAAAGATTCTAGAAATGGCTTCAATAGATAGATAATTTCTTCCCATTTCTAGAAAGGTAAAGAAGTCCTCCTAACTCCTTGTATTTTTTGAGTTATGGCTCGGGAGTTTGGAGGGGAAATTTTCCTAAGGCGGGCCCGCGGAGCTTAGGAGAGTTTTGTGCCAAAGAGGCTCGGGCCAGCGGAGTGGAGGAAGAAATTGAGAAATTAGCACTTTTTGGGCTAAAAGTGCAGAAGTCATTTGTGCTCTCGTGAGCCCGCAATGGAGAAAAATTGGTTAAGACCCCACACTAATCATAATGTGTCACGTGTCCATGTCAACAACGAGAGGTGGGGTGACAGGGGACCTTGGGAAATTTTTCCCTTTGCGGGCAAAAGGGGAAAAATGTTATTTTGAAGGCCGCGAACCAATCAGGAAGCACCATGTGTCATCAAAGCGATAGGGCTGTGGAGATTTTTTGGAAAATTTCCCAATTTTGTGAAAGGGGAAAAAGGTCAAATTTTGGCCCGCAGACCCAATTTTTGCCCTAAATCTTCAGAAGGCCATATCTTTTGATCTAGAGCTCGGATTTTTACGATTTTGGTATCAATGGAAAGATGTTGAAATCCTCTACATGATGGAAACTTAAATTTTAAATTTTGATGGAGTTTTGTGGGAGAAAAATGGGAAAACGTCTCTAGCATGGAAAAATTGAGAAAACAACCCCAACCACCAAAATTAATGAAGTATGGGCCTCTTTCTTGCTCTGCGAAGCAATGTACGATGAAGTATGGGATTTTTCATGGAAACCCATCATTTTTAGGCTAATTAAATGGATCTTGTCGGTGGTTGGAGTTTTAAAATCAATTTGTCTGCATTTTCTCATTTCTTTCATTTTGTTCGAGTGATAAAAGCCAGTTTTGGCTCATTTTGAAAAAGGTTGTTCATCCTTCTTCTCTGCCTCTCCCTTATTTTCTTCCCCATGGTTGAAAATGGATTTTGAACCTCCTCCTTGCTCTATAATGGAATTTTTTCCTCTTACCCTTGAAATGATGCCATTGTGTAAATTCGAGCAATAAAAACTTGTTTTTGTGATGCATTTGTCCATCCTTGGCTCGTTTTATTTGTTGTTTTCCTTACCTCTCTTCATTATAGGGTATTTGTGCATGTTTGGATGTTCATTGTAGGTTTTGGAGCTATGTTCATGGAGTTTTGGAATATTTTCTATGTGAAATCCATCTTTGGTCTATGATGCACTTTTCCATCCTTTCCATTGCTTACCTCTTCTTGTTCCATGGCAGTTTTGAGAGATAATCAACACTTTACTTCTCTAGTGTATCACCATTTTAGTGTAGGCTATGTTTTTCCTTTTTTCTTCCTCTCCTTATCTCCTTGGAAGTTAGATTAGGTTAGATTAGCTTGCTGCACTGGAATAGCTTGTTGCAGGTAGTTTAGGAAGAGGAACCAACCTTCTTTGGAGAGCTTTCCCCATTTTCAAAGGTCCCACACTTTGGGAGAGCTCAATGTTGTACAATCACACCAAATGACTTTGTCTTAGAAAAACACATCCATAACTCATTTGGGGGTGTTGTGAATTTTCACTAACAATGACACTTAGTGAAAAACATACAGAAGGTTCACGCGGAAAAAAAAGAGCATGTTCAAAGGCATGGAAGGGTCGGAAAGAATCGTGTACGAAGAAGAGAGATAGATTTGGGACTTAGCCATTTTCACGTGTATGAGCTATTTTGTGAGATAGTGTGCTTTGAGCACATAAACCGATTAGAGAATTACGTGACATGCATTGGCTATTTTTAGAGGATCGGCTACGAAGTGCTTTGCATGAGTACAAAGTTAAGAATAGATTTACTACTAACAACTAACTAGGAGAATTTTATTATTAGTGCACTTGCATGTTGCTATTATTGTAACAACATGTGGCTAATAATAGCGTGTGACCTATTTTGGGATTAGATAAGTGGTGAAGGGCAAGTCCATAACCTTATACATATGTAATGAACTACGTAGTATGTAAGAACCGAGTTATTATGAGGTTATACTTGTGAAATCTAATATGTGCATAAAATATGGTATTATCTATTGTAATAAACTCTTGTGTATTTACCATGTTTAATGCAATGGAGTGTATTGGCTGAATCAGAGTATCAAATCCTGAGTATAATTGGTTCTTACATGCTTGATTTCATCATGGTTATCTTTTAAGTCTGTTATTCTCTAGATCTAGATTTGAACATGCACTGTAGAATGTTATATTAATTATGGATCTGAAAGCTTTGAGTCTTCGTCATGCTAACATACTACAACAACAACCCTAAAGAGTAGCACTGGTACCTTTGCATGCTTTAGGTGAGCACTTAGTCTAGGGCCGAGTGATGTACCACGCGTTTGGGCTTTTCTTGGTGAATTCTAGGCTACATCGGTGGACTATCCTTGCGCTTAGTCTCCATTCTATGTGAGGGCTACCTCTAGCCTCTATGATCCAAGCCTCCATTATCTTCATGTTCTTATTCCTCCTTGTCTACCTCTATAGTCTATGTAATTTGGAGTGACACATTCTCCATTGTATGTTTTCCCTTAGGTGGCTCTGAGAGCTTGAACTCATTCTCAACATACTTTTATTCTCCATCCTAGGCTTAAGCTGAATATATACAAGTGTAGCTCCACTTTGTCCCTAGTAGCCAAGCTTACTAGCTTCATATTTATGATGTCTGAAATGAGCCTCTCAATGTAGGCAATCCAACTTGGATACACATATGTCTTCCTAAGGGTGTGGTAGTCACAATCTACCTTGTTTGCGTTGAAGTTCAGACAACGCACATCAATAAATTTGTGCACTGAGGCCTGGAAGTAGCATGCTGTGAAGGAATAGGGAAATTTACACCATGGGCTCCATGTCCCATCCCTCATGGAAAATCGTGCAATGCAGAAGTGTTGGTACACCGAAAACTATACTGCGTTTCCTACTACGAAGGTAGCTCCTTGGGAATGTGCCACTCCTCCTCAAATGCCATGTGAAGTCGGTCATTCCACATTTATACGCTCTATTTAAACATACCACTCAATGATCCTTCACATAGATATTTTTCAAACCTTTCTGCGAGGGACTTCTTTTCCGAGGGTACTCCCGCATCTAGTTCTTTAGCCCATCAGGCACTCCAATTTCTAAAAACACAAGGGAAAGTAGGATAACGCCAAAAATTATCTTTTCTCCTATGTGTGCTTCCTTAATAATGATGTCTACAATATAGCCTGTTCAGATTATATACTACTTTGCTGAGACATTTCTTTGTAATATGAAGCCACATAGTGTTTACTCGCGACCATGTCTCTTGGTCATTCAAATTTCGATGAGCGGATGCGTGACTTCGTACACCATAGGAAACTTCTTGGTTTGTCATGTCCATTCCCACACGGACCCTTCCCAACTCCTTTCTTATTATTATGATTATTGCTTTATTAGTTAGGTCACTAATAAGGTCTACCATTTGCCCTTCAAACTGTTAGTGTTAAGACCGGTGATGCTTTGTGATCCTAACCCTCCGTCGAAAAAAATAAAATAAGTCTTCATGGAATCAACTCATCGACCATTGGTATAAGGGTTCATACTTGCCAAAATAAGGAGCTCATAAAGCCGATTGACTCTTACCTACTTGATAATTTATCCCCAACGTCATCATACACCGACAAATCCTCCACCATGCACTTATTGGTCTTCTTATTTAGCAAATGGTCCAAATCTCCCTTGTTATTAGTGGTACAATGGTTGTCGTCACTTATTTTGCATCTACAAATGTGGGAATCCCACTCTTGTCCAACTATTACTTCTTCCGAGTACTACATCTTTGAAAAATTACTCTCGGGAGCAATTTCAACTTCAACTTCTACCTTCTTCTTTCCTTTTGTGCCTGCTCTGGTGCTTTCTTTGGTGCCATCATAAAAATTCCATCTTTTTTCATCTGCAATGAGTAAACCCAAACCCTAGCTTGAATATGCATTCCCTAGCTTGAAACCGCGTTCCCTAGCTCCTTCTCAACACTTCTACTTCACTCAAACCCTTCACCAATGGGGATGTAAACCTTTTCCATGCACAAATCTACTCTCCACATCTAGTTTCACAACTCTCCACACCTCAATACAACTCACTTGGCTTGGTTGCACTTAGCTCACTCGAATACTTGTGATTGTAAAGGTAAAAATGAACCTGCATCACATCCTTATATAGATTTTTAAAAATTTAGTGTATTATTACTCCACGTATAAAAATCCTCTCATTAATTGACCATTTTCACAATTTCCCACACGCAGACAACCTCGCGCCCCGAGATATAACCTTTTAGTGCACCTTCCTACCCTTTAGTTAAAAAATTCTCTTATGCACACTTCCATGCACCGAGTACCTTGCCACTTTGTGCCCTCTCATAGTAGTCTCTACGACCACCGCTTACCTTGTGTTATATTATGCTTTTATTCATCTTCATCTTTGGTCATCTTTTAGAGAAATCTCCTTTCTAACAAATTTGCTTTCCCACTGTTTCGCATGCAGAATGTTTCTGTTCCTTGAATAGAGTTGCTTCTATCCTTTCATTCTCTTGAGAAAGCAGAGATAAGGGTTAGGGCTAGGAGGAATACTGTTGAATTTGGAGAGGGTGCACGCGTACATCAGTAGAGAGAGATCAAATCGATTGGAAGAACTCCTTTTTGTCTAGGAAGGACTACTTCAAGTAAGAATACAAGACCACTTTGGATTTTAGTTAGACAATAAATGAGAGAACCGCCTTGGGCCAAGGAAATATTGGACTTCCTTTCGAAGGTGGTGAGTTCCCTCTTAATACGAATTAACACAAATTATAACAAAGAAATTATTGCAAAATTACAATTTAGTTACCTCGTTAAAAGCACTAGAGGAAAAGGTGGTTTTGGTTTGAGTCACGGTGACCGATGCCGCTCATTGTATAACCGGTGCACGGTTCTTGCCGATAACCGATATCGGTAGGGGCACCGATTTAGGGGCTTTTAATAAAGGTTGGCTATAAGGCATGTTATGGTGTTTATAAGGTGTGCAAATGATTAGAGATAGGCACCTGGGGTGATGGATAAGACTCAAAGAGTGTGGGGGCTATTCTTGGGGCAATGTAAGGGTAGAGGAATGACAGTTAGATGCAGGGGCTACCGGGTAGTAGATCTATGAGTGAACTTGTAATTATTGTGATTTAGAAGTTCAAGAAATGTTATTTAAAAATGTACAAGACACTACTTACTAGTTCCTGATGAAGATACATGTCCAAGGTCTGTGATGACAAAGGTAGGGCTCAAGTGGGATGATCGACAATCAAAAGTGAGCTATCTTCTCTCCCAATGCTTGGATGAGTGTCACTGGGCTCTGGTTACTCAGTTGCAGTCCTGGGCTCAATGTCCTTCTCTGCAAACTCTTCTCTTTTCTTCACTTGTCTCTCGCCCGCCAAGTGAATTTCGTATCCTTCAAATGAATTCTTGATCCTTTGTTTTTGGTTGGGGAGGTCATTTACAGGAGGCCGATGGCGGTTATGTACCGATGGTAGTCAGTAGGAACCGATGTCGGTTAAGTCAAAGTGGGCTATTTTTAGTAAAATAGCCAACTTTCCCTCCTTTTCTCTCGAGGGATTAGTTGTGGGCTTGGTCAAGTCATTATTAGGTTGGTTTTGGTGCGGGTGAGGAGTAATTAGTCATGGGTGTGGATGTAGACCAAGTTATAGGTCTTAATTAGGTTAGTTTAGGGTTAGGGCTAGGTCATGATGAGGTGGCGAAATGAGGTGGCAGGTTTGGAGATGTGGATTTATTAATTATAAGGTAATTAATAAATAATTGTGCAAGGTTTAGGTGGTGAGGTTAGGTTGCGAAATGAGATGCGGGGCACAGGGTGTCGTAAGACACAAATTTGGTGTCTACATTAGCCCCTTGTTGTCGTGTAGCTTGTCTTGTAAAGCTGCACTGACAATTAATAAGAAGTGATTGCCCCAGTTAAGGGTATAGGTAATCCCCCTCAAATCTATCACAGATTGAGGTGACGTGAAATCAGGGATAGGGTTGATAAAGGGTGAATGGTGTTGAGATGATGGTAAGATGGTGGGGTAAGTGCAAGGAAGCGGACGCACGTTGAAATGCAGTAGTGCGACCAGGGTACACGATTTGAAGAGCAAACAAGCAATACATAGGCAAAGGTCGATAGTTTATCCAAACAAGGTTGATATAATCCTGGTATCCAAGGCATAGGAAGTAGCTCCAGGGGATATAACGGGTAAGGTACAGGAACGTTTAGGCATGTTCGGCAGTACCAAATGGTTGGTTTGGTTGAGATAAATGTCACGGTCTCGGTCTAGGCAAAGTTGGTCGACTGATCAAGTCAAGTATCCTAATCATGCTAAAACATGAATAGGTGAGCCTGATTGAACAAAAAGTTACATGATGGGTGGATAAAATTGTAATTTGCGGGTTTTGGGTGAGGTACTTAATTGGTGCGGCCTTGGGTCAGCCGATTGATGAGTGAGGGCCTTGGGTCGGGTCTGATTGGTGGGGTGTGGCCTTGGGTCGGGTGGATTGGGTGGTTGCGGCCTTGGGTCGGGCCTGATTGGGTGGTTGCGGCCTTGGGTTGGGCCTAATGGTTGGTTGCGGCCTTGGGTCGGGCCAAATGGTTGGTTGCGGCCATGGGTCGGGCCAAATGGTTGGTTGCGGCCGTGGGTTAGGCCAAATGGTTGGTTGCGGCCTTGGGTCGGGTCTAATGGTTGGTTGTGGCCTTGGGTCGGGCCAAATGGTTGGTTGCGGCCTTGGGTTGGGCTTGATTGGTTGGTTGCGGCCTTGGGTCGGGCCAAATGGTTGGTTGCGGCCTTGGGTCGGGCAAATGGTTGGTTGCGGCCGTGGGTCGGGCCGATTGAAGTCAAAATAAGGCTAGTCAGCAAAGCCAGGGGTAGGTGATGCGGGAAAAAGTGGAGATTGGTGGATAAGGGTGGGAGTTAGGGAAGGAAGTTGGTAACCGATATCGGTTAGAAGACTCGATACCGGTATTCTAGGGCACAAAATAACCGGTATCGGTTATAGGTCAAAACCTATAAAAAGAAAAATACGGCATGTCATTGTCACTTTGTGAATTTGAGCACCCAATTTTAGCTGTCTAAGGTGTGAAGTGAGTTTGTTGAGTTTCAGGGTGAGTTGGCACCGATTAAGTGGAGGAGTGAGTGATTGGTAGACCCCCAGTAGGAGGCGAGTTTGAGATTGGGCGACGATGGGTCCGAGACCAAACAAGAGGCGAGATCCCAGGCCGTGACAGATGACATCGAGTATTATAGGTAGGTGTGGGAGATGGTGACGATTGCGGATATCCGTTGGAGGCCTTACGGAAACTATATGGTGACAGAGAACATAGCTGAGGATTTGAGGGGTGTAGAGCGATTGAGGTGGATCGCGGGGCACAGGCCAGGTGAGTACGAGAGGATTCCTCTAGATCGCGTGTGGCGAAAATTTAGATTTTTTCAGGATATACCCATGGCTTGTAGACCATACATGAGGATCGACGCCGAGGCATCATTCTCACCTCCTCGGCTGACACCTCCAGAAGGACCAGAAGAGATAGCATCCAATCGCAGGGTAATGGATGCAGGAGCGACAAAGGCTTATAGATTATGGTGGGTAGTAGAGCTACGCGGTTTACATGAGAGGGCCAATCATCCGGACATAGCTGTGATTACAGTAGAGAGAGATCACTTGCAGGATTTAGTTTACTAGCTTCAAACGTGGGTGAATGAGATAATGAGATTGTTAGCGGTTGCGCAGTCACAAATGGAGAGACTAGAGGCGAGATTCCGCCACGCGAGAGGGTGTATTCATATGTTACAGAGAGAGATTGGTAGATTAGTGGGAGGAACCAATAGCAGTGGCACCTTTGAGGATGGAGAGGCTAGGCGAGTGGCGTCGATGATCTAGTTTGGGATGAGGTGCAAGGGTCTAAGTGAATTTCATAGGGGTAGAAGAATAAATAAGGATGCTGACCTACGCGTCGATGATAGAGAAGATGTATTTGTTTAACATCTAAATAAAACTGAATATGTATGTTGATTTGAGTTATGATAATAATAAGAATGGTTGTGTTTTGAATGTTTTGTTTTGAAAAAGGATAAAGATGAATGTGATCAAATAGAAATACACAAAAAATATTTATATTTACAACACATGATAGGTTATGGTAGGGGATGGTCGAGCTAACCTTGGGAGACCCCATGTCTCCTAAGTGCTGCCTACATAGCCCATTGCACAAAGCAAGGAGGGGCCTCAGACCGATGTAGTTCTCCCTTAGGACCAGGGAGAGGTGAATTCAGGAAATTTGGTTGTGGTTAGGCAATTTGTTGGAAAAATATTGATATTGGTAGGGTAATGTTGTTGGTGTTGGTAAGGGATTGACGTTGTTGGTGTAGGTATAGGTTCAAAGCAAAAGTTTGCTTACCCAAGTAGTAGGGAACCGTGTCCTAATTAAGGTCAACACATAATCCTAGATTCGAGTAAAAAGAGGCAAAAGTGTCCCGTAGTTGAGAAGAGCTAAACAAACCACATATTAACATAGGATGAGCTTGAATCCCTAGGTACCTTGCATATGTGAGAAGTCAATAAGTGAAAAGAGTATATAATCACAATATATCATATATACGTCACGTCCCTTGAGTTTTGTTGCTTTGAATATTGCTTTTATTTTTCCGGATATAGACTTATTGATGCGGGAAGTCTACATGGGATATGTATTTTGTTGTTCTTGAGGTCTTCACGAAGTCGATCAATGCGAGAAGCTTCGATAAAGGCTGACTTTAGTATATTTGTCCTTGAGGAGCGATCTATTTATAGTAGAATGCAACTTTGTGTATAATTTGTCCTTCGAGGAGCAGATCTATTTATAATAGTAGAAGTGGCTTTGCACATAGCCATTTGTCCTTCGAGGGAGTAGTCTATGTATAACTTAGAGGTCTTAGATGTCCTGTTTGGCATGAAGAATCTAGTTTTGTAGGAAGTTTGACTCAAGAATATCCCATAAGTGTATAATTGAGAACATGTTATTTTGATACTTTTAAGTCATGGATCTAGACTAAAAGGGGAAGGCATCTGTAAGAAGAGGTGATGACCAAACCACGTGAGCTTGATTCTATTTTGAGATGCATGAAACAAAGTGTATGAGGTGGTAAACGAGCTCAAGGGACGAGCGCAAGGTAGATAAGAAGTGATATAACACTAAATTCAACAGTAGAATGGCCGAAGATGCAAGGCATTAAGGGGTTCAGGCTTAGGTTTACCATTAAGCAAAGCTAAACGATAAGTGCCTGATCCATAAGTGTGAGTGATAATGTAAGGCCCAATCCAATTTGGAGCAAATTTGCCACGTTTGCTCTTTTCTAGTTTGGTTACATGTTGATTCTCTTTGAGGACAAGATCACCAACCTTAAAGGTACGCTCATGAAGTCGCTTATCATAAGCACGCTTGATGCACTTTTGATAGATTTGAAGGTGGTCAAGAGCTGTAAGACGACGCTCGTCAAGAAGCTCTAATTGGGTTAACCGCTCTTGGCGGAAATCATCATTGGTGATAATATCACGAAGAGATATTCTTAGGGAGGGCATTTGTATTTCGAGAGGCAAGATGGCCTCGGTACCATATACCAAAGAAAATGGGGTGGCATTAGTGGAGGTACGAATCTTTGGTATGATAAGCCCAAAGGGCAAAGGGGATGTGATCGAGGCCATTTTTTCTAGAATCGTTAATGACTTTCATGAGAATTTTGGTCGGGGTTTTGTTAGAAAATTTGGCTTGACCATTTCTTGTGGATAGTAAGGTGATGAGAAGCTAAGTTTGATACCAAAGTTGTCACAAAGGTCTTATAACAACTTATTTTTGAAAGATTTTCCATTATCTCGTTATCGGCGATGAGGAACACCAAAAGCGGCAGAGATAATGTGATGGTTAATGAATTCTACAATTTTTTTTTTTGGTTGAAATGAGTGGAATGGCCTCCACTCATTTAGTGTAATATTCGGTATTGTGATTATCCAACGGTGACGTTGCGAAGAGGGCGGTGAATCTCACCAATAAGATCTAAACCCCATTGTGAGAAAGGCTAAAGATCTCGTGCGACTGTAGCGGATGGCTAGGAGTATGTTGAAGGTTGGCATGTTGTTGACACATAACACAATGCTTAACATATTCGTAGCGTATGATCGTTATTAAGAGTAGACCAATAATAGCCTAGGCGAAGGATCCGTTTGGCCATGGCAAGCCACTAAAATGTCCACCACAAATACCGTTATGGACTTGTTGGATGGTATAGGTAACCTCGCGTCGGTTAGACATCGAAGGAAGATGCCATCAAAGCCACGTTTATAGAGAGTCCCCCACGACGATATAATGAGAAACACTTTTAAGAAAAGCACGTTTGCCATTACTATTAAGGTTAGATGGGAGAACAGAGGTTGTAAGGTAGTTGTGAAATTGGTGATACCGGGTATCCTACGAATTAGCATGACACATTATTTATCATACAAACATCCGGTGAGTAAGATGGGACAAAGAGTTGTTAGACCAAGACAAATATGTCAGATTCGGTTGGTGAGGCAAGAATTTGAGGCTAAGCAAGCCATAGTATCTGTAAATTTATTAGTAGAGCGGGGAATAGTTTGGATAGAATAATGAGTAAATAAGGTCAAAAGTGAATCCACGTAATGTTTGTACTTTCGAAGTTCCTCATTTTTATATTGGTAGATGCCCATAACTTGATTGATAACCGGTTGAGAGTCGCGAAAATGTTAATAGATTTTACACCTAAGTGTAACGCAACCTGGAGACCCAAAACAAGGGCCTCGTATTCCATTTGTATTATTAGTGCAAGGGAAATCGAGTCGGAATGAAAGAGGCATAGGTTCGGCGTCGGCAGGAATGAGAACAATGACGGCCCCTCGCATTGTCTTTGGCATTTGGATCCATCGAAGAAGAGGGTCATTGGATACGACTCCTCACTGAGTGAAAGAGTGGCAATGAGTTCGTCGGGAAAGTACAATTAGTAAAGCTGCTCCCAGGGTAAAGGGGCTTGGCGAGTTGGTCTACGATAGTTTGTCCTTTGATTGATTTTACGGTGTCAAGCTCAAGGTCGAGATCGGCGAGGAGCATAAGCCATCGGGTGATGCGTTGGTTTAGATGAGGTTTGGCATACATATAATGAATGGGGTCCACGTTGGTGATGACAAAAGTTTTGTGATTCGGGGAGGTATTGTCGAGTTTGGTGGCCTTGAATGATAGGGCTAGGCACAACTTTTCTGCATGTGTATACCTAGTCTCGTAATCCACCAGAGTACGACTTATGTAATAAACGGCTTGTTCTCGATGCTCAGAGTCACGATGTGTGAGCATGGCTCCTACAGCATGGTCGGTGGCGGAAAGGTAAAGGTAGAAAGGGTGATCGTCCTGAGGTGGGATAAGCACGGGTGGCTGCAAGAGATAGGCTTTAAGAGCCTCAAAGGCTTGGTGGCACTCTTCACTCCATTGAAAGACAATGTCCTTTTTAAGGAGATGATGGAAAGGTTGACATTGATCCGAGAGTTGTGAGATGAAACGCCAGATATATTGGAGTTTGCCCTGTAAACTACGCAATTGTTTGAGGTTAGTGGGTGGGGGCATTTCTAGGATAGCTTTGACTTTAGCTAGATCAACCTCGATGCCACGCAAAGAGAAAATAAAACCAAGGAGTTTTCCCGAAAGGACACTAAAGACACATTTCTTTGGTTGAAGACGAACACAGTATTGTAACAGGCGATCGAAAATAATGGTTAAAACATCAAGATGTTCACTGCGATGTTTAGATTTGCCAAGAAGATTATCGACATAATCCTCAAGGATAGTGTGTATAATGTCATGAAAAAAGTAAGTCATAGCCCGCCGATAGGTTGCACCATCATTCTTAAGGCGAACGGCATGACATGATAGCGAAGGTGCCCCGAGGAGTTATGAAGGCGGTTTTATTTTGATCGGCTGGGGCTACCAAAATTTGATTGTATCTCGAGAAGCCATCCATGAGAGAAAGCATCTCATGGCCCGCAGTGAGATCAACAAGTTGATCAATACTTGGTAGGGGGAAGTCATCCTTTGAGCAAGCGAGGTTAAGGTCCCGAAAATCTTTACATATCCGAAGTCCCCCGTTGCTTTAATAATAGGTACAATGTTAGAAATCCATTGAGGATAGTCAATAGGTAAGATGAAGGAAACAAAAGGAGTCGTTGAAGCTCTTCTTTGACCAAGAAGGCAATGCGTGGATGCATTTTCTCGATTTTTGTTTAAGCTGGTTTGGAATCGGAGTTTCGGGGTAATGTTATGGACAGCAATGTCGGGATCAATTCTGACAAACAAGATAGGACCAAGCGAAAGCTTGGTTGCAGGCACGGAGGAAGGTAGTGAAGGAAGTTTGTTACGATGTGTTAAGAGATTATCGATCTTCACAATGTGAGGATCGTCCCTCTGTGTGGATGTTGATTTTATAGTCGACTCATTCAACATGGTTTGAGTTTCGGATGGTAAGGCGCGTTGAATATAAGAGTCATCCGCACCAAGGTAAGTGAGAATGGAGTCGTCATCTTGGCACTCAACAACATTAATTGAAGGCGAGTCCTCTTCGATCATGTCTGGATACAAAAGGGGAAGAGAAGACGGGTCTTCATTATCGCGTTGATAAGTGAGAGGACCCAGGTAGATAGCGTTTATGAAAAAAAAAAGTTAGGAGGGATGGATTCAGTGGTCAATCGACTCTGTGGGTGATGATAGCAAAAATGGGTGATGATGGTTCAGAAGGAGTGAATTCGTCGTCTTCCTGGATACAACGGATATGCGGTGTCTTTGGTGTAGGTGGTTCAGAGAATCCAAGACCATGACGATCTTTGTGTTTACGTGAAGTTCAGGAATGATCATATGTCGGCGTTGTTCATAAAGACTGAAACCGAAGCCCTTCCAAGCATAGCGCGTCAAGAAGGTGAGGGCAAAGCGACGATTAGTTAGATATTGAAAATCAGATTGGAAGGGAACCACACCAAGGGGAGGTTCGGGGGTGACAGAGGATGTATCAACACCCCCATATGTTAGGTTGGTGTGGTAATTAGGTGGTCTGTAGGAGATTACTTCCCCCACACGACGGTCGTAGGTAGGATGCGCATGTAACTGTCCGTACTCCTGTGGGGTATGGAAAGTGATAACGTTATATAGGTGATACTCCCCCAACATAAGGCATTGAAAAACATCTACTAAGGGATCTGAGGTGGGGATGTTGTCCGCGGGAAAGGAAGTGGTATTTGCGACGGTGGTTTCATTGGTTGAAGGTGTAGGTGCGGTTGAGATGGATGGTTGAGGTGTGGTTGAAGTGGATGGTTGGGTTGGATGAATGGGTGTCTTGACTGGTACTAGCACATCATTAGGGTGATATAACATATTACAGGTTTTGAAGGGGGAGCGTCAGCTTTTACGGTGTAGGACTTCCCCTCATACTTGAATTTTATGCATCTATGTAAGGTTGAGGGAACGCATCCCATAGCCCGGATCCAAGGGTGGCCTAACAACATGTTGTATTGGAATTCTCCCTCAAGGACATAGAAGAGTTCGGGTAAGGTACGTGGCCCTACACGAATGTTAAGGATCACGGTGCCTAAGGTAGAAGTAATAGCATCGTTGAATGAACGCAACATGGTGGGGTTGACACACATGCAGCTAGAAGGGATATTCATTTATTGGAAGGCTTTGGAAGAGATGATATTTAGGCTAAGCACCCCGTCAATCATAACACGATGTACTCGGATGTCCGGACGTAAGCGAGATGAAAAGAGCGGGG
Source organism: Taxus wallichiana var. yunnanensis (assembly GCA_018340775.1). Taxonomy (NCBI): domain Eukaryota; kingdom Viridiplantae; phylum Streptophyta; class Pinopsida; order Cupressales; family Taxaceae; genus Taxus; species Taxus wallichiana. Next base: position 151,198,099 of record CM031242.1, on the reverse strand, counting down.
TCAGGATCTTCTGCACCAAAGTCAACAATTTCATCTTCGGAGAAACTGACAGCAGTGGCTTGCTGTACAGAGACAGAAGTGGTTGGGGAGATAGGTTGTTTGGTGAGAGAAGCAATGTGATTGGGTGTTAAAATGGAGGCAACGGGCAAGGTTTCGTTAGGTAGGACCTCTATCCCTTGAAGGATTTCAATGAGAGCTTGTCAATGAGATTCAGAGGTTTGAATGAGATCATACAATGTCATTTTTACAGGTGATTGGTGAAGTTGTTTGATCATGGTACGGTGGGCCACTCCATCAGAGACGGGGTAGGCAGGTCCATGAATAACCACTTTAGGTGGTGGTGTGATCGGGATGGCGGATGGAGAAAGAGAGGCCGCAGGTGTGCTTTCTTTAGCTTTCCCATTGGTTTTATGCCCTCGAGTAGCAATGCTAATCATGTTGATCTCGTGAACACGAGAGGAGGAAGATGGTAGGGACCAGTCATTGTCTTTGAGAGGTGGGGTTGCAATAATGATATTTCTTGGTGAGGTGAGGACAGGTGGTATAGGAGAGGGGATTGAAGCTAAAGGTTTCTCCCTTTGTAAGTTGTCTTTCTTAACCTTTCTATCCGAGAGAGGTGACTGACGAAGGATGAATTTTAAAAGCTTTGCATCCCTCTACATCATGTCCTGGTGTGCGGTGGTAAGCGCAGATTTTAGACTCATCATAACCTATAGGTCGAGGTTTAGATGGATCATAGGGTCTAAGTGGGGGTAGGGAAATGGTCGCATTCTCCACCAACATATCAAGGATCTTGGCGTAAGATCCTTTGAGCGGGTCAAAGTCAGAGGAAGATGAGGCTATTGATTGGGTGGGTTTTGGTAATGTTTGGGTATGGTTGGTTCGTACGGGTGGTGGCTTAGACAAGGGGTTTTGATAATTAGATTTAACTAAACGTGGCTTCTTTGGCGCAGAAGTTATGTTTAGCTGGTCAGATGACGTGGTAGCAGAAAACAACCACGGAGAAAGAGGAGTGACAACAAACAAATCCTTTGATGATGGAGTTTGTTTAGGGTTGATAGGTGGACAGGATACTTGGGGTGACAGTGTTGATACACCCATGGATCTTTGTATGGGTGTAGAAGGCGCAAGTCGTTTTAAAGAAAACGCAGGAGGTATGATGTATTGAGGCAAGGTGGAGGGGTGAGGTCCCAATATAGAAGGTAGGTGTGACGGTGAGGGTTTTAGTTGTGACAGAGGCATAGATTGGACTTGAGGAGATTGGGTTTGTCTCGTAGGTGGATGGACGACTTTATTTTTGGATAAATCTAAGCGTTTAGGTGGGTGTGTTAAGCTGGGTATTGGTGAATTCCCAAGCATAGGGGGAGGTTTGGTTAGGTTAATAGAGGTGGATGAGGTATCCAGTAGAGATGAGGGGGGTGAGGATGAGGACATAGGCATTTTGAGCTTTTGTAAACACTTTGGGTATATGGTAGAGGTGTCTGGATCGGTCATTTGCATTTGAGTAGAGCATGGTGTACTCAAACGCTCCCATAGGACTCGCTTATCTTATGAGGGATGACAATCTTCACGTGTGAATAGGAAATTTTATATGGAAGAGAGGTGGGTTGTGATTAGGTCCCCACACTGTGGGTGTGATATAGGGGGTAAATGAGGCCTTTGTATTAATGGGCGTTAAGAGGTCAACCGATCGCTGAAAAGATTTAGGTGATGAAGAACTAATAGGTAGGAGGGCATGTTTGAGAGGATCCATCATGATTAAAGAATTTGGTGATGTTGGTTCGAGAGGTGTCTCTTCTAAGGATGACAGAAAAAGTGGCGAGCCTTCCTCTTGTACAGCAAGAGTGGTAGAAGGAGATGTTTGGGAAATAGATAAGTTAGATAACATCCACTCACAGTCTTGCAGGGATGTGGTGTAAGAAGGCTCATCTGTGAGAAGAGAACTCTAGGCGGTTAATTCCTTTATGGGTAAAGGAATGGTAAGGTTATCATTTTGTCTTGATGGGGGTGGAGGGGTTCGGATCTCTGCGTTAGTGAAGAGGCTTGATTCAGAATTTCCTCGATAGGAGCTTTTGGTTGGGAGTCGAAGACCACATGGATTTCATGAACACTCTCCTTGGCTAAGATATCTTGGTTTATGTTACTATTAGATGAGTGGTTTGGGAATGGTTTGTTGAAGATTTTAAAATTTTGGTTAGCAGGGGCATTAGGATTATCGAGGGTTATATCCCCTGCATCAACCATTTCCTGTACTATGTTTTTCAACATCTTGCAGTTTTCGTGACTGTGTCCCTTCACGCGGTGGAAGTTACAGAAGTCATTTTATTTTTACCAAGAAGGTATATCGCGGGTGGAATCAAACCGGAGTGAGGTTTAACAGAGGTAAGGTGATAGCTCTGCTTTGAGCAATTTTTCCAAAATGACACCATAAGTTTCTCCCAAGGAGTGTAATTGATGGGCTGGACTTTATACTTATAAGTGGTTTTGGCGGGGTATTAGATGGTGCTTGGGATTTGACCATCACCATGTGTACAACTCCTTTTGATTTGAAGCAGTCGATGCATGAGAATTGGTGGTGTTGGGTTTGTTGGTGGAGTCTTGGGTTGAAATTAGGGTTTTTGTTGCGCAACCGCAATTTCTCTTCCTCTAAGGCTCGAATCTCTAGTTTTGAGCCATAGTAAAGGCCTCATCAAAGGTGCGGAAAGTTTGAATTTGGAGGGTAGGAGAAATGTGCTTAGCGCAGGCCCACGTAAAGAGTTCAATAAGTTCGGCCTGAGGCAAGGCATAAGTAAGTTGGTTGATAAGGCCCCGCCATCGTCTAATAAAATCTGCGATAGATTCATCTTCAATTGTCGGATGGCATAGAGGTCGGTGATAGATACTTTTTCTTGCAATGTTAATGGAGAAATGATCTAAGAAAGATTGGGCTAATTGGTTAAAAGAGAAGATTGAGTCTTTGGGTTAAAGCACTTGTACCACTTCAAAGCGAGTCCCGATAAGGACATGGGAAAGGTGCGGAGTAGTAAGGCATCGTCATGAGCAATCGATAACGAGGCATGTCTAAATGATCGCAAGTGTTGTTGAGGATCCTCCTTACTATTAAAACGAGTAAATTTTGGTAATTCCCATTAAGGAGGATATGAATGAAGGGGGACGAGAAAGATGAATAGGATCCCGACAAACTTGCTCGTATGTCGTCAGTGCTACGGCTTCCTAAAATAGAAGCCTCAGATTTTGCATCTTGTCCATCATTTGTTTGATTAAATCGGTGGTTTGATGAGATGATGGTTCGGTTGTCGTAAAGCGGAGGAGGATTGGGCAAGGGCCACCACTAGACAATGGTGGGCTTAAATGTTGATAAGGTATTGAGGACGAATATGTTGAGGCGACCGAATAAGGATGTCCTATATAAGATGTTGAAGCCATCGGATAAGTGTGTAGAAATGAAAAGGTAGGTGGAGCTTGAGAAGGAAAGCTCGTGTGGATAGGTGGCGAGAGCAGCAAGTTATGAAAAGGCGGTCTGCGAGAGAGATGAGGTAGGCGGAGCCGGCGGTAATGATATGTGGGGCCCCAGTTACCAAAGGAAAGCCAATCATGCCATATGAACCTCGAAGTCACCGAGTGGGGAGACGGAGCTAAGGATGAAGAGGGTAAGGCGGAGTTATTAGGTGGGGAAGGAGCTAAAGGGCCGCTATACTAATAGGCATACCAACAAGGAGTTGACCATCGGGTGTACGGTCAGGGGTATGAGACAAATAGTACTGTACAGCGCTAGGATTAGCATCCAAAAATTTCACAAATTCCTTATCTCCTACAGGGATTTTGGGAACCTCACTGGTGTCCGTAGGATTCCCCATAGGATGTGAAGGGGGTGATTCAGGAAAAGGCACGGAGCAGGCATGTGAAACCATGGCTGCAACTTGTTTCGAGTGATAACAACCATGGACAAGAGTACACAACAGGGATTCAATCTATCAGGGACAGAAACAACCACAAAATGTTGGAATTGGTAGGTTGCTGGTTTGTCGGGAACTGTGAAAGACAGTAACCGATATCGGTCAGGTAACCGATGTCGGTCAGACTATAGCCGGCATCGGTAAGTTAACCGATGTCGGTAGAATAGGACCGGTGTAAGAAGCTGTAAGAAGTTGCTGATTTGGGGTTAACGATGCTTAGTATACCTACCAAACTATTCTGAAGTGATTACTGAAACAGTGTATGACAGAGAAACAGAACTAAAAACAAGCAAGATGCATAGGCAAATCAAGAGACTAACCCTAGGATTAGTTTTAATTATTGTGGGCTTATGCCTTAGACGCAAGATGATGTCAATCCTAAACAAAAGACCTAAGGGAGATGTCAAGTTTGTTTTGGCTTATAAGGTTACCTCAATCGGGCGGAGGAATACCGCAGAAAAGGGGGAATTTTGAGCTGTTGTGTTGATTATGATGTGATTCGGTATGTGTTGTGCAGTGAAAGTAAGATTAATTTCTTGTCAATACCATGGATATCACCCCCATGTGTACTACCTGTTACTTAACCTATGTTCACTAGAATTGAAAACAACAAGCAAGAATGTGATGCATGTGTTTTAAACCCAAATCGAAAATGATATTCGATGAAGCAAAGGAGATGACTTTCACTAATGCAAAGATGTGAAAGCAAGACAAATTCTTTTACCAAAATGAAAAAATATTTTGTGAATATTTAGCAGAAACAAACAACAAGTATGCTCCCTATATGAAAGCAAGCAAGAAAGAAAGAAACCGAAATGGGTCCCACCGGCATGGCAAAATGTTTCGCACTGAATGTTTCCATTCCTAGAATAGAGTTGCTTCTATCCTTTCATTCTCTTGAGAAACAGATAAGGGTTAGGGCTAGGAGGAATACCTGTTGAATGTTGAGAGGGTGCGTGTGTACCATAGAGAGAGATCAGATCGATTGCGAAGAACTCCTTTTTGTCTAGGAAGGACTACCTGCAAGTAAGAATACAAGACCACCGGATTTTAGTTAGACAATAAATGAGGGAACTGCCTTGGGCCCAGGAAATATTGGACTTCCTTTCGAAGGTGGTCAGTTCCCCTCTTAATACGAATTAACACAAATTCTAACAAAGAAATTATTGCAAAATTACAATTTAGTTACCTCGTTAAAAGCACTAGAGGAAAGGCTGGTTTTGGTTTGATTCACAGTGACCGATGCTTTGGTCAGCATCATAACCGACTACCGATTCTTGATAACCGATATCGGTAGGGGCAGTGATTTAGGGGCTTTTAATAAAGGTTGGCTATAAGGCGGCTATGGTGTTTATAAGGCTAGAAAATGATTAGGGATAGGCAATGGGGTGATGGATAAGACTCAGAGAGTGTGGGGGCTGTTCTTGGGGCAATGTAAGGGTAGAGGAATGACAGTTAGATGCAGGGGCTACGGGTAGTAGATCTATGAGTGAACTTGTAATTACTGTGATTCAGAAGTTCAAGAAATGTTATTTAAAAATGTACAAGACACTACTTACTAGTTCTTGATGAAGATACAGGTCCAAGGACTATGATGACAAAGGTAGGGCTCAAGTGGGATGATCTGACAATCAAAAGTGAGCTATCTTCTCTCCTAATGCTTGGATGAGTGTCACTGGGCTCTGGTTACTCAGTTGCAGTCCTGGGCTCGATGTCCTTCTCTGCAAACTCTTCTCTTTTCTTCACTTGTCTATGCCCGGCCAAGTGAATTTTGGATCCTTCAAATGAATTCTTGATCCTTTGTTTTTGGTTGGGGGAGGTCATTTACAGGAACCGTGGCGATTCACGTAATCAACGGCGGTCGAGTAGAGGCGATGTCGGTTAAGTAAAAGTGGGCTATTTTTAGTAAAATAGCCAACTTTCCCTCCTTTTCTCTCAAGGGATTAGTTGTGGGCTTGGTAAAGTCATTATTAGGTTAGTTTTGGTGCGAGTAAGGAGTAATTAGTCATGGGTGTGGATGTAGACCAAGTTATAGGTCTTAATTAGTTTAGTTTAGGGTTAGGGCTAGGTCATGATGAGGTGGTGAAATGAGGTGGCAGGTTTGGAGATGTGGATTTATTAATTATAAGGTAATTAATAAATAATTGTGTAAGGTTTAGGTGGTGAGGTTAGGTTGCGAAATGAGATGTGGGGCACAGGGTGTCGTAAGACACAAATTTGGTGTCTACATCCACACTTAACTAACACCTGTAAGATTTTTTTAACATGTGTACCTAGTTATGAATAACAAATAACAACCACCCCACACTAATGGGATGTGCAAAGTCCTCTACACATAAACGGATACTTGATTGTAATTAGCTTCCAGCGCACAAACATGCTTATTACACAAAACACCAAATGAAATTGACAAAGCATAAAGAAGGAAACACAGAAAGGGAAACCTATACTAAATGTAAATACTACCTTATTACAAACACCAAGAAGAATTATTTATACTAGGGCTTCACTACTCCCATTTAAGTAACCTGTAACCACATTCCATTAAGCGCCTCAAACTAGAAATCACTGATTCAAGTATATGAGTTATAACATATGATCCCAACCAATGCACCTTGAGCTTTCTGGATGGTGTAGAAACTTAGAATCATAATGTATCACCATCTTCCTAACCTCGAGCTTCTTTTCCTTGATGTGTCAGTCATGCCATGCCTTCTGCCTAGCCTTTTCCTACTTCTGACTCCAATGTGCTATGGCGTGCCTCTCATCCAATCGTATCATCTTGTCAAGTATTTCTTCTAATACTTTCTCATCGCCTAGACCTCTAGCGCATGCAATACGCAAGAAGGTAACATGAATTCGATAGAAGGAATGCTTTGCGCTACACACCAATTGAAAGGGTGTGGCCTTGTTCAACCTCTTGTATGTTGTTCTCTATGCCCAAAGCATGACAAAGACTTTATCATCAAGAATCTTTCCTTCCAACATCACAAATTTTTGTCAATGTCCTGCTCAAAATCTTGTCAAGGCCTCAGTGATCCCATTTTCCCGTGATTATAGGGTGTAGTCTTATGGTGCACAATCATAAATTCATCCAATAGTATCCTGATTGTCTCATTCAAAAATGTGTACCCATATCACTTTTCAAGCTCGGTGGGCATCCATACCTTATAAGAATATTTTCCCATAAGAACGATGACTATATCTATTGTACAATCCTTGGTATGTGTTGCTTCACCCACCTTGTAAGATAATCTATGCAAGTGATGATGTAGTGCGATGTAGTTCTACGCGTGGTGGTAAAATAGGACCTACAAAGTTTATAGCCCATTTCTCAAATGGCTCTGTGCTAGGAATAGGTCTTAAAGGCATTTCATCTCTTTGCCTAGGTTTACCAAGCCTCGATAGCGATCACATGCCTTACAATATGCTTTATAATCTTTGGAGAGGGTCTCCAACCATAATCCAACGAGTAGAATTTTATGCGCAGTGACATCACTTACATAATTCCCACTTGAAATACCACCATGAGCCTCTTCCATGATATCTATGTACTCGTGCTCTAGTACACATTGACGCAATACTTCATCTCGACCTAGCTTGTATAGGTCACCACTAATCAACATAAAAGGTTCCACATGAATTGCAAGTTGTTTCTTTTCTAAGGCTTTCATTCCTTCTGGTGCCATACCTGTACATAGAAAGATAATAATGTCCTCCAATTCTAAAGGCACACACTGTAACCTGTATAAGTATGCATTTGGCATTGTATCTTCAATTTTCTACGCGTCCTCCCTTGACTAAATTCTTGATAAATGGTCTGGGCCAGAATTCCTTTTACCTATTTTTACCACAACTATGAAATCAAATGCTTGGAATAAGAGCACCCATCAACATGTGTACCCTTGTAAAAGGGCTTGTCTACCAAGTATTTCAATGCCATATGGTTGGTATAAAATACAAATGGTGTTGGAAAGCAGGTATTGTCTAAATTTATGCAGTGCGTAGATCATTGACAAAGCTTCATGCTTAGTAGTTGTATAATTCTGCTCTGTAGGAGCCAACTTTCTACTAGCAAAACAGATAGGATGATCTATAATACCTTCTCCTAGCTGAGCTAACACCATGCCAATGGATAAATTGCGAGAGGCATCCACACGTACATGAAATGGTTGGTTCCAAGAGGGAAAACACATAATAGGTGATGTAGTAAGTTTTTCCTTCAATGCCTCAAATGCGCGCTACTACGATTCTCCCTAATAGAATGTACCTTTTCCCTTTAGTAACTCTTCCAAGGGTGTGGAAATCTTAGCATATCCTTTGATAATTTTTCTATAATACCTTGTGTGGCCAAAGAATCCATGCACCTCATTCGACTAGTAGGCTCTTCCGGACCTACAATAAGCTGCAACCTTAATCTGGATCCACTAACAAGTCTTCCTTGCAGCACGATGTGCCCTACTGAGAGTCCCAAAAGGTGTAGCAAACACACACTTCTTGATGTTTAAGGAGAATATTAAGTTCCTACATCTCTTAAACATCAAGCGCAAGTTATCATAATGATCCTTAATAAGGCCATACACCATCCAATCATCTAATTAAACCTGCAAGAATTTGTGAATAAAATCCTAGAATGCTTGAGCACTATGTGTGAAAATACAATAGAAACATTTTTCAAACCAAAGGGCATCGCCGTATATGCAAAAATTCCCCATTCGGTGGTGAAAGTAGTCTTTTCTTGATCCTCTTGTGTAATCCTAACCTGATGATACCCAAAGAATCCATTTGTAAAAGAATAAACTTCGTGCCTTGCAACGCCTTCTAATATTTCCTCGGTGAATGGTGTAAGAAAAGGATTAGTCACACATGCAACATTCAGCACCCTGTAGTCCACATAGATCCTAATCTGACAATCATTCTTTATACTGATCACCATTGGGCTAACCCATTCGATTCGTCTAGTGGCTTAATGATGCGAGTTCAAATTTTTGTCAATTTCTTCCTTGAATTTGATGCACAAGTTCGGGTTCATCCTGTAAGGTCTCTTCCTGACCGGGAGCGCTCCTTCCTTTAGCTTAATCTTCATTTCTCTAATGATTCATGTACTCCTTTTAAATCATGGTAGCCCCTAGGGAATAAGTCCTGAAAATCCAGTAATAACTCAATTATCTTTGCTACTTCAAAATCAGTCCACTAATCCCTAATGATTGCTTCCTTAGGTTTGTCATCATTGCCAATGTTCACTTTCTTAGTCTTCATAGGTTCATGATAGGAACTTGCGTCGTTATCCACACTATCTAATACTTCATGCATACATGTTGAATGATATATATTTAGATTTTCTACTTCCTCATCATTCACTATGTAGACCATCTTCCCTTTTTCTTTCTCAAAGCAAGCACACTTAAGTAGTATGGCATCTGTTTCTTCTACTTCATTGAACCACGCTCTGAATCTTCCTCACCAAATAACTCCTGAATGAGTTATTACGCCTTTCTGACATCTCCCATAGTTAAGCACTTTTATAAGCTTTAATTCCACTTCCATTAGAGGTTTAGTAGAGAAGTAGTAAAAAGTTTGTGTCATTCTTGCAATCAAGTCCGTCTAATTTCCAGTCTCCCTATACAATTTTGCATAAACATACCAAGCTCATACACAACCTTGTAAAGTGGAATAAAGTTTGTGCACCTAAAGTGAAGGTAGTAGAGCCTCTTTTCCTTCTATCCAAAGTCTCTCACACTGCTAAACGTGGTGTTGAATAGGTTGATTACCATGATACATGCATATTGTAGTAGGTGCATTACTTCTGAAGAACCAAGTGGTTATAGAAACTTTGACTTCATTCTATTACATAAGATTATCCATGTGAACCATCCACTAGCGCACTGTTGTCTTGCCTGCACAAGGTATATACTAACATATTCCTTTTTCCACTTGGTCTATCCACTATTTTTCCATGGTTTGTAGGAACACCGTAGGGTCTCCTTCTCCAAAGGTACCGAGGTACAAAGTTGTTAACTATCCTTTGAATACATCGAGGTTTACTTCTCGAACAAATTTTCTTTACTTACTTGCGCCCAACCATCTCATAGGTGTCATTTTCCCAATTGTCACAATAAATACTTGTAGTATCAGCGATAGATCTGCGCATCTTCCCATTGGAGGATTCCTTCCTTTGAGGGCTCGAGTATTTCGAGTCCGAATGATGCGTACATAAATCTTGTTCGATCTTCCTCACTTAAAGGCTCAACACAAGGCATAAATTTCCCATCCTTTAAAGGGATAATAACTCTTTCTTCCTTATTCTCAAAGATTATATACCCCTTGTTGAACCGTAAATCAACATTATTTGCATAACACCATGGGCACCCAAGTAGAGATGGGAAGATGTTTGATTCTACAAGTGCTAAGACATCAAAGTCCCCAGTGAACTTGTCCCCTTGTATAGTAATGGATGCACCCTTTAAAACTCCTATGGGAGTGGCCTTAATTTGATTGGCCATGAACAATACATTAGAGGATGGCTGTAATGGAGGTCTTCCCATATGTACCCATGCATCTAAAGTAAGTACATTAACTTCGCGCATGTATCAATCAATATATTACTCAAGAGTCACCCATCCACAACAGAATTTAGAGTGATATCTTTGTCGTAATCTAAGATATGAAGGGGAAGATTTTTATGCAAGATCCGAAGTCCATTATCAATAGCTACGCATGGAGTGTTTCCTTGTAGCCAATTCCCTAGTAATGGAATGATATTCTCCTAGCGCAAACTTTTGCATACCTCCTTCAAGTCTTCAATATCTAGTCAATTTGTCTCTGCTACCTTTTTTATTCCATCTTCTCGTGATTGCTCCTTTAAACACTTTGTATTTCACCTTGATGATTTCTAATTACCTCCATGGTCTCCTAATAAACCTCCTTGTGATGCACGGGATCCGGATACCTTGCATGTAAAACTTCCTTCTTCGTAATGGTAGGCTCCTCATGTAATGCATCTCTGGTGCACTTAGCTTAAGCAGTGTGGTAATCTTCATAGGTAATACCTCGGGTTAAGTGCTAGCTTTAACATCCATTGGTTCTCCATGATGCACTTGTATTCAAACCATCCTTATGCCTTTGTTCTCCTATTTATGCTTTGCTTGCTAAGATTCTCATACAAGTCTAGGAATTCCTCATATCTGTGATTATTCCCACAAAAGGAACAAGTAATATTTTATAGACATTCATGCCTATAGTGGTCGGGGAGATCCACATGTAAAGCATGTTCCACGAGGGAAATTACCTCATCCACCACCATGGCCTTAGCCCCCGAATCCACCACAATATCCTCAACCTCTGTCATGACCTCCTTCATAGCGCTCTTTGTTCGATCATAGCATGCTTGATTGTGTTCTCGATCCTAGTGCTCACATTTACCCTTAGAGTTAGCTAATACTCATGTCTATCACACACCGACATTTAGAGGATCATGGATCGACCAATCAACTTGCGAGTCTTCTATATCATGAGTTGTGGTCGACAAATTTTACAATAACATGATAAATTCTTCCTTATCGCGAGTTGTAATAATGGGTAACGGCTAACATTATGGTCCAAATGACATATCTCACTCACTTTGTCAAAAGTAATGAACGTATGGATATGTGAGGAAAAATATCTTTGGTGTGTCCTCCCACTTCACAATTTGTACACCTAATCCCAATGTGCTTCTCATGTCTTTGAATATGCCGATAGTTTTTCAAACTACTTTGCCATAGCTGTGATTTGTGCCTCTAGGAATGAGTGACTCGGTGTCTATACTTTCGACTACCTCAACGTGAAAAGTTGCTTCAAGTACTTCACGTGGGTCTATATAAGTCTTATGTGACAACACCCTTCTAAAAGGTATGATTAGACCTCTCGACAAACCATTATGCATGATGGCTTGCATGAATATACTACAAAAGCTTAGACAAAAGTGTTTTGAACTGGGCATCATACTCTTGAAAACTCTCGGTAGTGACTGTTTAATATCCTTGAGCGTGCTTATACTCTTCTACTCAAACTTAGGAATATGAAACTCCTTAATAAAAGCATCCTTTAATGTTGTATAATCCACACAAGTCTGATCAGGATCAAACTTCCTATACCAACCGTGTGCGTGTCCTGTAATGTAATACAAACTAAATTGCCTTGCACTCATAATCCATAACTCCTTTTGTGTTCCACGATTATCTCATAGATGTGCATGTGCTTAACAACATCTTTTATGCATCTATACTACGGAAGATAGAGAGACATCTCCATGTAAATATTCTGGGGTTGGTGTGGACCTTGCCCACCTAATCCAGAACCTCTTGTGTTACCTCTACCTCTAGAACCACCGGATCCATTAGAACCGCAGAGCCTCCTAAACCCCCGATCCTCCTCCCATGGATAGAAGCGGGCGAATATGTACTTCCCGTGTCCCAACAATAGTACTAAACTAAACTCCTATAGTCCGCATGGTGGTACTACCCCAAAAGTGAATCTAAAATTCTACGTGCTTGAATTATGTCTTTGAAGATGTGCCCGAAAAGTTACCTCCAAATAAGTATGAAGATGTTTTCCATTCCATGGATGTAATTGCTATGTGACTTACTCCCGATTTCCTACTACCCAAATTAGCTTGCATTGATTATTGGTCATCTTAGATATTGGAAAACCAAGCGCAAGGGCTAGGTTACCAGGTAGATTCAGATGTGCGCCCGCGACCCAGGTCATCTCTGTTGGTGTGCTCCCATGTGAGGCCGAGGAGGGTTCTCTATCATGCTTTCTCAAATGGGGGAGTTCCTGATGCTCTGGATCCATGCCTTCCATGTGAGCTCCAAATCCTTCATGAGCCATCTCTCTCCAATGCCATCTGCTCTGTAATATCTTGTTACTTCTCTACCTCCCTCTTGTGTGCCTCATTATACTTAAGCTTCTTCTCTCGCCTCACCGCCGCAGGTCTGCCATCTTTACCAAACCTACTCCGCCCTTTCGCATGTGGTGGGGTTTAGTTAGCCATTAGTTTGTTTGCCAAGTTTAGAGTCACCATTAATATTTTGATCACCAGTGGAATGCCTTGCAAGTAAGTTCCCTTAGGATAACATAAAAAATGGAATTCCGCTACCTCAGGGAAAGAATAAGTGAAAATCGAGTACTCAAGAATATAGCCGTTCGTAACACTAGAAAAATAACTATCCACAACGCGTGTCCAAATTAGATCAACATCATAAAGGGCTTGAAATTATTTTTGCATCTAGACAAGTGTGCGATACCTCTAATTCCTTTTATACGCATAAGCAAACCAGCCAATCATATAGTTCTACCGAGAAAATAATAAATAAGCTCTCATAAAAATTGTCATACAGATTCTATTCTACCCATGCATGTGTGTCAAAATTAGATCCAATGTTGAACCTCGTGCGTACTCTTCTTCTAGATTTTCTATCCACTCCTTAACACTTTCTAGGGTCAATCGGGTACATCTTCATCGCAAACCATCCTAAAAACAACTAAAAAAATGTCCTCACTGTGGAACCAATGATGCAACCTAGAATCTAGCATGAATAACCTAGGTGCGACACATCACCTAACTCGAGCCGAGCGCTCACCGAAGCATGCAAAGGTACCAAGTCCCTCTTTAGAGTTGTTGATGCGGGATGTTAGTGCAAAGAAGATAAAGCATACATTCAAAAATATAACTAACCATAAACATTCTATAGAGCATATCCCAGATCTAGATCCTAAAGAGTCATGAATTAAACAATAACCATAATGAGATCAACCAAATAAGAACCGATTACAATTATGTTGAACACCATTATCCAACCAATATACTCCATTATATTTAAACACAGTAAACACATAAGCTTCTTACAATAAATAGTATCACCATAAGTCATGTGCGCATCAGATCCAACAACATAACTTTACAATAATCCACACACACTAACCTACATAGTTCACTACATACTTATAGGGGTGCGGAATTGCCCTTCACTTCTTACGCACTTCCTAAAATAGCTTGCATGCTAAAAAAATCCATGCACTTTTACAATAATATGCACACATGCAAGTGCACTAATAATAGATCTCCTATAGTTAATTGATATTAGTAATCCTATTATTATCCCGAACTCATGCATGGCGCTTAGTAGTCGCTAATCCTTAAAATAACATTTGTGTGTTTCACAAGTCTCCATCTCATTGTGTGCTCCATACGCTATCTCCAAAATAACCCGTAATTACAAAAACGGCTAAGTCCCAAATCATCCTGTTCGCACGGGTTTCCTTTCCTATACTTCCACACCTTCAAATGTGCCTTATTCCCACACGTGAATATTTTATGTGCCCTCTTCTTAGTTTCACAATCTATTTGCTCAACACCTTAGTGTACATAAATACAACCATGCCCCGATTCCCCACATTTAACCTATTTGTGACAAGTGTATTTCCTTGGAGGCGAGTAAATTTCTATTTTTACACCTTTTGACTACGAATATTTGGAGGAATATTCATCGGGCCTTGGGGCTTAATTTGCAAATTGTGAATGTTATAAAATTGTTACAAGTTTTGCAACTTAAACCCACCATAATGCGACTAAATGGAACACGCCATGTATCATCGGACGTGAGCCAAATACAAAATTTGTAATATGATTAAGGAATAGTGTATAGAGGTAATTTTCTGATTTAAAATTGATTTAGGATCAAATTTTTACAGGGATTTTCGAGAACAACATGTTTAACATGATCCTTAACAAAAAGAGGAATAACAACCTACACATAGGATTTTTAAATGAATTTAACATGATTGTAACTTTTGAACTCGCACTTCTCATGGGAAAATAGAAAACGTAAAATTTTTTGAAGGCATTTTCCAAACAAAAGGGGTGAGATTATTTCAAGCACCAACATCGGCTCATACTTGGGATTGACACCCCTTGTTGGTACTACAAGAACCACACATAACACACACATAATAGACCATGAAAAATCCATTGGGCTATGAAGTCAAGTAACATACACACTAGGTCAAGTGATAATAACACATCTCTCAAAAACATACCGAGAAACAAGGAAACTGGTCACTATAGACCAAGAAAACAAAAAGGGAAATAAAAACACACAAAAAAAGAAATAAAACAAAAATACTATACACTGTACATTGATGCATACCTTGATTGGAAATCATTCAAGAAAATGTTTCAGGTGCCTACCATTAACATGCAACTCAAGTAATTCTCCATCCAGATCCTTCAAGAAGAAAATGTGTTCACCAATTCTGATATTAATGGAATAAGGGCCCATCCATAATGCATCAAATTTGCCATGTTTTTCTTTTTCTTCATGTCTTTTATCACATAATAACACAAGATCTCCCACAATGAAAGTTCTAGGAGTTACCTTTTTGTCAAATAATATTTTAAAATTTTCCCTGAAATTCAAATGTCTCTAGTAGGATTCTCTTCTTTCTTCATCTAACTCAAGAATATAATTAATTCTTGCATCATAAGGGCTGACTTCTTCATCCTTAATTTCTGAATGAATTAGTAAGAAGATAATTATATGTTAGGGGAGAAGGGCCTAAACTCCATAAACTAGTTTGAATGGGCTCTTTCCAGTGGCTCTTTTAGTAGTGATTCTATCTTCTCAAATAACAAACTTCAACCGTGTTAGGAATTAAAGAACAAGTATGCAGAAACAATTCCTCAAACCACAGTAGTAGGAAACTATATAGCAGAATTATACTTGCAAAAATATAACAACATAAATAAATAATGCACAAAATAAGACAAGACAAGATTTAACATGGTTCACCCAATGTGGGCTACGTCCACCAAGAACTTACTTAGATTTTATTATCAACAAGAGTAAAAAAATCTCACAGTCTTCTCTCAGTTATGAACTCACAACAGAATTCCAAAGATGTTAAACCACATCTAAACCACAATTGACACCCAATTGCATAACCTTGATCAGTCTTGATCACCTCTTGATCATTAAGACTCAAGACCTCTTAAACACTCAAGATATCTTTAAGATACCCTAACACCTCTCTTTATAGGATTACAATCCTCTTAAGAAGTCCTAAATTTGACCCTAGAAGTTTGAAAGTCATGATCTTTCAACTTCCCATGGCTGGAAAAATAATCCGATGAAAATAGCCAATTAATAGCATGTTACAAACAACGACACATTGGTATACAATGATAGTGTCACAACAAACGATCGCTATGAGAATGCTCACAAGTCTCCAAACTTAACCGTTCGAGCTACAACACTTCAACATTTATTCAAGAAGACTAAAAATAGGCTCCACACCCCAACAATCTCCCATTTGGAGACTGTTTCCACTGAGCAAAGTTCTTAACCCTTCATTATCAACCATGAAGGCCAATCAAAGTTGAACATAACTTCAACTTCTCCTTGAGACTGCCTTGGTCATCATATCCATAGGATTCGACTAGTATGAATCTTTTCCACTTCAACTTATCTTCTTCCAAAGTTGTCCTAATGAAATGATATCTCAAATTGAATGTGCTTCGCCCTAGAGTGGAAAGTGAAGTTCTTCGCAAATGAATAACACTCGACTATCACTATGTAGTCTCCCAACTTCTTCTTATGATGACTCCAACTCATCAAGCAATGCTGTAGCCAAATCATCTCCTTGCTTGCCTTTGTGGCGAAACATACTCGGCCTCTGTGGTTGACAAAGCCACAACCTTTTCAGAATGTGAAGTCCAACTCATTGTTGTGTTTCGGTGGATCGAGACACTACATTACATGGATATGTAGATTCAGACATGGCAGGAGATTTGGATAGCAAGAGGAGCACGATAGGTTATGTATATACGGTACACATCAAGCTACTAACTATCGATAAGTACGGTACCACTGGACATTTGGATTCTATCCTCCTCAATCTTGGGACTCTGCTCCTTTGATAATTTAAAGTGACCTGCCAAAGGAGTACCAACCGGTTTAGCATCCTACATACTAAACCTCTCCAAAACTTCTTTATGTACTCTTCTTGAGATAATACTAGCTTCCTCTCCTTCATGTTCGAGTTATTCTCATACCAAGGATTTGTTTTGCTGCCCCCAAATCCTTCATAACAAAGGAGTCAGCTAGCTGCTTCTTGAGTACCTTTATTTCCTGCATGTTCTTCCCTCCAACAAGCATATCATCTATATACAGGCAAAAAATAATATAACTACCATCAAGAAACTTCTTGATGTACACGCAATGGTTTGAGTGACACCTGGAGTAACCCTGTTCCTGCATAAAATCACAAACTTCATGTTCATTTTTCGCCGTGGAGCTTGTTTTAGGCCATACAAGCTCTTCTTCAATTTGCACACTAACCTCTCCTTCCCTTTGACCTCATAACCCTGTGGTTCTGCTGCATGTATAATTCCTCCTCTAACTCACCATGAAGGAATGTAGTATTCACATTCAATTTGTTCTAAATCAGGTCTTCTATTACAACTAAACCAAGAACAATCCTAATAGAAGTCATTTTAACAATCTGGAGAATTTTTTTATCAAAGTCTATACCTTTCTTCGTGTAAATCCTTTGACCACTAAGCTGGGCCTTGTATCGTTTCATGCCTCCATCTTCCTCTTTGAAACTATACACCCACTTGTTCGTAATGCTCTCTTGCCCTCGGGTAGCTCCACTAGATCCCAAGTCTGGTTTTCCATAAGAGATCTATATTCTTCATCCATAGCCTACTCCCACTTCTTCTTGGCATCACCTGCACCTTTGCTTCCTCAAAGCACTCGGCTCTCCACCATCGGTGAGCAATAAATAATTCAAAGATGGAGTAAATCATTCGGGTTCCCTTCTTACCATAGAAGACCTTCTCCCCTCGGGAGTTTGGGGTTCTGATGAGTAGGTACCTAACCGGTTTGTCTTAGGAACATTTCGAACTCCAACCGGCCCCTTGGACACCTTCATTGCCCTGCAATGTCCTCTAACACTATGTATTATTTCTTTGATTTCTCTTCTTTCATTCTCGCAATCGATCTTTATACATGAATTTTTCATTAAAGATAATATCTCTAGACCAAAATATTTTCTTGTTTTTAAGACTCCAAACACGGAAACCAAAATCATCTTCACCATATCCAACAAAGGTGCATTTCTCAAACTTAGCCTCTAACTTGGTCCTATCATCTTTATGAATGTGAAAAAATATCTCACATCCAAATACTCTAAGAAATGAGTAATGAATTTTCTTACCAGACCAAGCCTCCTCAGGTATACCTCCATCCAAGGCCATAGAGGGTCCTCTGTTAATCAGATAAACAATCGTGCTTCGCTTCCACCCAAAACATGAGTGGCATCCTTGCATGTAACCTCATGCACCTAGCACGCTCCATGATTATCTTATTCATTCTCTCTGACACTCCATTTTCCTGTGGAGTATTTGGAATTGTTCTTTGCTTATGGATCCCATTTACCAAATAGTAATCAAGAAACCCATTGCTGTAATATTCCCCTCCATTATCTGACCTGAGACATTTTAGCTTGAGACTGTTTCATTCTCAACCAAGGATTTCCATATTTTGAAAGTTTCAAACACATCTGATTTCTTTCTAATGCAATATACCCAAAATTTTCTAGTAGATCATCATCGAAAGTGATGTAATAACACGAACCACCAATAGAGTTTACCTTAGCTAGCCCCCATATATATGTATGCACTAACTCCAACTTACCCTTCTTCACGGTAGGTCTAACCTTGAGGAATCTCACCCACTTGCATTTCCCATAAACACAGTCCTCATAGAAGTCCAAATCTAACTCCTTTAATCCAGCAACTGTCCTTTATAATCTACATGCCCTTATGACTCATATGACTGAGTCTCTGGTGCCACAAAGTTGCATCTCCATCTGTAGCAACTAAATTGCAATAATCAACACCACTAGTTAAATACAAAGTACCATTTTTCTTACCTCTTGCAACCACAAGAGCTCCCTTGGTAACCTTCCAAGAATCCATTGTAAAACTAATCGTATAGCCATCACTACCTAGCTATCCCACTGATATCAAATTCCACCTCAACTTAGGCACATGCATGATGTCCTTAAGTAGCCATGTGTTCCCATTTTGCATTTTCACCTAAACACAACCTTTCCCTACTATCTTTGCATGGTTCATCATCACCAAGATATACATGTCCAAAATCACCTTGAACAAAATCAGTAAAGTAATGTCTATGTGGGGTGGCATGGAAAGAAGCCCCTGAATCTAATACCCAAGATTCAACAATATTATCTAAAGAAAGAATTAAGGCATCTTAACAAACATCACCTTGCCAAATTTACCTCTTTAGTTTCCTCCTTCTTGTTCTTCTTATCCCAAAGAGCCCAACAATATTTCTTAGCATGACCAACCTTCCCACAGTGCCAACATTCTAACTTACTCTTGGACTTTGACCTTCCACAATCATTCAACTTCCCACGGTTACCTTTCCCTCTATTCTTTTGTCTCCCTCTACTCTCCACCATTAAAGAATTTCCGAACAAGAAGAATCTCAGTGCTCTTCCTTTGCATTTCCTTGCTTAGGATCACACCTATAACATCCTCAAACTTCATCTTTGAGTTATTAGAGATGAATTACTTATGACCATAACCAAGTGTCCCAAAGTAATCTAGTAAGGAACACAAAATCAACAAAGCCCGACCTCATCATCAAAGTCAATTTTTACCTAGTTTAACATACTCACAACAATATTAAATTCATTCAAATGATTAGCAACATAACCATTCTTAGACATCTTCATATTAAATAAATTTTTCATCAAAAATATTTTATTAGAGGTAGAAGGTTTTTCATATAACTTCCCCAACACACTCATGAGACCTTCTATGATCTTCTTCGCGATATGTTGAAAAAATCGAAGATGCAAGGCATAAACGAATTGCCACAGAGTGCCTTTCTATCCAGAACTCCCAATCCTCATCTAACATGGCTGTAGGTTTCTTTTCTTTTCTAGCCAAAGGAATATGGAGGTCCTTCTAATATAAGTAATCCTCTATTTGCATCTTCCACAAACCAAAGTTCTGCCCATTGAACTTCTCAACCATCGATCTGCCCTCATCTGCCATAGCTCCCACTCAAGCTTAACTTTCCCTATGATTTACAACTTTAGTAAAAAACCACCAAAGCTCTAATACCAATTATTAGGAATTAGAGAACAAGTATGTGGAAACAATTCCTCAAACCACAGCAGTAGGAAATTATATAGCAGAATTATACTTCCGAAATATAACAACACAAATAAATAATGCACAAAAGAAGACAAGACAAGATTTAACGTGGTTCACCCAATGTGGGCTACGTCCACCAAGAACTTGTTCACATTTTATTATCAACAAGAGTAAAACAACTCTCACGGTATTATATTAGTTATGAACTCACAATAGAATTCCAAAGATGTCAAACCACATCTAAACCACAATTTACACCCAATTGCATAACCTTGATCACTCTTGATCACCTCTTGATAATTAAGACTCAAGACCTCTTTAACACTCAAGATATCTTCAAGATACCCTAACACCTCTATTTATAGGATCACAATCCTCTTAAAAGTCCTAAATCTGACCCTAGAAGTTTGAAAGTCATGATATTTCAACTTCCCATGGATGGAAAAACAGTCCCAACGAAAATAGCCAATTAACAACATGTTAACAGCAGCATCGCAACAACGACACAACGACTGCACAACAACATCACAAAAAATGATTGTAGAATGCTCCTGAAGTCTCCAAACTTAACTGTTCGAGCTCCAACACTTCAACATTGATTCAAGAAGACCAAAAATAGGCTCCATACCCCAACAAATTGCTCACCCCATCTTTTTTTATTAACCTCTAGTGTCCTTCTAATTATCTTCAACAAATTTTTGTTGCTTGATTCAACCTATCCATTTCCCGAGGGTTGTAGTTAGATGCATATGTTAGGTTTATCCCATACTCTTGACACATGGCCACTAATGGTTTGGCTTGAAAGCTCATGGCATTGTCAACAACTATTTTGGTAGGTACTCCAAACCTACAAATTATATGATTTAGGATAAAATCCATAACAATCTGATGAGTTTCTTTCTTAGTAGGGATAGCCTTGACCCACTTGGTGAAGTAATCAGTGGCCACCAATATCCATCTGTGGCCTACACTTGAAGGATCTGATATCTCCCCAACAAAATCCATACCCCATTGTTTAAAAGGGGCTTTAATTGATATTGGTTGTAAAGGGAGAGCACCTAAAGCTTTCATTCTTCTTGAAAATCTTTGACAACTTTCACATTTTCTTACTAACAAGGTTGTATCTTTAAAGAGTGTGGGCCACCAATAACCAACCCTTAATATCTTGTGGGTAGTTACTCTTCCAGCAAAATTCCCCCACAAACTCCCCCATGAAAATGTAATTAATTTGGGAGCTTCATCTTCATAATACATCTTAGGAGAACCCCTTTAGGATTCTTCCATGCCAACCCATAATCAGTGATGATGTAATTTTGGGAGACTAACTTGAGTGTCCTTTTTGATTTTTATCTAAATGTCTAGGACACTCCAAATTTCTAAGGTAAAATATGATGTCCTTGTACCATGTAGAACTAACTAATTTCTCATGAACATTCATATCTCCCTCCTCAACTTCATTTACCTCCATCACTTGCAGAGTGCTCTCTGCCATTAGCTTTGCCAAGCCTATACCTCTAACAAACTTAGTAGTCTGAATATCCATGTCATATTCTTGTAATTTGTTCACCCATCAACATATTTTACTTGAGATTTCCATTTCTGACAAGATTTCCTTGACCATGGTATGGGGAACATAAGCTATGATTTTGGAACTTAAGATATATGGCCTGAATTTTTTTGTTTCTCTAACCAAGGAAAAGGCCTGCTTCTCCATGATGGTGTATTTCAAATCATCCCCCTATAGTGATTTACTAAAGAAAGAATTTTCCTTTCACTTCCCTCCTCATCCTTCTATAATAATACATATGCAATGGTATTTTTAGAGGCAAAAGAAAACATTTGAAAAATATTTTGTAATCAAGAGCTGCTAAGACAAGAGAAATTCTTTAGTGCTTCCTTGATTCCAGTAAAATCTTGGATCCTCCTCCCATTTGATAATTTGATCCTTCTTTAGCATACTTGTGATGGGGATGGTCATCTCAATGAAATTGGAAATGAATCTCTTGATGAAGTTTATCTGACCAAAGAAGGATTGAATTCCTTTCTTAGTTTTGGGAATAGGAACTTTGCCAATAGCTTCCACTCTTTTAGGGTCAATCATGACCCCTTCCTTAGATACAATGTGCCCCAATAGCTTTGCTTTTGAACCCAAAAATGACACTTCTTAGGGTTCAATGAGATGTCATACTCTCTACATCTCATCAACATCTTCTCCAAATGTTGCAAGTGATCACTCTCTTTCTTGAGAACATTGTCACATCATCCTGGTACACAACAATAAAATCATTTATGTAACTTGAGAATGCTACATCCATAGCTCTTTGAAATGTAGCTCCAACATTCATCAGGCCAAATGGAATTCTCACATACACATAGGTACCCCATGGAGTGGTGAAAGTAATTTTGATTCTTTTTGATTGTTTTACTACCACTTGGTTATACCCCGAGAATCCATCTAGAGTAGACAACAACTTAGAGCTAGTAACCAATATGATACATGTTATCCATATTAGGAAAGGGATAGTTGTCTTTGATTGAGGCCTTATTAAAATTCCTAAAGTCCACACACAATCTTATATCTCCATTTTTCTTTCGAACTGGCACTAGGTTTGCCACCCATGAAGAATATCTTGTTTGATGTATGATGCCTCCATCCCTTATTTTTTTAACTCTTCTTACATTTTGAGGGAAAAGAGTGGATTGATTGGCCTTTTGATTTTTCCTAAATGGCTTGAAATTAGGTTCTAATGGTATCTCATGTTGGAAAAGATCCTCCCTATATGCCTTCAATTCTAAATATGACCATGCCAAGAAGTCTGGTACCTTTTTAACAACTGGACATAAGACTGCTTTTCTTCTTTACTTAGGTCACTACCTAGCCATATTTTTCTAGGTTTACCATTAGTCCCCAAGTTTTTTCCTCCACATCTCTTGAGGATGACATATGTCTATTAACAATCCTGTCAGCATTATCAAAGTTTGAATCTAACACAACCAAACCTCTTGGAATGGTATTGGTCTTTAATTGAATAATGTATTTTCCAAATAGAGTCTCTTTACCATCATAAATACAAACCATTGGTTCCCAGTCCACATTTTGGTTTGTAAACTCTCCTTCATTTTGTAAGAACCTCTAAACATGGGCATCATCTTCAAAAAACTTTCCAATGTTTGACATTGTCAGGGACATATGGTCTTGATAACACTTCTATATCATACTCATAGTAAGGAGACATTGTACAATTTTCAAATCATGGATCCCAATACTGCCAACCTATCTACAACAACATTCTACTTTTTGTCATGGTATATTATGTTGAAAGAGTCAAACATTTCAATAAAATCCCAAACTGCATGCTTATATTGTTTCATTCTTTGATTCTTGGTTGCATATAATTTCCTAACTTGTTTAACTACTAATTTGAATCTCCTTTAACAATAATGTCCTTGATACCATACCTCTAAGCAATCCTTAAACCCAAAAGTAGTGCTTCATATTTTACAATATTGTTAGTGCACTCAAATATGAGTTTAAAGGAAAAATTGAAAGCCTCCTGATTTGGAGATATAAGGACAACACTAGCACCATTCCCAAATTTAGAACAAGCTCCATCAAACATAAAATATAGGAGAGACAATTTTCTCAGGACATTTACACTTATCAATGCTATGCTCTTTAAAATCTGCATAGCCCACAAAATTATCAACATCTACATCTATATATAATACTTCATAAGAAGCATTGTTAGGGTCTTCAATCAGATGTAGCATCTTTTTCTCACCATACAATTTTACAAGGATTCCTTCTACTAGTATGGTTACATATGACATATCCATTTGTACACTTCCCCCACACTAGCAACCACTTTATTAATAATAACATTCCCACTTGGTAGGACAATCCACAATAAATACATTCATGGTTAAGCATTTTCCTGGGTAAGCTACTAATTTCACTACTAACCCTTTAACATATCCAATCACCAACACCTCCCTTGAATCCATAGTAGTGCATTTTCCAAAAGTTTTGTCACTTTGATATTCAATTCATTCATTACCTCAAGAGGCATCACATTACATGAGGCCCTAATTGAACATGTAGTTGTGCACTAACTTGTCTTTGATGATTAAAGTAGTATAGAAAGGATCAACATCAAGCTGAGATTTAATAAGAGAAGTACCCAAATATACCTCAGGTGATTCTCCCAATTCTTCCAATGCTTGTGGTACTTCCAACTCTACAATGACAGGGGAATATCCACATTATTCACATTCTTGTTTTGGAGTATTACCTCCTCTTTAAATCCCAAATATTCAAATGCCCTTTTTCTATGCTCAAGGATCCTAAGCAATTCAACAATAGGCATAATGAATTTGATTTGACTCAAAATATGGGCTATATCACATAGGGGATGTATTTGGGTAAGACTATATTGGGAGGGAGAGTTATTGCCCCTTCTTGTGGTATGAGACTCTTTACATCTTGGGCATGAGTTGGGGTACAAGTTTTATTTGGAGTGACCAGGGCCCTTGCTAAGTGTATCCTTTTAGGGGATCCTTTGGGATATTAGTGAGAAGTGGAGTTTTTGGCTTGGCTTGTGGCCCTCCCCTTTGACAACTCTACTTTTGAGATTGTATTCCTTTTCTGAGAAACCACATTCATCAAAAGTTATTTGTCTTCCTCGAAGGAATTCCCCCATCATATTTTTAATCATTAAAGCTCTCAAATATTCAAAATCATGATTAGGTAAATCAAAATCTTACACCATATCAAATTCAATATCATCATTAGGAGGAAGAGGAGATACCAGTGAATGCAATCCCAAAAAAATTTCTACAGTCCTAGCACTTATCATCTCAGTTGAAGTGGCACCTTGTTGTGGATTATCAGGGCACTCCATCATGCATACATCACCATAAGTTTCATCATCATCTACCTCTTCAATTTCCTTATTTAGATCATAGGGGGATGTGGTAAGAAACACTTGTCACACCAATCAATAACATGGTCTTCTTCTACCATGGCAACTCTAGTAAGTCAAAGGATTAGGGACCAAATTATTTTCTCTAGGTTATGGTTATTTATTTCTTGATCCCATGGGCCCTTTTCCTCTTTCATCTGATTTGTGATCACCTCTAGGATGATTTCCAAATCTATCTTGTCCATGTGGTTTGTGTTGGCCTTGAGAACTCTATCCTATTCCCTTTTCTACTCTAGAAAGCTTATAAGATATTTCTTTAACTACTCCATCCAAAGTCTTCACAACCTCTTCAGATCCACTGCCTTTCTTGACTGAGGTTTCTCATGATTAATAAATTTGACACCCTCCCTCTTAGGAGGTTTTCTAACTACCTTAATATTATTTTTGATTTACAAGGCCATTATGAAGGTCCGCCTTAAAGTTCTAGGGTTCTTATCCCTAAAATAATAAGCAAATTTCTTGTCAAAAGCATCAAAATATTTAATTAGGTAGGACTCATCACTAGGCCTCAAAATTATGGGTAGTCTAGTCAAAGTCTTATTAAATATGGTATTGAAGTCTTGAAAAGACTCATTGGGATTATTTTTATATTCTCAAACTTAGATAAGAGGAACCTTGGGTCTTTCTTATCCCCATATTGTAATCTGAAAGAATTCTTCATCTTAGTCCATGAATCTATTGAGTTGTTTGGTAAATATTTATACCAGTCACACACATCTTCTTCAAGAGTGTGAATGAATAAATTTACATATACATCTTCATATTATATTTCAAAATCCTCCATCATATTAACAAAGATTCTCAAGTGTTGATCACCAGTGATGACATTATTTCCTTGAAATTTGGGCAACCTATTTCTTACATCTTGTGGTACAACATTAGGATGCCCAACCATGCCTCTAAAATCTATTGGTCTAAACATATTGACAAAAAAGGGAGGTCTAGGTGGAGGATGAGCCATGTTATTTTGAGGAGGTGATCCTATAGGAGGATTAAAATGGTATGGGACAAGAGGTATTTGGGACACATGCATATGATATTCAAAGTAAGTATCCTCCAATGACTCTAGTTTCACTAAAAAAGGTATTAGTTTAAGTGATAAAGGAGGAAGTGAGGGATACCTATTCCAGTTACAAATGATGGCCCTTCACAGTTGGAGTGTTTAGATTTGCATGAGGACTACTTGATTCTGAACTATTTGAAGATGTAGGATAATCCTCAATTATAGGTTGATCACCTTCCATGACTGGTACTACCTTCTCTCTTGACTCTTGATCCCCCAACACTTTCCAGACTTGTCTCTTATTTGGGTTTGTTTTCCCAAGCTCTGGAAACAATCTTCTAGTAGGATATTTGTTAAAGAAAGACCTTCTTCCTTCCATCTTTGTAAATATCAACAAAAATCTCAATTGTCAAAGCTTAAGACACTGGACATTTACCAAAAATTTCAAATAAAAAATGGAGTCACCACCAAGGATTTGCACCTTAGATGTGTTTAAATGACTTGTCAACACACACAAATACTCAATTTCTATAAATCTTGACAGATCCGATCATCCTTTGTCAATATTTACCACTAGCCAAGAAAATCTAGTGCAACATTTGCTTAAACTAGGAAATATTATGCAATTAACTTATGATCTTGCTCAATTTTTACAAAATTTAACAAAGGATGACATTTAAACAATGTATTTGCATCTAAACATGTAAGAAACATTACCAGAGGTCAGTATTTATATGTATTTACACAAACATCCCAAAAACTAAACATGTGAAAGAGCAAAGGTGTTGGTACCCAAATCAGTCCTCCCTTTATGGCTGAGCAACATCAATAAGAAAAATGAGAAGGATGCCTAGAGGATGATAGATCTAGATTTGTGTCATTTTGTAGCTAGGGAAGGATCTCATCATCTCTTTATCACTCGAGCTCGGAGAGAGATTAGGTAGATTTGTGCTTGAGGGTATGACCTACCCTCCTACTTTAGGCTCTTCCTTTAGCTAGGGTGAGAGGACCCATTTTGTAGTCTTATAATTGTGAGTGGGGTGGATGTATCAACAATATTTGGCACTCTTTTGTAGAGTAATTGAAAAAAAAACTGGGAAGACATGGTCAATTCAACAAAGGCTAACTCTCATGAGTTGTCACTTCTAGACAATGTGCAGACGTCTTCTAAACAAAGCTCAGACTACTAAATACAGTAAGGAACCAACTTTGCTTTAGCATGTTGTTGGATTTAATGAGGCAAGCATGGGTAATTATGGTAGGATTAGTTAGTTTTGGATGCATTTGATTTGGGGAATTAAAGCAGGATAAAGTTGATTATACCAGATTTCACATAAACTTCAATAAATGTTGGGAGATCTACCAAGTGTAAGACAAACATACCTCAAATAGCTCACAATGATCCCTTAACCAGAAGATGTACACTCATGGAAGCCCAAGAGTGCATGGTTTCACACAATATTTAAGGATTCAAACACAAAAGCTCATGTTGAAGACTTAATAAAACATCAAGAGATTCACAATTTATCACGCCTAAGATACACTCAAAGACTTACAAGAAACATTTAACAAAGTGGAGACATAGTGATTTTAAAATTGTTTATTACACAAATGAAATGAAAGCTCTTCTCAATAGTGCAATTGCAATTTCCAAAATGCTACCAGAATGATAAAGTTTTGTGTGACTTAAAGGATCTCTAAAATAAGATTGCAATGGGAGCATGAATAACTATTTTACAGTATATCATCTTGATGAAAGATACAACAATGCTCATGATTAACACAATTAGTTCAAGGCTCATCAAATTTATCAAGCAAGGGAAAGTAGATCTACAAGTCTCAGTGCTTATCAATGGTTGTACACTTGCAACCATCTTGACATGACTAAATTTGAAGGCTCAAAGAAAGTAACAAGTTTCTCCGATGAGTTCTTGGGAAAATGGTTTTTCTTTTAGTTCTCTTTTTTTGAACAATTTTCAAAAAATTTTAACCCCCCCCCTTGTGTGATTATTTTCTTCACATTTATACCATTCTATCCACTCATTAGCTTTCTAAATTTCCCCCCAAAAGCATGAATATTCAAGGAATATTCCCCTTTACAACATATATTTTAAACCATGTTATTCTTTTGAAAATGCTTTGTTTAGTGTTTCAGGTGTAAGAATTATGAGCCTTTTTCAATTTTCTCTATTTGTGTATGACTGGGATACCATGTCATCACTTTTGGCCAATTATTTAATCATTCTTTTCACTTGGTGATTGGATAGTCACTTTTGATGATCTTTGAGCACTTCTAGGTGATCTGATATGACAGATACTCTTATCTACTTTCCAAGAATCCATCTTGGGTGTTGTGCACTTCTTTTCATGTCTTTTTGGCTTAATCATCACACATGGTTCTTGTCAAATCATATTAATTCATCAGTTCTGCTCACTCCTAATTCATTTCAACTCTTAATTTTTCTTTGTGTGAGCTGAGAAAAATATTCCTTCATCTAATGGGAATGATTTCTCTCAACTAAATCAATATGCACCATTCTTACTATAAAACTCAGTTCTACCCTCTCACCAATATGCATTTATTTCCCTATCTTGAAGGTAAAGAAATTTTTCATAGTTCTTATCAAAAAAATGGTGAAGGTGCTTGTGGAAAATAGTCTGAAAGAGATTTCTTTGGAAGATTTAAACCAAATATTTGACTTACATGGTCCGGATGAAGCCTTTGTTAGAGATTTGTTTGATATAGCACATCTAAGGGATACTAGAGGGCCTTTGACTTATCGAAAGGTTGGCTTGCACTCCTCCTAAGGTTAATCAGAATCAATCTATCTTTCTTTCCTTTCAATCCATGTATTTTCATCTTTTTGGTGGGAACATCAGAAGGCTCTAAAGACTTGAAGAGATTTTGGATTGAAAGGAGGCCTCAAGTGTCCAGGAAGACTGATTTTTAGTGTCCTTTTTATGTAATGAAGAATTTGTGTTGAAGGAGATCCCCAAGGAGTCTTATGTGTTGTATGAAAAGTATTCTATTGATACGTGATGCCTACCATTTCTCATAAAATAGATGAACTAGAGTGGAGGATTATTTCTCTGGAGAAAGGTCAAGCAAGACCCATGCCATCAAAACCATTCACAATACCAGTACCATATTTGGGTAAGAGAAGGGGTGAGTCAAGATCCCAACCCCCAATTATCATTTTGATGGAGAAGAGGAAATGTCTTTATCTTCTCATCACTCTAGAGCAGAAATTTCTTCTTCTAGAGACAACAGGGGAATGTTTTTGTTTGGTCTTCCACTCATTTAGTGCATTGTGCTCCTTTGTCAGAGCATGAATTCTCAGGACCTCGGCTGGTTCCTTCTCAAGAGAACGCCCACCCCTCACAAGGAGATGGAAGGTTGAATCTAGCTCAAGATCTCTGTTCCCTGGGCCCCAAGGTGTAGTTCTTGCTCTTCCAACCACTCCAGATGTTCCTTCTCAGTCTATTCCTAGTAAGTCTACCCTTCACAAGGGAAAAGGGAAGACAACATTCTTCATGGGTGGTTTGGATCTTCTAGACTGGGTGTCTTCCTATCAGAAGAAAATCAAGCTAGAAAAGATCATGAACAGTCCCAGAATGACTCTTGAGTCATTGATGGATATGGGGATGTCCCGGGATCTAGTGGGGTCCATTGTATTTTTCTAGAAAACACAGGGCTCAAATGAATTCATGTTGAGGAAGAAAAAACTATTGAACAAACTCCCTCCACTAGGGGGAAATTTCAAAGAAGGAATAAAGGACATCTGAACATTGTCTTTCCTTCGGTGTCTTTACTTTCAAACATGTACACCACCTTCTTTGTCATGGGTGGGGCCCCTATAGAACCCCATTTTGTTCCTTTTTAACATGTAAAAAGTACAAACATCTCAATAGTTTATATGCTTTTACAAATGGACATAAAATTTCATCCAAGCAATATAAAAACTAATGCATTGTATCAAATTACAATTGATATTAGAGAAAAATGAATTTCAAAGTAATATTCATCCTTCATGAAACAAAATATCAAATAAAACACCAGTCACAAATGAAATATGGAAAGAAGATATAGTTTTAAGAATGAAAAGCCTAAGCTTGTTCATCATCTTTTATGTCTGCACCCTTTTCTTCTTCAGTTTCCTCTCTCTCTTCTTCTTCTTCTAGAAACCTTGCCACATATGCATCATATCTTTGAAAAATCTCATTGATTTCATCTTTTCTAGTCATGTATGGTGTTGGAAGATCAATGTTTTTCTTGCTATTGCATCCACACATAGTGGCCCATTTTTTTCTTGTATTCCAGTGGCTGGATTTTAGCTCTGTAATTTTGTTTCTCAAATTTTCTCATTGTTTTAATAACTTCATAGGAGAAATTGTCTTTCTGGATGTTTTTCTCAAAATAGCTGAACAAGAAATCAATTTTTAGATCACCATAGCTCTTCTTGAATTTTTCAAAGACCATATCTTCAAGTTTTAAATCAATGACATCTAAAGTATCATCGACCCATTTCCTTTTAACTTATATTTTTCTTTGATCCCATTCAAAATCTCCACCCGATCTTTGTTAATTCCTCCATAGCATGTTGAGTTCCTTTGAATTCCTTTGGCACAATCCCTTATTTTTCAACCAATTCATCATTAAGTTGAGTTATGTGGTCCATCTTGGGAAAAATTCCTCAAAGTAGAAGATTTCATTTCATCACATTGCTCAATTATTTCATCAATTTCATTAAGCCTATTCTTGAGTTCTTCATACTTTTTCCTGGCTTCTTTGATTGCTTCTTTTCCTTTTTTGTCAATTTTTCAACCCATGTGTCCACAACCTAAACCTTCTTAACAACCTTATCAATATTTTCCATTCCTTTAGGGGTATTGATAGAGGTACTTGCTTGAGTTTGACTAGACTACCCAATTAATTGTTGCAGACTAGAACTCAAAGCTTTGACTTGTTCTTTCAATTATTTTTAGTTATCCTGTCCTCATCAACCTTTTGTAACAAGTCACTTACTACCTTTGATACTCCCTATTTTAATTGATCTCTTGAAGGATTTCCTAAAGAAATAAGTTGAAACATTGTAGTCATTGGTTGTTATATTATCTCTGGTTTTTCCTTCGTGAGGGATTTCCACTTCTAAAGTTTTGGATCCCAAGTGGATCAGTATGAGTCTTGGTAAGAACCCTATATTTTTGGAGGTTCTCACTAGTTTTAGAAAAAGATAGAGCCGTGAGATCTATGGCCTCAATAGGGAAATTTATTTTTCTTCTTTTGAAATCAACTCCCTATCCATCCCTTTGTAAGACTTGTCCCAAACTTTTGTTTCTTGAAATTCTTGTTGGGGTTTCTTGGGGAAACCACCAACTTCTTGACATCTCTTGTTCACCTTGGGTTAATGATTCTACCTATTTTCATGATCTACTTCTATAGTTAGTTATTTTTTTTCTCTCACTATACTTGGCATTTCCCTGATTGTCTTCCTTCTTGGTCTTGAGTTTGGGATTGATCAGTCTCTTTTTGACTTACACCAGTAATTGGGATATGTTCTTTCCTTATTTCTTCAACTGATGCAATGTTAAACTCAGCTTTTCCCTGGGAATTTCTTGAACCAATATCTTTCTTGCAAGCTCTCCTTTTCCTTCCAATATTTCCACCTTCTTTGGAGACTATTGGGTTGACACATCATCATCCTTTTTCTTTTTGATATCTCAGGTTGTGTCATGGTGGATTGTTTTCCCAATGTTGGTTCCCTATTCTCACCCAAAATTATACATCCATACCAACAATAACTTCATCCCTAGTAGTTGCATCTTGTGCAACCTTTGTTGTCTTTTTTTCATCTACATATTTCCTATTTGAGATGGCTCACTATCCTTAGTGGCCTTGACATCATGGGAAGAATATTATTTCACTAATATCTCAGTACTTACACCCTTTTCACTAAGCATCTCTGGCTTATTTGACTCTGAAACCACTTGATCTATAGAGAAACTTTGATGCTTGAATTCTGATTTTAGTGGTTGGCACATGAGTAATTTTTCCATTTCTTCACTTATTTGAAGATCACTTATGTTATTTTTGTTTTTTCATCAATAGATATGTCAAATGCATCCAATGTGGAAAATTCCTCACCAATATCAACATCCATTATCTCTACCTGAGCCTTTGTTGACTCGTAATTGTTCAAATAAAGGTATATTCACATTTTCAACTGACATGGTTTCAGATGTTTTCATACCTTGATCCAAGACTTCACTATCTACTAGATTAAATAAGACATTACCTTGAGTTTTTTTCTCTGAGTGTTCCCAATTATCACTCCTTCTGAAGATAAAGGTGAAAATAAAGGCACTGGTTTCCCAACCTATGGCACTGATGCTACATGTCATACCTGGAAAACATCAATTCTTTCATGTTTTGGGGGATTAATCACTACATCCCTATGCTTATGTTTCTTGGGTGTATGAGCACCTTCTCTCACAAGATTGGCTCATACACAATTTTGTGTCTCTTATGTGCCCTTTCAAACTTCTTAAGGTCTAGTGTTGCTCTTTTTTCTTCATTATGTGGCTTAGATTGTGAATGGACCACTTGTTATGGCCCCACTCATCAACTTATCAACATTGTGGGGTTTTGGAAAAACATCTGAAGGAGTCCTATGAGTATCCATACCCTTCCCTTTTTCTTGAAGTGGTAATGCAAAGGTGATAGGAGCATTCTCCATAGATTTTAGAAGCATTTCCTCAGTCTTTTATCTTAGAGTAGACATAGAAGTACCTAGTCCCCCAGTAGTAGAAGTCCATTCATCTATAAGCTCTGAAGTAGGCCTTTTTGAAGGAAATTGAGGAGATTTTCCTCCAAAGGGATCCATTTTTCACCTCCTTCTTCAGGGGAGGAAGGTCATCTTTCAATTTTCCCAAATCCCTGAAGTTATTAAGAACTCTTGTGCTTTGAATTGATAAATCAATGTTCTTCTAGGCTAACCAATTCATTGTTCTCCTCATTACATTAGTTATCTGGGCATATGAATCATCTGATTCCTCTTCATTCTAGTTTAAAGGGGCTATAGGTTGTCCCTCCACCTTTTGATCAAGATAGTATTTACTCACAATATGTGGATCATCCATAATTCCCTCAGGGATAACAACAATCTTGAAATCTATAATTTGGGTAAGGGTCATTCTAGAGAAGTCTCTTAGCCTAACCTCTTCCTCATCTCTACAATTCATCCAATAGTCCTCAAATTGAGGCTCATGTTTCAAAAGTGTTTTGCAAGATTGTTGAACACCCACCTGATGTCATAGTTGGCCCTTGCCTCAAACTTTTCCATCCCAAACCTTTTCATCTCATCTTCCATTAACCTAGATTTTATAATTGAAGGGAAGGAGTACCTTCTACCTTGATGGGAAACTTAATGTTTGTCTTGTGTTTTCCAACAATTAATTTGTGAACTAGTGTCAACTATCTTACCAATTCACACAAGGCCATTTTATCATCTAAGTACCTGGGAAATTTACATGGTTGACCTTCAAATCCACTAACCATGATGTATGTAAACTTCTTGTACTGAATGAAATAACATCCATATTCCATGATTACTTGTCTAGCCTCCTCAGAAATCTGTATTATTCCCATTTTGGCCTGAATAAACATATGATTGGTGCAAAGAAGGCATCATTAACCAATCTCACATTTCCTTTCCAATTAACCAACTGTAATTGGGGAAAATCTCATGCATTTGGCATTTTTTAAAGTCACATGTGGAAAGAGGCTAGGGAAATCATGTGGCCTACAATATTATAAATCAAATAAGTCATCATGTAAAATTCCAATTTTCTGTAGTATCACCCATCTCTATTTTTTTTGCCAGTGCAACCATGTGGTCATGAAGTGCTTCTGCAATGAAGGTTTCCCAAAAAATGCTCCCTTTCTTCTCCAAAACTATCCACATATAGTGCACATCCATTCCTTGAACTCATTCATGGTCTCCAATCCATCCATTCGACTTAACAATACAATCACATCCTCTGCTTCTTCAACAAATTGTGCCCTAACCAATATTTTAGGGATTCGAGTGGTTTCCTTTTTCTCTGCTAAGAGCCATTTAGTATTTATGAGCCTGACATAGTCCTTTTTCTTGGCCTCATAATCTTGTAAGGCTAAACCAATACCCAAGGTTATTGGATTTCTTATTACAAGAAATTTTAGCATTATTTTGATGGTTGTAGGTGTCAAAGTCAACATTGCCTCACCACTTCCATCTAGTACTTCCCTCTTTTTTGGGTTGTAATTCATAGTAAGTGCAAAGCCATACTAATTTTGGGAAGTGTATTGAGGGTGGAATAACACCAGCTAAAGCAATATTGCTATCTTGAATTTCTTTCATGGATTCACTCTTGTAGGGCTATTCAATCTTTATAGAAACTCTTTTAAGTCGACATTCATTAAATCCATGTCTATGATTTTATCTAGATCACTAGTGATTCTGGATGCAACTAAAAAAAAGACAACATGGTTTTCATCTTTAATGCCCTAGTTTTACTTCAAATTTCCTTTCCAATGAAAAAAGAGTATGAGAGTGCCTTAGTTCTTACAATTTTCCTATGAATACCTATGTAATTCAACTTTGATTGAAATATTTTCAATCTCTAGTCCTCAATCGAGCTCCATGATCGATTTCATGTTGTTCCTTAATGAAATATACTAACAATGGCATCCAGATCTCAACAAATGATAGAAAAAAGATCAATGTGTTTAAAGACTTCAAAATTCCTCCTTGATTTGTGTGAAAACACATTGATGGTGACAGACATTAATGCGTTGCATCATGGTCATCCATTTCACTTTTCCCAATTTTAAATATGAGCCGTCCACGTGGAATAGCCTTATGCAAAAATGGGCTTGGGGAAACTCTTTACACTTTTGCTTCATGTCATAAATGCATACACATTTAACTATTTGACCCAACTACCCACTTTTGAATTTCATCTGAGTTTGACACATGGTTACATCTTAATGGTGGTGGAGTTATGGGCCATTTTGAAAATTTGTTCTCTTTCTCATTTGAGCCCAAAATTACCAATTTTCTCCGATGACCCACTTCCCCATTCCTTGCATGAGAAAGAGCCATGTGTCCTTGGTGGGCCTAGGAGCTTCTTTTAAATTTTATACTTTATTACCTTAGTGTGTGGAAATACAACCATGCCCCGATTCCCCGCATTCAACCTATTTGTGACAAGTGTATTTCCTCGAGAAGGGAGTAAATTTTTGTTTTTACACCTTTTGACTGTGAATATTCAGAGGAATATTCATCGGGCCTTGGGGCTTAATTTGCAAATTGTGAATGCTATAAAATTGTTACAAGTTTGTAACTTAAACCACCATATACCATGACCAACTGGAACATGCCACGTATCATCGGGTGATGAGCCAAATATGAAATTTGCAATATGATCAAGGAATAGTGTACAAAGGTAATTTTCCTAATTTAAAACCGATTCAAGGATCATTTTTTGTAGGGATTTTTGAGAACAACATGTCTAACATGATCCTCGACCAAAAAGAGGAATAACAACCTACACATGGGATTTTCAAATGAATTTAACATGACTGTAACTTTTGAACTCACACTTCTCATGGGAAAATAGAAAACGTAAAAATTTTTGAAGGCATTTTCCAAACAAAAGGGGTGAGATTATTTAATGAGAAATAAAACAAAAAGACTATACACTATACATTGATGCATACCTTGATTTGGAAATCAGTCAAGAAAATGTTTCAGGTGCCTGCCATTAACATGTAACTCAAGTAATTCTCCATCCAGATCCTTTAAGAAGAAAGTGTGTTCACCAATTTTGATATCAATGGAATAAGGGCCCATCCATAATGCATCAAATTTTCCATGTTTTCCTTTTTCTTCATGTCTGCTATCCCATAATAACACAAGATCTCCCACATTGAAAGTTATAGGAGTTACCTTTTTGTCAAATAATATTTTAAGATTTTCCCTGAACTTCAAATGTCTCTGGTGGGATTCTCTTCTTTCTTCATCTAACTCAACAATCTGATTAATTCTTACATCATAAGGGATGACTTCTTCATCCTCAAGCTACCGAATGAATTGGTAAGAAGATAATTGCATGTGTAGGGGAGAAGGTCTGAACTCCATAAACTAGTTTGAATGGGCTATTTCTAGTGGCTCTTTTAGTAGTGATTCTATCTGCCCAAACAAAAACTTCAACTACTCACCCCATCTTATTTTATTAACCTCTAGTGTCCATCTAATTATCTTCAAAAAAATTTTTGTTGCTTGATTCAACCTGTCCATTTCCCTGAGGGTTGTAGTTAGATGCATATGTTAGGTTTATCCCATACTCTTGACACATGGCCACTAATGGTTTGGCTCAAAAGCTCATGGCGTTGTCAACAACTATTTTGGCAGTACTCCAAACTTGTAAATTATATGATTTAGGATAAAATCCATAACAATATGATGAGTTGATTTCTTAGTAGGGATAGCCTCGACCCACTTGGTGAAGTAATCAATGGCCACCAATATCCATCGTGGCCTGCACTTGAAGGATATGATATCTCCCAAAAAATCCATACCCCATTGTTTAAAAGGGGCTTCAATTGATACTAGTTGTAAAGGGAAAGCACTTGAAGCTTTCATTCTCCGAAAATCATTGACCAATAACTAACCATGAATAGTTAGCTCTTTGCCCCTCGCTCATTTTTTTGTGGCTAAAGGTATCATTTTTTTCTCTTGTGCCTAACTCCATGCACTCAAAATTCTAGAAATGACACCATTGGATGAGCTCTTTCTCCTTTCCAAAGGTAAAGTTTTCCTCCTAACTCCAGTTTTTTGGAAAAATTTTTCCCCTGAAAGGCCCTGGCCAATGAGATGCCGCCATGTGGCACCTAGAGTGGTGGAGCATGGGAAATTTTGGAAAATTTTCCAAATGACCAAAAAGGTGAAAATTTGAATTTTTGCCCTTGACCCGATTTGGCCCTGTTTTGCCCTAAAACTTCAAATGGCCATATCTTTCGATCTAGAGCTCGGTTTTCACGTTCTTTATATCAATGGAAAGCTGGTGAAATTATCTACAAGATTCTGGGGTCATTTTTTCATTTTGATGGAGTTTGGAGAGAGAAAATTAAAAAACACCTCTGGCACATGGTCATGGACAGAAATGACGTTTCAACCACCATTTTTAATGAAGAATGGCTCGCATTCTCTCCCAGCATGGCTAAAAATGTTAGGGGATGGGTCTGTAAGGATGCCCATGCTATTTTGAATGCATTTTGGTCAATGGTTGAATCCCTTCCATGTTTTCCCATGTTTCTCTCTCCTGGGCTCGTCCCTTGCACTGTAAAAGCCAGATTTGGCTCATTTTCAAAGGGTTGAACATTTTTTGTGTATTGTAGGTCCCCTTTCTCACCTTGGAAGTGATTTTGGTGGAATATCAGACCTTTTCTAAGAGCTACAACTTTATTTTGCCTCTCAGGTGTTGTAATGCAAGTGATTTTGATGATTAAAATAACAATACAACCTCTGTGATTAGTTTTCATCCTCTGCCTGTGTTGTTTGGTTAATTTATGATCCTTCATTACAATTATCAGTTTGTGCATGAGGTTCTTTGTTGCATTTTTATGGACTGTGTCAATCTACAGAAGTAAAAAATGCTCACCACTCCTTTGGTGCATCACCTATTAGCATTAGTTTTAGCTTTTTTGCATTCTCTATCTCTGTCTCCTTTGGAATTTAGGGTAGGGTTAGGAATATAGACCTCTGCAACTTGTAAGTGATAAATCGACCCAGAGGAGGAATTGAGGAACCCGACCTCTAAGCTGGAGATTCCTTTCTCATTTTGCAAGTCCCACACTTGGGGAAAGGATTGATGTTGTGCAATCACCATTGGATGCTAGTATGATCAAACTAGAAATCTGATCAACATCCAGGGGGTGCTGCTGATTTGCAACAATAGTTTTGGCATGCCCGGTGGGACCTTAGAGGTCTTCATCTTCATTGCAACAAAATTGATGTGCATTTGTTGCAAGTTTCTTTCTTTAAAAGAGCTATAAATTACACATCTGGTGACTCCAAGGAAGAAGAATCAGCTGGTTTTAGCAGTGCAGACCTGAAAACTCATGAGAAGAATCAACACAAGGTCAAGAGCTGGAGAGGAAGAGGTGTTGTTTGAATATCTGCAGTTATCTCCAAGAATAAGGCAAAGTGGGAGGAGAATCCAAAGGTCTCCATCTCCACCAAACAGAACTCTCTCAACTCCTCCACTTGGTAGGCCTTTCATTCAATCAACAAGGGTTCTAAGGCCAATCCAGAATGGCACAAAACAACCCCTATGTCAATTTCAATGGAAGCAGACCCACTTGCTCTCAATGCACAAAATCAATCCCGGTTGCGGCATTGAAGAACATTCCATACTTCTTTGGAGAAAATCGGACCTCACTGGTGATCATGTTGGATATTGCTAACATTTGTGCAATCCATGAGATCAATGAGATGTAAGATTCTTTGTCAAGCTGCTTTGGCATCTTCATTCAAAGGAAAGCTTTGCTGATGGTTCAAGAGTCTTGCCTCGGGTTCTATTCAAAATTGGAATCAGCTATGTATAGCCCTCCATGAGAGTTTGGGGAAAAGGAGACAACTTGTCCCTTTTGGAGCAGGTGAAACTATCAAAAAGAGCTCCCAATGAGCGGTGGTGATTTTAATTTCAGATTTCAAAGGACTTGGGAGAGAATTCCGGTGGCGATTAGGCCAACAAGAGAAGGTGCTTTTCTTTATTACCTTAAAGCTTTAAATTCTGATATTTCTATGTTAATTCGAGTCCATGGGAGGCACAACTATCCCCATTGCTTATAGCATTGCCATTAGAGCTGAAAATTGTTTGATTCAAGTGGCAAGCTGGCTCTGAGCCTCAATGCCATTATTTCCAAGTTTAGAGAGCCCAAGTACTAGCCAAGTGCCTAATTTAGCTTCTATTCCCACTCCTAGAAATCAGAATTCAAGTGAAGCTTCCACTTCATCTTCTAGTGCCTCAAATGAACTTCAAGAAGTCATGAAGCAATTGCAAAATCTAGGTAATGAGCTGGTTACACTCAAAAGGCAGCAAGCTCAAGGTTTTAGACCTTCCTTCCAGCCTCAAGCTCAGCCTAACAGGTAGCCATATCAACCTCATAGACCACCCAATCTAGCTGCAAATCTAAATCAAGCAAGGCCTCCTACCAACAGACCATTTCAGCCCTATAATCCCAATGCTACATCTGCATCTAAAGCATTAGTGCCAGTACAAAACAATATAGCTCAAGAGTATGATTGGTGTTTCCCATGCAATGAACCTCATAACCAGTCCATGTGCTTCAACGGTGCCTTGAATCAAGCATTAATGGTGACAACAACTGGTGTGGAGGGTGAAGGTAGTCAAGGAAATAACCAAGCAACAAGAAACATTCATGCAAGCAATCAGCTCCAAATGATACCACACTTGTAAAGCTGGCGGCGAGAAGAGATTTTTGTGGCATGAATCAAATGATTTCCCAAAGTGTTGCAGCCAACACAAGGTTAAAGAGAAGAAATTTGGGTGAAGAACAACCATTGGCCCCAAGTAATTCATGACCTTCTGTCACTCCACAAACTATTGGCAAACAAAATGCAATCCCAAGCATGCTTGAGGATTGCCTAAAAAAACAACCCCTAGGCCAACCCAAATGCCAGTTGTTGCTGCCCATGTGTAAGGAATGAATGTGTAGGCCAAGGGACAGCAGAGGGATACTTCATCTCCATTCAGTATCATTGATCAGATGAAGAAGACAAATGTAAACATATCAATGTGGGAATCACTATCTATCCCGAGGCCAAAGAGATTTGCTACAAGCTGCCATGAAGGGTAGTCGACTTCAAATCAGCAAGTCCAAATGCAAGAGAAGGTGCTCACAAATGCTGCCCGACTGAGGGAATCATGGAGGACAGCAGTAAAATATTGAAGCCCCCTCCATTCTATGTTTCATTGATCATTGGAACCAATTAGTACACAATTGCATGATTGATTCGGGGCAAGTAGTTGGTAATGCCCAAGAAAATAGCTGATCAGTTGGGAATTCAGTATGAAACCATATCCAAAGGGGTGGTGCAGTTGGATGGGATAGCAGTAACAATAGTCGGGGTGATTAAAAACTTGAGTCTTACTTTGCATGCCTATCCCAACGTGGTTGTTTTGCAAGATGTCTCAGTAATAGACCTTCCACCACTCTTTGCCCTATGTTTGTCAAGGGATTTCATAGCTAAGATTGGAGGTTACTTGTTTGTTGATTGGTCACACATGTTATTCAGAACAAGATATGGAACCAAAGCCACAATCAGGTCTGAACCTATTGCAAACTTTCACATTGAGCCTTACACTCCAAGTCAGATTAATGCCAATTGTTCAGCGTTTGATCAAGAGGATTATCCAAGCACTGATGAAGCTGACACCAAGGTAGGAAGCATCCCAGATCTAACTCTTGATGAATGGGCAAGCAAGGTGCATGCTTTTGATCCTTATCAAGAAATAGAAGAATCTGAGCTGGGAGTCTATTGCATACATGAAGAAAATCAGCCTATTCCTAGCATCACCAAGCCAAACCACAAAGATGACAATGAGGTATGGCAGTTGTTTTTTGATGGATCAAGGAGTAGACAAGGTGCAGGAGGGGGATCCATGCTGGTTTCACCTCAAGGAGTTAAGTATTATTCAGCTTTTAGATTTCAGTTTGCATGCTCTAATAACAACTGCTTTGAATATGAAGCCTTGGTGCGAGGAATTTGCATTGGGCAATCAAGAGAGGAATAAAGAACTTGCAAGTCTTTGGTGACAGTGAGTTGATTGTCAACCAAGTCAAGGGGCAACATGCTGTCAAGAATGATCTACTCAAGTGCTACAAGAATAGGGTGTGGGACCTCATTGAAGATTTTGAGGGTTTTGGCATCAAATCCATTCCTAGGAAAGAGAACCAAAGCCAGCGCGGGCTTGCAGCAGTTGGGGCAGCCTTTGACGTTGTGGAGAGCATTCAAAAAGACAAGGTATAGCCAAACATCCATGTGATTGTGAGGCCTTCAGTGCCAGATAACAATGTAAGTTGGAAAGTGTTTGAAAATGATCAGCAAATCATCCATTTCTTGCAAGAAGAGGCTGAATTCTCAGCCAAAAATTAGGAAAAGTTAGAGCAGCAGTATGGTGACCAAGTGGTGCAGCTGAGAACCAACAAACTACCAAAGGGACTTATTACTTTGGAGTCCATTTTCAATCCTAATGATCAGTTTAGGAAGGAGAAAGCAAACATCCAAGTGAAGGGAGAAGATTCAGTGTCCATCTCAGTAGAAAGAGGCAAATCACTCCAAATTGGTAAGATGACAACTGAGCAAGAAAGGTATGAGTTCATACAACTTTGTCAAGAATTCCCTGATGTGTTTGCTTGGAGCTATGAAGATTTGAAAGGTTTCAATCCCGAGTTAGCTCAACACACCATTGAATTGGATCCAAATACTAAGCCCATCAGGTAGAAACAAAGGCCAGTCAACCCCCACATGGAGCCTCTCATGAGAAAAGAATTGAATAAGTTGATAGAATCAAGAATCATATTCCCTATCAAGCATTCTAGTTGGGTTGCCAACTTGGTTCGATCGAGAAAGAAGAGTGGGGAAATCAGATTGTGTGTTGACTTCAGAGATTTGAATAGAGCATCTCTCAAGGATCATTATCCACTTCCTTCCATGGAGCAGATTTTACAAGTTGTTGCTGGCTCGAGAGGTTTTCACTACTTGATGGCTATTCAGGGTATAATCAGATTATGGTGAAGGAAGAAGATCAGTTCAAGACAGCCTTTACAACTAAATGGGAACTTATGCATACGGGAAAATGCCATTTGGGCTGTCAACGCTGGAGCTACCTTCAAAGAGCAATGGACATGGCGTTCAAAGGTTTGATTAACAACATTGTCTTGATATATCTTGATGATATCACTGTTTTTTCAAAAAATACAGAGACCACCTCTTTCATTTGAGACAAGTGTTCCAAAGGTGTAGAAGATTTGGAGTCTCCTTGAATCCTAAAAAGTGTGTTTTTCTAGCCCATGAAGGAAAGCTCCTTGGCCA
This sequence comes from Taxus wallichiana var. yunnanensis, assembly GCA_018340775.1. Classification (NCBI taxonomy): domain Eukaryota; kingdom Viridiplantae; phylum Streptophyta; class Pinopsida; order Cupressales; family Taxaceae; genus Taxus; species Taxus wallichiana. Next base: position 151,155,761 of record CM031242.1, on the reverse strand, counting down.
CATTGTCTCTAAAGAAGGATTAGCAATTGATCGGAAAGAGTGAAGCCATAAAGCCTTTGCCATTGCCAAGCCACAAGAAGGCCCTTCAAAGTTTCTTGGGAAGAATAAATTTTGTTTGGAGGTTTGTCCCAAATTTTGCAGCCCTTGTCAGACCTATCACCAAGATGCTAAAGAAAAGCATGGCTTTCAAATGGATAGCAGAAGGAAAGGAAAGTTTTGAAGCAATCAAAGAAGCCATCTCTCAAGCCCCAACTCTCATCAACCCAGATTTCTCCAAGGATTTCATCCTCTATGCGTTTGGAGGTGATGATACTATTTCTGCAATTTTGGTACAATCAGAATAAAGACAATGATGAGCAGCCAATTGCTTTCTTCAGCCAAATCCTAGAGGACTATGAGGTGAGATATTCTTTCATTGAGAAGCATGTTCTTGCAGTAATCAGGAGCTTGAAGAAATTCAAGCATCTAGTTTCAAACAATAAGGTCCAATTGTTGGTTTCTCATGCGGGGGTTAAAGACTTCCTCCTCAACAAAGACTTGAATGAAAAAAGGGCAGGTTGGATTACTCGTGTCATGGAGTATGACATTGAGATCAAAGTCACCAAGTTGGTAAGAGGAAAAGGATTGTGTGAGCAGCTGATCTTGAGCAAACAAGAGGAATCATGCAATGAGAAGGAGGCTGTTTTGGCGTTGCAAGACAGCCATGAGCAAGGAAGCACTCAAGAGGAGAATGATGGTGTCCCCACTCCTTGCTGGACCCAAGGTATAATGCACTTCCTAAGCACAGGTCTATGTCCTCCAGAGATGAACAAGACCCAAAGAAGACACTTCAGGTTGCAAGCTGTCCCATATGCCCTTGTTGATGGTGTTTTATTCAAAAGAGATGTGAATGGAGTACTGCTGAGATGCATTGGTACAAATCAGATTCATAAGGTGCTGGAAGAGTTCCATGGTGGACCAGCTGGTGGCCATTTTGCACCAAGAGTGACAGCTCTAAAGATCATGAGGGCTGGTTATTATTGGCCCAAGATTTTCAATGATTGTTATGCATGGATCAAGAGGTGCAAGAATTGTGCATTTTTCACAGGTAAAGAGAGGCTAGCTGCCCTCCCATTGCATCCAATTTCAGTTGACCAACCATTCATGCAATGGGGTTTAGACTTCATTGGAGTTATTAATCCCAATTCGAGCCAAGGGCACAAGTGGATTTTAATGACCCATGATTACTTCACCAAATGGACTGAAGCAGTAGCACTCAAGGAAGCAAATGAATCTAGCATCCTAGACTTCTATGAGGGAATAGTAACCAGATTTGGCATACCAGCTACAATAATATCAGATAATGCATTGGCATTCATTGGATCCAAGGTGACTGAATGGGCTGTCAAGAACGGGATCTACCTAAGTACTTCATCAAACTATTACCCCCAGGGTAATGGCCAGGCTGAATCTACAAACAAGAACTTGTTGAGGATCATTAGGAGGACTCTTGATGAGAATCAGAGGTCTTGGCATACCAAATTGAAATCAGCCTTATGGGTTGATAGGATAACTCCTAAAAGATCTACAGGTAACTCTCCATTCAAGCTTGTTTATGGAAGAGAGGTAATTTTCCCATATCACTTGAGTTGCCAACATTGGAACTCATGAAACAGTTGGAGTTGTTGGAGTTTGAGCCCATGGAAGTCAGATATGCAGAATTGATGGAGCTCCAAGAAATCAGAAATCAGGCATCCCAAGCAATGGAGAAGGATCAAGCTTTGATAAAGAAGACCTTTGATAGAAAGGCCAAGAACAGATCCTTCCAAGTTGGAGATCTAGTGTTAAAATGGGATGCGGATAGAGCAAAACTAGGAAGGCATTCAAAATTTGATGCCATTTGGAGTGGCCCATACATGGTCACAAAGTGTAAGGACAACAATGCTTTCAGTTGTCTTCATTGGATGGTGAAGAACTGCAGATTCCAGTCAATGGAATCCATCTGAAGCATTGCTACTGAAGGAAATGCTTCACCCTGTACATATTAGTTTAGGTTTTTCATTCCTCCAAGTGCTTGTGCACATTGTTTTGTTGTAGATTAGTTTTTCTTTCCCTAAGTGCTTTGGCACAAGCTTGTTGTTCCTGGAGATGTGTTTGCAGGCCTTGCTCCATCAGGTGATATTCCATCTTCCTCCTTGCAGTGTTCTAGTTAGTTGGGGTATCAAACAGAGAATTCAATGACTCCATACCCAATGGATTGCTTCAAGCAACTGGTAACTTCATCCAGCAGGCAGATGACCCCTCTGAGTCGCCAAAATTGTTATCCAAAATGTGCCCCTGCTCATTTTTTGTGGCTAACTCCTCTCATTTTTTCCTCTCTTGTGCCTCAGTCATAATATTTTTCTTTTTAGGCACTCAAAACCTTCTAGAAATGACACCATTGGATAGAGCTCTTTCTCAGCTTTCCAGAAAGGTAAAGTTTTCCTCCTAACTCCATGTATTTTTGAAGTTATGGCTCGGTGGAGTTTTTTTGGAAAAAAATTTTCCCCTGAAAGGCCGCGGCCAATGAGATGCTGCCACGTGGCACCTAGAGTGGTGGAGCGTGGGAAATTTTGGAAAATTTTCCAAATGACCAAAAAGGTGCAAAAATTCAAATTTTTGCCCCTGACCCGATTGGCCCTGTTTTGCCCTAAAACTTCAAATGGCCATATCTTTCGATCCAGAGCTTAGTTTTTCATGTTCTTTATATCAATGGAAAGATGGTGAAATTATCTACAAGATTCTAGGGTCATTTTTTCATTTTGATGGAGTTTGGAGAGAGAAAATTAAAAAAACCTCTGGCACGTGGTCATGGACAGAAATGACGTTTCAACCACCGTTTTTAATGAAGAATGGCTCGCATTCTCTCCCAGCATGGCTAAAAATGTCAGGGGATGGGTCTGTAAGGATGCCCATGCTGTTTTGAATGCATTTTGGTCAATGGTTGAATCCCTTCCATGTTTTCCCGCGTTTCTCTCTCCTGGGCTCGTCCCTTGCACTGTAAAAGCCAGATTTGGCTCATTTTCAAAGGTTGAACATTTTTGTGTATTGCAGGTCCCCTTTCTCACCTTGGAAGTGATTTTGGTGGAATATCAGACCTTTTCTAAGAGCTACAACTTTATTTTGCCTCTCAGGTGTTGTAATGCAAGTGATTTTGATGATTAAAATAACAATACAACCTCTGTGATTAGTTTTCATCCTCTGCTGTGTTGTTTGGTTAATTTATGATCCTTCATTACAATTATTAGTTTGTGCATGAGGTTCTTTGTTGCATTTTTATGGACTGTGTCAATCTGCAGAAGTAAAAAATGCTCACCACTCCTTTGGTGCATCACCTATTAGCATTAGTTTTAGCTTTTTTGCATTCTCTATCTCTGTCTCCTTTGGAATTTAGGGTAGGGTTAGGAATATAGACCTCTGCAACTTGTAAGTGATAAATATGACCAGAGGAACTAAGGAACCAGCCTCTAAACTGGAGATTCCTTTCTCATTTTGCAAGTCCCACACTTGGGGAAAGGATTTAACCAAGGAAAAGGCATGCTTCTCCATGATGGTGTATTTCAACTCAGCCCCCTGCAATGCTTTACTAAAGAAAGCAATTGGCCTTTCATTTCCCTCCTCATCCTTCTATAATAATACAGATGCAATGGTATTTTTAGAGGCAAAAGAAAACATTTGAAAAGATTTTTTGTAATCAAGAGCTGCTAAGACAAGAGAATTATTTAGTGCTTCCTTGATTCCAGTAAAATATTGGATAAATTCCTCCTCCCATTTGATAATCTGATCCTTATTTAGCATACTTGTGATGGGGATGGTCATCTTGGTGAAATTGGAAATGAATCTCCTGAAGTTTATCTGACCAAAGAAGGATTGAATTCATTTCTTAGTTTTGGGAATAGGAACTTTGCCAATAGCTTCCACTCTTTCAGGGTCAATCATGACCCCTTCTTTAGATACAATGTTCCCCAATAGCTTTGCTTTTTGAACCCAAAATGGCACTTCTTAGGGTTCAATGAGATGTCATACTCTCTACATCTCAACAACATCTTCTCCAAATGTTGCAAGTGATCACTCCTTTTTCTTGAGAACATTGTCACATCATCCTGGTACATAACAATAAAATCATTTATGTAACCTGAGAATGCTACATCCATAGCTCTTTTGTAGTGCCCACTTCCCTTTGACACTTTTAGATACTGATTTTGATACTATTGATCATATTATGGACACTATTATGTTTTGTTTTAGTATGATGGTTAGATGTTAGATCATGGACTATTATTGATCTGGATTCAATTATTATGCATGGTGATTACTAGATACATTTCCTTTATGTGGATGATGATATATTGTTTGACATGGACATATTATAGATGTTGATTTGGACTTGTGACATTTGATATTTTGAGTAGACCTAGTATGGAATAGTATTGATGATGATATAGTTGATTAATTAATTAAAAATGATAATGTTGAATTCTTGATATTGTTGTGATTCATGTGTTTAGATAATTTTGAAATGTTGTTTATATCATTTTGGATGTTCTGATATGGCCATGAGGCCGAAGGAGGTATTTTCATTTTTGTAGGTTAAAAATCACAACAATGTTGGGGGATTGGAGACTAACCATATTAGAATTTTAGGTGAAATCAACAAGGTCACCATGGCATTTTTTGTGTGTGTGTGTTTGTTAGGGATTCCCATGGGGGGGATTTCCATTATATGTGACCATGGGATATGTATTTTATTATGTGTTCCTTTTTAATTATTGTTGTATGTATTTTATTAGTAATGTGTTCCTTCTTGTAATTAATTTAAATGTGATAGATTAATGTGAGAGATCATATAGTTAAACTTTAATTAAATTAAATTGGGATATGGAATGTAATTAATGAAGTTGTTGATTTTAAATATTAATGTTGGAAGAGTGTGTAAGAAATGTGTAAGAAGGTGTAAGAGATATGTAAGAGTTATGTAAGACATATTTTTGGAGTGTAAGACACTTCATATCCTTAGGAATTCGAATTTTCCTTGGAGGCCAAATTTGGAGGCTTGTGGGACAAGTTAAACTTGTCCCACACCTCTTACAATAATTCACCAACCATACCTATGGTTTGAAGGTTAAATTTAGGCATTTTTATTGCATTTTGAAATGACAATTTGTAAGTTTTAATTGCACTTCTCTTACATATTTTTAATTCAGTCCTTTTGGAGTATGGGTCATTTTGGAGTATGTAAGTCATATTGTCATTTTATTTATTGTGATTTGGTGGTTGATGTTGATTTTCCTCTTGGGGTTGAGGAAGAATTATGTGGCATCCCATATGGATCCACATCACCCTCTTCTCTTCCCTTTCATATAAAAGTGAAACTCCTTGCTTGTTTATGGTTGTTGAAACTTTGTTGTTTTCCTCTTGGGGGCACATTTTTCTTGCTTGCTATTTTGGGAGCTTGTTGTGGAAGGAGTTGGAGTCATTGCATGCTTGAACCTTGCTGATTTTGGACTGTATTTGACATTTTGGAAAGCTTGTGAGCTTGGAACAAAATCCGATATGGAGAGGTAGGATCTTGAGCTATGTTTTACATGTTTTCTTTCTCTTGCATGCATGTTTAAATGGTGAATGTGTTTTGTGTTCTTGGCTGGTTGGGTAGACTGCTTAGGACATGGTGTAGGAGAAGGCTATGGGGATTTCAAATGGGGGGCATAAGGGATTGCCAATGGCATTTGTTTTATTGTGGAGGGAGTTTTGGATTGGGATCCACCTTGGAAAAGAAATTGCTTGCATTTCTTACTCTTGGGGGGGCATAAGGGAGAAACTTTGGGGGCATAAGGAGGGGTTGGGAGATATAAGGTTTATGGGATTTGATATGTTTATTGGTGGTATGATTTAGGTGGATGCCCAATTCCAAATAGGGAGGCATAAGTAGTTCCCCATAGTTCTTGCTCTTGTTGGCTTGCTTGATCAAGCCTATGTGTTGTGTGAATAATTTAAAATGTAGTTGTGAACTACTTGTCTTTGCTTGGACTATATTTCTTATTGTTGTATGCATGTGAAGAACTATATGTTGTTGTGGAAGCCATTGTTGCCATGAGTTGATTCTCATTCTCTATTTCAATATGGTTGGGGCTCAGGGGCCAATGAGGAAGGATGGATTCTCCCTTCTCATTGGATGTCTTGGTTGGGAGGAGAGCGTTGCCTTTCCCCCTTATTGTGATCAAAGATGAAAAGATGGAGAAATCAACATGCTGTTGTTTTGGAGCAAGAAGAATATAGTTTGACGGTCCCATTCTTTTGAGTAAATTCATTGTAACCTTTCCCACATTGAGTGGATGAGTTGTATAGTATTTTCCATGTGAATTCATTGTATTGTAGATGGGAGATTGAATTTGAATTGAGAAATGTAAAGGAGATTCATAATTGTCCTCTGTTTTGGAAAAGAAATGTAAATGAAGTTACATGCATTGTATTATGTATCTTGTAAATTGTATTTTGGAAACCAAATGAAAAAGGAAAGTTGTAAAATTGTATTTGATGATCAATGAAGGATTGCATTCCTTTCTCAAAAGTGTATTGTGTATTAGATTTGAATTATTATTGAAGTTGAAATTGTTGTTAAATATTGGAAATTGCTATTTGGAGAAAAAAATACGTATGAAGTAAAATGACAGTATTTTATTCTCTTGAAATGTGTTGCATTTAGAAATAATACTTTACAAAATTACTATTGAATGGTTTTTTGGATACAATTAAATGTATTTGACTAGTTTAGTAATTCTTTGCCCACTCAAATGACCAAAATTGATATTCCAATTAAAAGAAATAGCTCACTGTTATAGACTTCATTTTGACAATTCTGATTTTAATAAAAATGCATAGCTAAAACTTACACTAAGCAATAAGTTCTAAAACTTTGAAATTCATACTTAGTAAGACTTAGAGAACTCAAATTGATCTCAAAATTTAAGAATGAACCTTCAAAACTGTATAAAATCAAATTGGGAACTTGCACAACCGTTTTTCCCATCTACTATTGGAAAAATTCAACCTTAAATAAATTGGAAAAATTGAATTCCCTAAAACACTCTAAATCCTCCCTAGACTGATCCTCCATGTCTGTTTGACATGTTGAGTGAAGGAGGAGTTCCAATTTTACCAAATTGAGAAGTTGTAAACTACCAGTTCACAAATTAGAAACCTACATATTTCTTTCTCAAAATTTACCTCTCAAACTTCATAAATTTCCAAAATTGATTATCCTTGTGCAAAGAGGGCATCGAGGGCTTTTTGAAAAGTCCTCGTTTTCCCAAAACTAAGCTTTCTAGCTCAAGTTATGGCCATTTGAAGTTTTACTTCAATTTGGCATTCAAAAAATAATAAGATTTAATCTAACTATAGAAAAATTTAAATTTTGACTTTGGAAAAATTTCCCAAAAAGGTCCGTGGCCCCCGCCATCCCGCAACCAATTGGGGCCTGCCACGTGGCACCCTAGGAGGGGCGGACCAATTGTTAAACTTATCCCTTTGAAAATTTTGCCTTGGGAAAATTTTCCCATTTTACCTCGCCACCCCACCGGCCATGACCAATCACATGTTGCCACATGGCACGGTGGAAGGGTGGACTTTTTCAAACTTAAAACTTATCCTTTTGAAAATTTTTACTTGGGAAAAATTTTCCATTTTCCTCCGTCGGCCTGACCAATCAGAGGGCGACACGTGTCCTCTAGGGGCTGAGGCGGAGGCATGGTTCATTTTAACTTTTTATCCTTTTGAAAAATTTTGGGGAAAATTTTCCATTTTGGCCCTTGGCCCGCAGCCAATGAGAAAGTGCCATGTGGCACTTTTGGGGTGACAAATGGGTAGGGCGGAACCCCTTTGTTTCTTTAGTTTTCGGCCCTTGGAAAAATTCTAAAATTTCTCCGCGGCCCACTTCTCTACCTTCCCCTCGAACTTTTTTCTTCCATGGGTGCGAGACCCATGCACCTTTTTCTTCCTTTCCTCCATTGGGTGCAAGACGCTAAATCCATCCCCACTGCTCTGTCCTTCCCTTCTCCTTTCCTGCTTAACGCCGAACTCGACACGTGTCCACCTGGGGACCCGCGGGGATGCGGAATGTTTTGTGCCCTTGAGATTTGTAATGGGAAAATTTTCCTATGCCACCCCATGACCCGCCAAACCGCCCAAGGCGCAATCCCCCTCCTCTTGCCACATGTCCCTCTAGGGAAAAATTGCCCTAGAAACTCCGCCCACTCATAACTTGAGTTCTGTAAGGAGTTAGAAGGACTTCTTTATATCACCAGAAAGGTGAGAAAATTTCATATCTATTAGAAATGATTTAGGGAAAATTTGGAAGCATTAAGTTAGAGAAAAATCTAGTTGAAACTATGATCCTGTTAGAGAGCAGGCATGGGGGTAAATTACTCCCTGAACCTGACTAAAGCATATAACCCTAAATTTTGAACCTTGTGAACTTGATATAAGTTAATAAAGGAAACTTGTGTTTTGGTAAATAGGATTTGTTCGGAACCTGTTAGTGAAAACTGATGTTTGGCAACCTGAATGTAGATACTTCCTATAAAAAAAAATTATTCCATAATTTTCTAGCTAACCCTAGGTTGTTTCTTAGGTCTCAAGTGGTTGTTTAAAAAAGCACTACATATTTAAAATGTAGCTCTAACATTCATCAAGCCAAATGGCATTCTCACATACACATAGGTACCCCTTGGAGTGGTGAAAGTAGTTTTGATTCTTTCTGATTGTTGTACTACCACTTGGTTATACCCTGAGAATCCATCTATAGTAAAAGAAAACTCGAGCTAGTAACCATTTGCAATATGTTATACATATTAGGCAAAAAATAGTTGTCTTTATTGAGGCCTTAGTAAAATTCCTAAAGTCCACACACAAACTTATATCTCCATTTTTATTTCGAACTGGAACTAGGTTTGCCACCCATGAAGAATATCTTGTTGGCTGTATGATGCCTCCATCCCTTAATATTTTTTAACTCTTCTTGCATTTTGAGGGAAAGGAGTGGATTGATTAGCCTTTTCTTTTGCCTAAATGGCTTGACATTAGGTTCTAATGGTATCTCATGTTGGAAAATATCCTCCCTATATGCCTTCAATTCTAAATATGACCATGCCAAGCAGTCCTGGTACCTTTTTAACAATTGGACATAAGATTGCTTTTCTTCTTTACTCAGGTCACTACCTAGCCATATTTTCTAGGTTTACCATTAGTCCCCAAGTTTTGTTCCTCCACATCTCTTGAGGATGACATATGTCTATTAACAATCTGTCAGCATTATCAAATTTTGACTCTAATGTAACCAAACCTCTTAGAATGGTATTGGTCTTTAATTGAATAATGTCTTTTCCAAATAGAGTCTCTTTACCATCATAAATACAAACCATTGGTTCCCAGTCCACATTTTGGTTTGTAAACTCTCCTTCATTTTGTAAGAACCTCTTGAACCTGGGCATCATCTTCAAAAATTGCCAATTTCTAACATTGTCAGGGACAAATGGTCTTGATAACACTTCTATATCATACTCATAGTAAGGAGACATTATACAATTTTCAAATCTAGATCCCAATATTACCAACATATCTGCAATAACATTCTACTTTCTGTCATGGTATATTATGTTGAAAGAGTCAAACATTTCAATAAAATCCCAAACTGCATGCTTATATTATTTCATTCTTTGATTCTTGGTTGCATACAATTTCCTAACTTGTTTGACTACTAATTCTGAATATCCTTTAACAATAATGTCCTTGATACCATACCTCCAAGCAATCCTTAAACCCAAAAGTAGTGCTTCATATTCTGTAATATTGTTAGTGCACTCAAATATGAGTTTAAAGGAAAAACTGAAAGCCTCATGATTTGGAGATATAAGGACAACACCAGCATAGTTACCAAATTTAGAACAAGCTCCATCAAACATCAAAATCTAGGGAGAGATAATTTTCTCAAGAAATTTACACTTATAAATGCTATGCTCTTTAAAATATGCATAGCCCACAAAATTATCAACATCTACATCTGTATATAATACTTCGTAAGAACCATTGTTAGGGTCTTCAATCAGATGTAGGCTATTTTTCTCATCATACAATTTTACAAGGCTTCCTTCTATTGGTATGGTTGCATATGACATATCCATTTGTAAACTTCCCCCACACTAGTAGCCCACTTTATTGACAATAACATTCCCCACTTGGCAGGACAATCCACAATAACTACATTCATGGTTAAGCATTTTCTTGGGTAAGCTGCCAATTGCACTACCAACCCTTTAACATATCCAATCACCGACACCTCCCTTGAATCCATAACAATGCATTTTCAAAATCTTTTGTCACTTTGATATTCAATTCATTCATTACCTCAAGAGGCATCACATTACATGAGGCCCCTGAATCAAACATGTAGTTGTGCACTAACTTTGTCTTTGATGATTAAAGTAGTATAGAAAGGATCAACATCAAGCTGAGATTCAACAAGAGAAGTACCCAGATATACCTCAGGTGATTCTCCCAAGTCTTCCAATTCTTGTGGTACTTCTAGCTCTATAATGATAGGGGAATATCCACATTATTCACATTTTTTTTGGAGTATTACCTCCTCTTTAAATCCCAAATATTCAAATGCCCTTTTTCTATGCTCAGGGATCCTAAGCAATTCAACAATAGGCAAAATGAATTTTATTTGACTCAAAATATGGGCTATATCACAGGGGATGTATTTGGGTAAGACTATATTGGGAGGGAGAGTTATTGCCCCTTCTTGTGGTATGAGACTCTTTACGACTTGGGCATGAGTTGGGGTACAAGTTTTATTTGGAGTGACCAGGCCCTTTCTAAGTGTATCCTTTTAGGGGGATCCTTTGGGATATTAGTGAGAAGTGGAGTTTTTGGCTTGGCTTATGGCCCTCCCCTTTGAAAAATCTACTTTTGAGATTGTATTCCTTTTCCGAGAAACCACTACATTCATCAAAAGTTTTCTGTCTTCCTCAAGAAGGAATTCCCCCATCATACTTCTTAATCATTAAAGCTCTCAAATATTCAAAATCATGATTAGGTAAATCAAAATCTTACACCATATCAACTTCAATATCATCATTAGGAGGAAGAGGAGATACCCGATGAATGCAATCCCAAAAATTTCTACATTCCTGGCACTTATCAGCTTAGTTGAAGTGGCACCTTGTTGTGGATTATCAGGGCACTCCATCATGCATACATCACCATAAGTTTCATCATCATCTACCTCTTCAATTTCCTTATTTAGATCATATGGGGGATGTGGTAAGAAACACTTTTCACACCAATCAATAACATGGTTTTCTTCTACCATGGAAACTCTAGTAGTCAAAAGGATAGGGACCAAATTATTTTCTCTAGGTTGTGGCTATTTATTTCCTGATCCCATGGGCCCTTTCCTCTTTCATCTGATATGTGATCACCTCTAGGATGATTTCCAAATCTATCTTAGCCTGTGGTTTGTGTTGGCCTTGAGAACTCTTTCCTATTCCCTTTTCTACTCTAGAAAGCTTATAAGATATTTCTTTAACTCTCTATCCAAAGTCTTCACAACCTCTTCTAGATCCACTACCTTTCTGACTGAGGTTTCTCAGGATTAATCAATTTGATACCCTCCCTCTTAAGAGGTTTTCCAACTGCCTTAATATTTTTTTGATTTGCAAGGCCATTGTGAAAGGCCTACCTTAAAGTTCCAGGTTCTTATCCCTCAAATAATAAGCAACTTTCTTGTCAAAAGCATCAAAATATTTAATTAGGCAGGACTCATCACTAGGCCTCAAAATTATGGGTAGTCTAGTCAAATTCTTATTAAATATGGTATTGAAGTCTTGAACAGACTCATTGGGATTATTTTTATATTCTCAAACTCAAATAAGAGGAACCTTGGGTCTGTCTTATCCCCATATTGTAATATGAAAGCATTCTTCATCTCATTCCATGAATCTATTGAGTTGTCTGAAAAATTTATACAGTCACACACATCTTCTTCAAGAGTGTGAATGAATAACTTTACATATACATCTTCATATTCTATTTCAAAATCCTCCATCATATTAACAAAGAGTCTCAAGTGTTGATCACCAGTGATGACATTATTTCCTTGAAATTTGGGCAACCTATTTCTTACATCTTGTGGTACAACATTAGGATGCCCAACCATGCCTCTAAAATATATTGGTCTAAACATATTGAAAACAAAGGGAGGTCTAGGTGGAGGATGAGCCATGTTATTTTGAGGAGGTGATCCTATAGGAGGATTAAAATGGTGTGGGATAAGAGGTATTTGGGACACATGCATATGATCTTCAAAGTAAGTATCCTCTAATGACTTAGTTTCACAAAAAACCCTATTAGTTCTAAGTGATAAAGGAGGAAGTGAGGGATACCTATTCTAGTTACAAATGATGGCCCTTCACCAGTTGGAGTGTTTAGATTTGCATAAGGACTACCTGATTTTGAACTATTTGAAGATGTAGGATAATCCTCAATTATAGGTTGATCACCTTCCATGACTTGGTACTACCTTCTCTCTTGACTCTTGATCCCCCAATGCTTTCCAGACTTGTTTCTTATTTGGGTTTGTTTTCCAAGCTCTGGAAACAACCTTCTAGTAGGATCTTTGTTAAAGAAATACCTTCTTCCTTCCATCTTTGTAAATATCAACAAAAAATCTCAATTGTCAAAGCTTAAGACATTGACATTTACCAAAAATTTCAAACAAAAAATGGAGTCGCCACCAAGGATTTGCACCTTATATGTGTAAAACACTATAAATGACTTGTCAAGCACACATCAATACTCAATTTATATAAAGCTTGACATATCCAATCATCCTTTGTCAATATTTACCACCCAAAGTAAATCTAGTGCAACATTCACTTAAACTAGGAAATATTATGCAATTAACTTTGATCTTGCTCAATTTTTACAAAATTTAACAAAGGATGACGTTTAAACAACGTATTTGCATCTACTAGAGGATGATAGATCTAGATTTGTGTCATTTTGTAGCTGGGGAAGGATCTCATCATCTCTTTATCACTCAAGCTCAGAGGAGTAGGTAGCACCATGTTGAGGGTATGACCTACCCTCCTACTTTAGGCTCTACCTTTAGCTCCAGGTGAGAGGACCCATTTTATAGTCTGTAATTGTGAGTGGGGTGGATGTATCAACAATATTTGGCACTCTTTTGTAGAGTAATTGAAAAAAACAGCTTGGGAAGACATGGTCAATTCAACAAAGGCTAACTCTCATGAGTTGTCACTTCTAGACAAAGTGCATACATCTTCTAAACAAATCTCAGACTACTAAAGACAGTAAGGAACCAACTTTCTTTAGCATGTTGTTGGATTTAATGAGGAAAGCATGGGTAATTCTGGTAGGATTAGTTAGTTTTGGATGCATCTGATTTGGGGAATTAAGCAAGATAAAGTTGATTATACCATATTTCACAAAAACTTCAATAAATGTTGGGAGATCTACCAAGTGCAAGACAAACATACCTCAAATAGCTCACAATGATCCTTCAACCAGAAGATGTACACTCATGGAAACCCAAGAGTGCATGGTTTCACACAATATTTAAGGATTCAAACACAAAATCTCATGTTGAAGACTTAATAAAACATCAGAGATTCACAATTTATCATGCCTAAGATACACTCAAAGACTTACAAGAAACATTTAACAAAGTGGAGACATAGTGATTTTAAAATTGTTTATTACACAAATGAAATGAAAGCTCTTCTCAATAGTGTAATTGCAATTTCCAAAATGCTACCAGAATGATAAAGTTATGTGTGACTTAAAGGATCTCTAAAATAAGATTGCAATGGGAGCATGAATAACTATTTTACAGTATATCATCTTGATGAAAGATACAACAATGCTCATGATTAACACAATTAGTTCAAGGCTCATCAAATTTATCAAGCAAGGGAAAGTAGATCTATAGTCTAGTGCTTGTCAATGGTTGTACACTTGCAAACCATCTTGACATGACTAAATTTGAAGGCTCAAAGAAAGTAATAGGTTTTCTCGATGAGTTCTTGGGAAAATGGTTTTCTTTCAGCTCTCCTTTTTCTTTGAACAATTTTTAGAAAATTTTAACCCCCCTTTACATGTGATTATTTTCTTCACCTTTATACCATTCTATCCACTCATTAGCTTTCTAAATTTCCCCAAAAGCATGAATATTCAAGGGAATATTCCCTTTACAACATATATTTTAAACCATGTTATTCTTTTGAAAATGCTTTGTTTAGTGTTTCAGTGTGTAAGAATTATGAGCCTTTTTCAATTTTCTCTGTTTGTGTATGACTGGGATACCATGTCACCACTTTTGGAAAATTATTTAATCATTCTTTTCACTTGGTGATTGGATAGTCACTTTTGATGATCTTTGAGCACTTCTAGGTGATTCTGATATGACAGATACTCTTATCTACTTTCCAAGAATCCATCTTGGGTGTTGCACACTTCTTTTCACATCTTTTTGGCTTAATCATCACACATGGTTCTTGTCAAATCATATTAATTCATCAGTTCTTCTCACTCCTAATTCATTTCAACTCTTATTTTTTTCTTTGTGTGAGATGAGAAAAATCTTCCTTCATCTAATGGGAATGATTTCTCTCAACTAAATCAATATGCACCATTCTTACTATAAAACTCAGTTCTACCCTCTCACCAATATGCATTTCTTTCCCTATCTTGAAGGTAAAGAAATTTTTCATAGTTCTTATCAAAAAAATGATGAAAAGGTGCTTGTGGAAAATAGTCTGAAAGAGATTTCTTTAGAAGATTTAAACCAAATCTTTGACTTACATGGTCGGATGAAGCCTTTGTCAGAGATTTGTTTGATATAGCACATCTAGGGGATACTAGAGGGCCTTTGACTTATAAAAAGTTTGGACTTGCACTCCTCCGAGGTTAATCAAAATCAATCATGTCTTCTCAGCCTTTCAATCCATGTATTTTCATATTTTTTGGTGGGAACATCGAAGGCTCTGAAGACTTGAAGAGATTATGGATTGAAAGGAGGCCTCAAGTGTCTGGGAAGACTGATTTTTAGTGTCCCTTTTTATGTAATGAAGAATTTGTGTTGAAGGAGATCCCAAGGAGTCTTATGTGTTGTATGAAAAGTCTTCTATTGATACGGTGCCTACCATTTCTCATAAAATAGATGAACTAGAGTGGAGGATTATTTCTCTGGAGAAAGGTCAAGCATGACCCATGCCATCACAACCATTCACAATACTAGTACCATCTTTGGGTAAGAGAAGGGGTGAGTCAAGCTCCCAACCCCCAATTATCATTTCGGATGGAGAAGAGGAAATGTCTTTATCTTCTCATCACTCTAGAGAAAAATTTTTCTACCAGAGACAACAGGGGAAGGTTTGTTGTTCGATCTTCCACTCATTTAGTGCATTGTGCTCCTTTTTCAGAGCATGAATTCTCAGGACCTCGGTTGGTTCCTTCTCAAGAGAATGCCCACCCCTCACAAGGAGATGGAAAGGCTGAATCTAGCTCAAGATCTCTTGTTTTCCCCCGGCCCCCAAGGTGCATTTATTCTCTTCCAACCACTCCAGACATGTTCCTTCTCAATCTATTCCTAGTAAGTCTACCCTTCACAAGGAAAAGGGAAGAACATTCTTCATGGGTGGTTTGGATCTTCTAGACTGGGTGTCTTCTATCAGAAGAAAATTGAGCTAGAAAAGATCATGAACAGTCCCAGAATGACTCTTGAGTCATTGATGGATATGGGGATGTCCGGGATCTAGCGGGGTCCATTGTATTTGTATTTTATTTTGTCTAGACAACACAAGGCTCAAATGAATTCATGTTGAGGAAGAACAAACTATTGAAAAAACTCCCTCCACTTGGGGGGAAATTTCAAAGAAGGAATAAAGGACATCTTGAACATTGTCTTTTTTTGGTGTCTTTACTTTCAAACATGTACACCACCTTCTTTGTCATGGGTTGGGGCCCCTATATAACCCCATTTTGTTCCTTTTTAACATGCAGAAAGTACAAACATCTCAATAGTTTATATGCTTTTACAAATGGACATAAAATTTCATCCAAGCAATATAAAAACTAATGCATTGTATCAAATTACAATTGATATTAGAGAACAATGAGTTTTCAAAGTAATATTCATCCTTCATGAAAAAAATATCAAATAAAACACTAGTCACAAATGAAATATGGAAAGAAGATACAATTTTAAGAATGAAAAGCCTAAGCTTGTTCATCATATTTTATGTCTACGCACCCTTTTCTTCTTCATTTCTCTCTCTCTTCTTCTTCTTTTAGAAACCTTGCCACATATGCATCATATCTTTGAAAAAATCTCATTGATTTCATCTTTTTTGGTCTTGTATGGTGTTGGAAGATCAATGTTTGTCTTGTTATTGCATCCACACAGTGGCCCATTTTTTTGCTTGTATTCCAGTGGCTGGATTTTAGCTCTGTAATTTTGTTCTCAAATTTTCTCATTGTTTTAATAACTTCATAGGAGAAATTGTCTTTCTAGATGTTTTTTCTCAAAATAGCTGAACAAGAAATCAATTTTTAGATCACCATATCTCTTCTTGAATTTTTCAAAGACCATATCTTCAAGTTTTAAATCAATGGCATCTAAAGTATCATCGACCCATTTCCTTTTAACTTCTATTTTTTCTTTGATCCCATTCAAAATATCCACTCCTGATCTTTGCTAATTCCTCCATAGCATGTTGAGTTCCTTTGAATTATTTTGGCACAATCCCTTCTTTTTCAACCAATTCATCACTAGAGTTGAGTTATGTGGTCCATCTTGGGAAAAATTCCCTCAAAGTAGAAGATTTCATTATCACATTGCTCAATTATTTCATCAATTTCATTAAGCCTATTCTTGAGTTCTTCATACTTTTTCCTGGCTTCTTCGATTGCTTCTTTTCCCTTTTTGTCAACTTCTTGACCCATGTGTCCACAACTTGAACCTTCTTAACAACCTTATCAATTTTTTCCATTCCTTTAGGGTATTGATAGAGGTACTTGCTTGAGTTTGACTAGACTACCCAATTAATTGTTTGTGAGACTAGAACTCAAAGCTTTGACTTGTTCTTTCAATTATTTTTTAGTTATCCTATCCTCATCAACCTTTTGTAACAAGTCACTTACTACCTCTGATACTCCCTATTTTAATTGATCTCTTGAAGGATTTCCTAAAGAAATAAGTTGAACATTGTAGTCACTAGTTGTTATATTGTCTCTGGTTTTTCCTTCGTGAGGGATTGCCACTTCTAAAGTTTTGGATCCCAGTGGATCAATATGAGTCTTGGTAAGAACCCTAGATTTTTGGAGGTTCTCACCGGTTTTGGAAAAGATAGAGCCATGAGATCTATGGCCTCAATAGGGAAAATTTATTTTTCTTCTTTTGAAATCAACTCCCCTATCCATCCCTTTGCAAGACTTGTCCCAATTTTGTTTCTTGCAATTCTTGTTGGGGTTTCTTGGGGACAACCACCAACTACTTGAACATCTCTTGTTCACCTTGGGTTAATGATTCTACCTTCTTTTCATGATCTACTATTCTATAGTTATTTCTTTTCTCTCACTCTATACTTGGCATTTCCCCTGATTGTCTTCCTTCTTGGTCTTGAGTTTGGGATTGATCAGTCTCTTTCTGACTTACACCAGTAATTGGGATATGTTCTTTCCTTATTTCTTCAATTGATGCAATGTTAAACTCAGCTTTTCCCTGGGAATTTCTTGAACCAATATCTTGCTTGCAGGCTCTCCTTTTCCTTCCAATATTTCCACCTTCTTTGGAGACTGTTGGGTTGACACATCATCATCCTTTTTCTCTATTGATATCTCTAGGTTGTGTCATGGTGGATTGTTTTCCCAATGTTGGTTCCCTATTCTCACCCAAAATTTATACATCCATACCAACAATAATTTCATCCCTAGTAGTTGCATCTTGTGCAATCTCTGTTTGTCTTTTCATCTACATATTTCCTGTTTGAGATGGCTCACTATCCTTAGTGGCCTTGACATCATGGGAAGAATATTATTTCACTAATATCTCAAGTACTTACACCTTTTTCACTAAGCATCTTTGGCTTATTTGACTCTGAAACCACTTGATCTAGAAGAAACTTTGATGCTTGAATTCTGATTTAGTGGTTGGCACATGAGTAATTTTTTCCATTTCTTCACTTATTTGAAGATTACTTACATTATTTTTTGTTTTTCATCAATAGATATGTCAAATGCATCAATGTGGAAAATTCCTCACCAGTATCAACATCCATTATCTCTACCTGAGCCTTTGTTGACTCTCACAATTGTTCAAATAAAGGTATATTCACATTTTCAACTGACATGGTTTCAGATGTTTTCATACCTTGATCCAAGACTTCACTATCTATTGGATTAAATAAGACATTTCCTTGAGTTCATTTTTCTTGAGTGTTCCCAATTATCACTCCTTCCGAAGATAAAGGTGAAAATAAAGGCATTGGCTGCCCCACCTATGGCATTGATGCTACATGTCATACCTAGAAAACATCAATTCTTTCATGTTTTGGGGATTAATCACTACATCCCTATGCTTATGTTTCTTGGGTGTATGAGCACCTTCTCTCACCAAGGATTGGCTCGTACACAATTTTTTGTGTCTCTTATGTGCCCTTTCAAACTTCTTAAGGTCTAGTGTTGCTCTTTTTCTTCATTATGTGGCTTAGATTGTGAATGGACCACTTTTTATGGCCCCACTCATCAACTTATCAACACTGTGGGGTTTTGAAAAAATATGAAGGAGTCCTATGAGTAGCCATACCCTTCCCTTTTCTTGAAGTGGTAATGCAAAGGTGATAGGAGCATTCTCCATAGATTTTAGAAGCATTTCCTTAGTCTTTATCTTAGAGTAGACATAGAAGTACCAGTCCCACTAGTAGTAGAAGTCCATTCATCTATAAGCTCTAAAGTAGGCATTTTTGAAGGAAATTGAGGAGATTTTCCTCCCAAGGGATCCATTTTGTCAGCTCCTTCTTTCAAGGGAGGAAGGTCATCTTTCAATTTTCCCAAATCCCTGAAGTTATTAAGAACTCTTGTGCTTTGAATTGATAAATCAATGTTCTTTTAGGCTAACCAATTCAATGTTCTCCTCATTACATCAGTTATCTAGGCATATGAATCATTTGATTCCTCTTCATTCTAGTTTAAAGGGGCTATGGTTTCCCTCCACCTTTTGATCAAGATAGTATTTACTCACAGTATGTGGATCATCCATAATTCCCTTAGGGATAACAACAATCTTGAAATCTATAATTTGGGTAAGGGTCATTCTAAGTCTCTCTCTTAGCCTGACCTCTTCCTCATCTCTACAATTCATCCAATAGTCCTCAAATTGAGGCTCATGTTTGAAAGTGTTTGCAAGATTGTTGAACACCCACCTGATGTCATAGTTGGCCCTTGCCTCAAACCTTTCCATCCCAAACCTTTTCATCTCATCTTCCATTAACTTTGGATTTTATAATTGAAGGGAAGGAGTACCTTCCAACCTTGATGGGAAACTTAATGTTTGTCTTGTGTTTCCAACAATTAATTTGTGAACTAGTGTCAACTATCTTTCCAATTCACACAAGGCCATTTTATCATCTAAGTACCTGGGAAATTTACATGGTTGACCTTCAAATCCACTAACCTTGATGTATGTAAACTTCTTGTATTGAATGAAATAACATCCATATTCCATGATTACTTGTCTAGCCTCCTCAGAAATCTTGTATTGTTCCCATTCTGGCCTGAATAAACATATGATTGGTGCAAAGAAGGCATCATTAACCAATCTCACATTTCCTTTCCAATTAACCAACTGTAATTGGGGAAAATCTCATGCATTTGGCATTTTTAAAGTCAACATGTGGCAAGAGGCTAGGGAAACATGTGGCCTACAATATTATAAATCAAATAAGTCATCATGTAAAATTCAATTTGTAGTATCACCCATCTCTTTTTTTCTTCCAAGTGCAACCATGTGGTCATGAAGTGCTTCTGCAATGAAGGTTTCCCAAAAATGCTCCCTTTCTTCTCCAAAACTATCCACATATAGGTGCACATCCATTCCTTGAACTCATTCATGGTCTCCAATCCAACCATTCGACTTAACAATACAATCACATCCTCTGCTTCTTCAACAAATTGTGCCCTAACCAATATTTTAGGGATTTGAGTGGTTTCTTTTTCTCTGCTAAGAGCCATTTAGTATTTATATGAGCTGACATAGTCCTTTTTCTTGGCCTCATAATCTCGTAAGGCTAAACCAATACCCAAGGTTATTGGATTTCTTATTACAGGAATTTTAGCATTATTTTGATGGTTGTAGTGTCAAAGTCAACACTACCTCACCACTTCCATCCAGTACTTCCCTCTTTTTTGGGTCGTAATTCATAGCACAAAGCCATACTAATTTTGGGAAGTGTATTGAAGGTGGAATAACACCAACTAAAGCAATATCGCTATCTTGAATTTCTTTCATGGATTCACTCTTGTTAGGGCTATTCAATCTTTGAAGAAACTCTTTTAAGTTGGACATTCATTAAATCATGTCTGTGATTTTATCCAGATCACTAGTGATTTTCGGATGTAACCGAAAACCAGACAACATGGTTTTCATCTTTAATGCCCTAGTTTTACTTCAAATTTCCTTTCCAATGAAAAAGAGTATGAGAGTGCCTTAGTTCTTACCAATTTTCCCATGAATACCTATGTAATTCAACTTTGATTCAAAATATTTTCAATCTCTAGTCCTCAATCCGAGCTCCATGATCGATTTCACGTTGTTCCTTAATGAAATACTACTAACAATGGCATCCAGATCTCAACAAATGATAGAAAAAATATCAATGTGTTTGAAGACTTCAAAAATCCTCCTTGATTTGTGTGAAAACACATTGATGGTGGTAAACATTAATGTGTTGCATCATGGTCATCCATTTCACTTTTCCCAATTTTAAATATGAGTCTGTCCACGTGGAATAGCCTTATGTAATGTGGGCTTGGGGAAACTCTTTGCACTTTTTCTTCGTGTCATAAAATGCATACACATTTAACTATTTGACCCGATTACCCACTTTTGACTTTCATCCTGAGTTTGACACATGGTTACATCTTAATGGTGGTGGAGCTTGGCCATTTCTAAAAATTTGTTCTCTTTTTCATTTGAGCCCAAAATTACCAATTTTCTCCGATGACCCACTTCCCCATTCCTTGCATGAGAAAGAGCCACATGTCCTTGGTGGGCCTCGAGAGCTTCTTTGAAATTTTATACTTTATTACCTTAGTGTGTGGAAATACAACCATGCCCGATTCCCACATTCAACCTATTTGTGACAAGTGTATTTCCTCGAGAGGTGGAGTAAATTTCTATTTTTGCACCTTTTGACTGTGAATATTTGAGAGGAATATTTGTCGGGCCTTGGGGCTTAATTTACAAATTGTGAATGCTATAAAATTGTTACAAGTTTTGCAACTTAAACCCTGCCATACATGACCAACTTGGAACATGCCATGTATCATTGGTGGAGCCAAATATGAAATTTGCAATATGATCAGGGAATAGTGTACAGAGGTAATTTTCTTGATTTAAAACTGATTTAGGATCATTTTTTTGTAGGGATTTTCAAGAACAACATGTCTAACATGATCCTCTTGACCAAAAAGAGGAATAAAAACCTACACATGGGATTTTCAAATGAATTTAACATGTTATTTCGAGCACCAACAACATCAATCAAACATCACCACATAAACATCAAGAACATGAAAAAATGTGATATCTACGCATACGCTCTCACCCTAGGTTCATCATCATCACTTTTTTTACTTCCTCCTCTCTAACATCCACGCTTCATACTTTTTATTGTTCCACACTTTTTGTTTTCTATCGCATGCTTTTCGCCATTGATCTACATGGTTATCGGTATGCATATCTTATCTACTTTATTTATTGAGCATTCACTCAACAACATAAAATGGGGAAAATGTAGTCACTAAATCATGCACTTTAGGTATCTATCTAGTCATGATCACATATTACTATTCATATGATTCGTAAGTAATAAAATTACTAATTGACCCATGTTTTTATCCACCTTTGCTTGCTTTATGTTGCCTCTTTTGATCTTACACTCTTGCTTATCCACTCTTTCCTTTTATACTTTGACATTTCTCACCCTAGACACCAATGCTAGCCAGATGCAGCGCCAGGCACCCCTGTTCCCTCTAGGCACCCTTGAACTCTTTATATTTTGCTCACATATTTTGGGTCCTTTCTAGCCATTTGAGAATCTTATCTTTTAATGTTGGACTTTTTGGGGTTAATTATGAAATTCAAGCAAGGGAATCATATAAATATAAAGTTATGTGACTATAATAAAGGAATAAACACTAGACATTAGCTATAACCACCTACGGTTGCATTCAAAGGCCATTCTAGAGCACTCAAGCATCCATTCTAGCTCCACACGAGGGAAAAGGGACTGCATCCTTTTGTATACATGCATAGGAGGGGAAGTTAATTCTTTTATGCACACATCTATCTAAAATTTCTACATCTAGCTACTTGTTCACTATCAAGTGCAACATGCACAAGAGCCACCTATGGCATGATTTTTGACACACACACACACATAACTATATTGGGTCTGAGATGTGGTGCAATGCTCAGTCATAAGTTCACTTATTTGAAAACCGAGGATAGTATGACCCCTCATTTGCATTATTTTATTTTTGGTATTTGATGCACTTTTGAGGGTTTTGTAGGTCACTTCTCTATTGTAGGTTACAAGTGACATCAACAAATTTGATGTGACATACTAGTGATAGACAAAAATGACAACAAACATATCACAACCCTCCAAAGAAGGTTATATGATGGTTTGAGCAGTCATATGCACTCAGAGAAGGTCTGCAGTGCTTGCAGGCAACCTTTACCCATTCCAGGTGCCCCAGTCTAGGAAAATCTTAAGGTCACACAATTTTCTGAGGCTTTGTGTGACACTCTTCCCTCTATGTTCACCATTTTGTCACTTTGACACAATCCAAGATTAATTACGAATTAGCTATGCTATGTACCTTGGGATATGATATTATAATGTATATGGGTTGATAGAGATGTCGACATGTGGCACACATCCCCTTAGTTATATGTATGGGTTCACATGGGATATAATATTATAATGTATATGGGTTGATGGAGATGCTGACATGTGGCACACATCCCCTTAGTTAGTTATATGAGCTCACATAAGAATTAGTTATATTGGGTAATGAGTCGGCCTACATTGGGAATAGGTGTTACCCATCCTATTTAAAGGATGTGAGTATCATTATGAGGAGGTGATGTATGTATGTGTTGAGTATTCTACTCGGTAGAGGTGTATTGGAGGTGTCCCCCTCAAAGTGGATTCCCATCTTGGGAGATTGTGGAGTTACTCCTTCCTTAAGGAGCATTGTATGGTGTTGCCCTACCTTAAGGGTATTATTCTACATATATTGAATATTTGGGCATCTTGGCCCCCATATCTCTTGTGTTTTGTTATATTCTGCAATTTATTGATTTATTATATGCAAGGTTCTTATCAAATGGTATTAGAGCATCGATTTCGAAAAAAATAAATTGGGTTCAAACCCTAATTTGAGTGATTCGACTATATTTTGAAAATGACTATGAATATTTTCTCACTTTTTTACCACATTGCTTAAAGGGTTTCATAAAGCTACAGTCCACATACCCTTATGTACAATAACTTTGCATATAATAAATGAATAATTTGTAGAATATAGAACAACACAAGATATATGGGGGGCCAAGATTCCCTAATATGCAATATATTCAGAATAATACCCTTAAGGTAGGGCAACACCATACAATGCTCCTTAAGGAAGGAGTAACTCCACAATCTCCCAAGATGGGAATCCACTTCGAGGGGGACACCTCTAATATACCTCTACCAAGTAGAAGAATCAACTCATACATACATGACCTCCTCATAATGATACTCACATCCTTTAAGTAGGATGGGTAACACATAATCCCAATGTAAGCCAACTCATTACCCAATATAATTAATTCCTATGTGAGTCCATATAACTAACTAAGGGGATGTGTGCCACATGTCGGCATCTCCATCAAACCATATACATTATAATATTATGTCCCATATGAACCCATACATATAACTAAGGGGATGTGTGCCACATGTCGGCATCTCCATCAACCCATATACATTATAATATCATATCCCAAGGTACATAACAAGCTAAGTATTTTTATCCCTTCTTTACAACTATAGTTTCATACTTTCTAGCTTATTTTGCTTAGGTTAGATATGTTCTTATTACATATTTATTTATCAGCGTTGTTACATAATTAGTATTAGGCATTTATTTATTTCAATATATGCTTAATCATTTTGGTGAACCCACGTTTGAATACTCTTTAATCCTTCTATTTATTATTTCATGGCTTCTAAAGCCCCTCAAGTCTCCTTGCATTAATTACTTCAGATGCAACCATCTTCACAAGAGTCTCTCCGAAAGGTGGTACACGCTAGAAGAGAGGGATTTTCCTACAAGGTACATAGATCCTTTAATTCACATTTATTTTTAGTTACATTTATTCATTTGACATCATTGATTGCCACAATTTTGAGTACAAAAACATGTGCTCATCTCTTGAATATTACAAGTTTCTCAATTGTTTAAATTTTTTATCATAAATGATGCATTTCATTTCTTTCATTCATTTTATCTTTATATTGAGCATTATAGTCATTGACATCATTCAAGGTGCATGTGATATTTATGAATTGATCGTTCATAAACATTAAACTTGTTTAATCTTGTCATTATTACCCTTAAGTTATTACTTGATCTCATGTTGGCATCATTTTAGAGCAATTATGGTTCATATCAAACTTATTTTAGCCTAGGTATTTAAGAATCCAAGAGGTGTTATCTCACACAAAACAAATCATTTTATTGTTCATAGGCATCTCAAGTATTGAACACATTTTACAAGTGAGACATTCAATATAATATTATGAATTCAAATGCCTTCTACGATACTATTTTAACTATTGGACAAGCATATATTAAGGGTATTTTACCAATAATCCTTGTAAGATTTCCAATACTTATTGATATTGGTGACACTCAAAGGGATCTATACTCTACCATGAGGTAAAACTTATGGTAAACAAATATATTTGGCTCGTAAACCTTCATACAATCCTAAGGTATTTTGATACTTATGTTAGGAGATAATATAGCACTCACATTAATTGAGCATATATTCAAGTATTAGTTTTTTGTGAGAAAATAGTGGTTATTATAAGCACACACATAGAATGGTTCTAGTTAGAGATAATAGGAAATTTGTTTTAGTAAGATCCTTATTTTTAGGAGTAATATTCATTATATATACATATGTATGAGGATTTGTATGCACAACAATTTTAATATTGAAAATAGTTGTATCTTGTGTATAATCTCTGGTTCCCATTATTTGGTATCAGTACCATTAATCATGTCTGTGATATTTTTATAAGTTTTCTTGATGGGTCGATTTATGGAGAATTCTTGCGGCGAAGAAAATATAGTTTTCTTTTGCTTGCATTCACTAATCTCCAGTCATATTTTAGAAAATCAAATCTTGATTTTTTAGGCTCATATTATATCTATCAGTCTTCTTCATGAATTCCTACCTATGCATTGACAAAGACTTTTGCGTGGAAGTATGGAAACCCTTTTCTTTGATCACATGCAAATATAACTATGTGGATATTTTATAAGATGTCAAATGAATAGTTCATTATAGAAAATTCAAGATAGTTCACTATTGAATATTTATTCAAGTCTTTCGAGATCATTTGCACATTTCGCACAAATCCAAGCATGGTTTGTGAGTAATCTTCAAAGACAAGTGACCTCCCAATGACTCCATCTGCCAAACATCCATTTCACCTTCCTTTTTGCTGCTCAAATCTATGGGGTGAGGGAATAAGTTGTATGTATTTATTCTTACTCATGCACAGTGGATCACTTACCACATCTATTTTGTTAAAGACATAGTTTGTGGCTCAGCCTATTAATTGGGTATTAGTTTTTCCCAAGTCTATAATTTTCTAGGAATTTTAGGTTGCTATTAAATCAATGTATAAATGTATATAAGTATTATTTGTTTTAGGAGTCGTGTCATAACTTGTTTCTTGTTTCTTTACTATAGTAGTTTTAAAATAAAAAATCTAGTATGTGTCAAAATTCTAGCCAAAGTCAATTAAGAGTTTTGTTATTTATGCAGGTTTGTTAGTTTATAAACTATTGTTTTCTAAATTATAACAATTTAGTTTTAAGTTAGAAATTTGTAAATTAAAAATCTAGTATAGTCGTGTAGTTATTTTTTTCTTTTAATGTAGTCCTTTGTATTAGAAAAATGAAAAGTGCCATTTCTTTGTTAAATAAAATTTGTATCTTTAGTTGTTGTCATATCGTCAACGTCATTATCACCTTGTCTAATCATATAATCATTGAATGTCTTGTCAAAATTTCATTATGAGTCGATTCAAAAGTCGTGTAAAAAAATCCTTATTGACGCATTTTCAATGGAATCTGATGTCCAATTGAGGTATGTAAAATTAAGCTTCATGATCACATCATTTGAGGTAACAACATGACACAAGAGGATTGAGGCAATAGAAGATGAAGGAAAAATAATGTCCTCTTGTTATTCACCAACGCGAGGCCACATTTTTCTATGGTGACATATATATAGTGTGATTATATGCTTTTAGTGTGGTTTTCATTTTTTTAGTGTAATTTAGTTTGTTGTGTTCCTATTGCTTTGTGTGGTATTTGGTGGATACATTGGAAGAGAGTTGTGTTGGAGCGTAAATGACTGTCAATGATCCTTTGATTAACATGATCCTCTAACTTCCATACTTCATTGGAAGATGGTCCACTTGTGAATACATTCACTTGCAATGGTGACCATGTGCAACAAGATCTAACTAGCAAGATCCGTTCAGTTGTATGTATTTGATACCGTTTGATTCTCAGTGTTCGTGTGTGAAAATTTCACATTGTGGGGAGGAACATGAAACCAATGCTCCATTTCCATTATGAGACTAAAACACCTAAAGTTAAGGGAAAATTCCAGTGGAAGTGGTAGTTTCCTATGCTATTCAAGATTGAGTGGCAACGATCAACAACAATGGTTACAATTAAGAACATTACGATTCTTATAGGAAGTAATGTGAAATCTTTCATGTATATATTCTATTGTGTAGTTTTTTAATAAGTGAGTTGTGATTCTTATATACTTCCCTAATGTACAAGCATAGTGGTGAAAAAAAGCACCAGAGTAAGTTAGTTCATGGATCTTGAAAGGGTTTGTGGGAGGATCCAGAAAACCACATGAGGTGGATAGTTGATGGGGCCTGTTCATGTCAAGGTTTTTGGTAAGCCTATTTAAAACCATGGAAGGAGAGAGCCTTTCTTTTGATCAAGATCATGAGTCACATTATAGGACATGTTTCATAGGGGTGATCATACTACAAATGAGTGTGTGGATGTTTTCACCATGTTTGCACTAAGGGGGAGTGTTAGGAAATAATATAACGCTCATATTAATTGAGCATATATTCAAGTATTAGTTTGTTGTGAGAAAATAGTGGTTGTTATAACCACACATGTAGAATGGTTTTAGTTAGTGATAGTAGGGAAATTTGTTTTATTGAGCTACTTATTTTTAGGAGTACTATTCCCTATATACAGATATGTATGAGGAGTTGTATGTATAAAATTTTTAATATTGATAATATTTTTTTGTGTATAATCTCTAGTTCCCATTAACTTCTTACCAAGGTAACACTTTTATTTGAGAGGAGTAAAAGAGTTTGAAAGTAAGAGTTTATTGCATAATTAAACTAACACTTATACTTCACTTGTACAAGCAATATCTCTCAATGAAACCAAACATAGGTGAATCCACCTCATATTGTCCTTATAAGGATTGGTTTTTCAACTAGGGTGCCAAAGAGTACACTCATAAGGAAAACAACTTACCCAAGAAGTGATTAATCATACAAAATCTAGAATGACGGTCATATTCACACTAAATATAATAGGGTGCACATAGTGTATCCATTTACTTACACAAAGGTCCTTAAGTTATGGAAATGGTAGTGCAAGGCTTGTCACAGTACAAAACAAGAAAATAACTTATAATAGGTGTAAGTCTTCTTTATCACAATAGGGGTTTTCAAACTGACATAACTTAACTAAGAGTGAAGGTATAATAAAGGGGTTAAATACTCATTTCATTTAGATAGATAAGGAAATATAAGTTTTGACCAAACATTCCAAATGTTAAGAAGGAAATACAACAATTAACATGGTAAATGATTGTTTTAATACCTCTAAATCATAAGTACATCATTCAAATACAACTACATATCCATTTCAGTGGATTCATAATGTAACTAACTCTTTATTTTCTCTTAAAATCTAATTAAGCACAATTATTCAAAAACATAATATATCCCATCATTTTAGAAATAGTAACCATATTATAAGATAAGTAAAATTTTAGAGTCCAAATCTTTTCATTATTTCCATTTGTTGCTCTTCTTGCAACATGCCAAAATTTATAAGCATGGCCAAGGAAAAATGCTAGCATAGTATTATCCTACTCAATCTATCATAATTCACAATTACTAATTTCCATTTACAATGAAATAAAAACTTTTCACAAATAAGAGAGGTAAGAAATAATTTTAAATTTCATTTTCAAATCTAGAGAGAGGTAGAGAGAGGAGAAAAATAAAATTATTTTCCCACAATCAATTTCCTCAAGTAAAGCAACCAAATTAAGATCCATACAATCATATATTAATGTCTACAAGTTTTCTTGCCAATTATTTGACTTGATAAGGGTCCATGACAATGTTTTCTCATTTCTACCAGTTTGCGAAAACATCCAAACTATCCCAAATGGCTATAAAACTATGTTCAATGACCAATTTTCTATGGTCAAACACACCATGAGACAAATACTATACACTCTCCTATATAAAAGGAAAAAAATTGAGTTGAAGGAACTCAAATCTAGTAAACAAGGTTCAAATGACAACTACTTTTTGGAGAAACCAATTGTAAGTGCACTACTTAGACCTTGTCGTCCAATGACTAGAGGCCTACAAAACCCACTTGGAAAACTAGCTTAAAAGTAATTATATCATAATTAATGATTTCATTAATTATCATAGAGAAATACTAAAAGTATGTGGAGGTTGAATTCCATTTCCCCATCGAAGGCCTAATCTATAAGCCCAAACTGAAATGAAATTTTAACTTTCAGCAACGATCTAAAGTTGTAAAAAGGTCAAAATAGTTTCTAGAGGGGTATCAAAAATGCACGACGAACATGTGAGGTCATTCTAAGGTTTTATATAACACTCCATGTGATAGGGAACATAGTCAAAACTTGAATTTTTCATTTTGGGCTCAGAGAGGTATTTTAGATGTTGTTGAAAATTGTGTTTATTAAATTTTGCAAAGTAAACTATTGGTATGTTTAATTGAAGGCTTGAATTAACTCGTCGATTCAAAAAAACATGTATATCCATTCTTGATACCTTGGTTTTTCAAATGTCTTAGAATGTGGTTTGCGAGTACGGTTGATGATCAAAATAGTCAATCAAGTTGCATAGGAAGAAGTAAATTTTTTTATTGTTTTGTATTATGATTTATTTAATTAAACCAAAAATTAACCTAATTTTTTTAGAATTTTGATTTCATTGCAAAAGGGAAAGATAAAAATAAAAAATTATACAAGATAAAAATGAGAAAAACATGCCTGTTAACTGAACTGGTGAGGTGAAAGTAGAGGAGTTGACATTACGCATGTCGGTTGCATTTGATTTGTAGGAATCTCAAGTATTTTCATAAATTTGTTTTGTGCACAACACACAACTATCACATTCCATGTGACCACAATCCTTAGCATTTTTTCAACCAATTTACATGCCCCACCATTGTGCACATTCCCATATTCTCATGAAACACTAAGAAATGATTCCGCATAGCCATAACATGTTGGTTGATTTAATTTAAATTGAATCAAATATAATTTTAGTGTAACTAATGATATAAAAGTGATAAAATACAATAAGACACAATAAATAAGCATATTATAACATGAAACCCTAAGAAAATGATAAAGGAGGATGCCTTAGCTGATTTTTGAGTGATCTGGAAGTGATATGAGATGAGAAACTACTAGAACAAAATAGAGAGAGTGTCGTCAAGGATCATTAAGTTTTATAGAACTCAAAAAATACATAAGATAGAAGCACCCACAGGAGGACAAGAGTGCTTGGGTGCTAGTGACTAATTTGGGCACTAGTTTCCACTCGAGATAATAAAGTTCGACCTTTTATGGCTTGGAGGATCTTTGTTGTTTATCTTCATTTGTCACTCTGGTTTCATTGTAATGTCATCGATCACACATATAACCTACAACGTAGATAAATAACTAACCATGCCCACAAACCACATCAAACCTAATAAATAAGATGTATAATGGGGACCCGAGAATGACCCCAAAGGTCACCGAAGAGTGATTTTATGACTAAGCATTGTACTACATCTCAAACTCCATGTGGTTTTGTGTTTATGTGTGTGTAATGAAGTCCTAGGTTTCCCTTGTGCAAGTTACACTATGATAATAAGCTATATCTAGAATGATCCAAGTATGTAAATGTGTGAGATGGAATAAAATGAACTTCCCCTCCTATGTTGTGTATGCAGAGTGATGTAACCCTTGTCCCTTGTATGAGTGTGTTAGATGAATGCCTTTGAAATGCTCTTGTGCCTTGATGTAAGCTTAGGTGATGATAGATAATGCTTAGTGTTTGGCCCCTTATTTGAGTGTAATAACTAAGTGTATATATATATATATATATATATATATTATTCCCTTGTTTGAATTTTGTAATTGAAAACCTGAAAGACCAACCTAAAGTGTAAAAAGGTGACCAAAAGGTAAAAGAGACCTAAAGTAAGAAAATGATAAAGAAAGCCGAGTGCTAGGAGGAACATGGGCACTGGGTGTGTTTATCGTAATTAGGTGCTAGTGTTCAATGCCATAAAAGAAAAATTAGTTAAATACTCGACAAGATTGTAAGGTGTGCAAGGCCAATAAAAGTGCAAGAGATAAAGTAAAATACATAAAATAAGTTGTCAACTAATAGTTTTCTTGCTTAAGAATCATGTATATATCAACATGCTTTAGGAAGGCTAGAAATGTACCCAAGTGCATAGATTTTGTGTCTACATTTTCCCCCACTTTATGTTGTTGAGTGAATACTTGATAACATAAAGTAGATAGAATATGTATACTTTGTGATCCTTTAGAGAAGAGTGTAACCGATAGCGTGTTGAGTGGACAAGTGAAGCGTGAAGTGATATAAATGTGAAGCATGGAAACTAGGAAAGGGAAGTAGAACCTAGGGGTGAAGTGTATGCATAGTACTTGTGTTGTTGGAACTTGTGCTTGTTGATGTGAGCTTCATATTTTTATGTGCTAAGGACACACCTATAAAATAAGAGTGAGAAAGTAGTCAAAGTTTTGTATATGAAAAATCAAAGTAATATGTGTATAAGTATGTAAAAAGTGTGTAAAGGAAAAAGTGAACTTGATGTATAAGAGAGTATAAGTTAGAAAAATGTCTTGTTTACTTGGATTTATTAGATTTGAATGTCGACGGGTGAACTTTTGGGTTATCTCATGCCAAGAGTGAGTTTTTGGGTGATCTCATGCCAAGAGTGAGTTTTTTGGGTGATCTCACGCCAAGAGAAGAGTGTTGGGGAGAGAGGTCTAGTTTTTCTCTCCTTCCATGACGCTTCCCAATAAGCACCACTACATATGGTATGTCCTTGATTTATAACCTATTGTTCCTATTGTTCATATTGTTCCTATTGTAATTGATTGAATGCATTATGTAATTGGAGGCAAGTTCCTACTACTAAAGAAGCTGTATTGTAAATGCTTGAAAACTATGTTGAAATGATAAACTAACTATTTTTCCCCAAGACACAAGCTCCTAGGGGGACACAAGTGCCCATTGCTACTATCCAAGACTAGACGCTAGTGTCTCGCATTATGTTTTGGGTCCAATTATGATTACGGACAAATATGTAATTGTGTGCATGTGTCATTTATGTACTAATGCTGATCTATTTTAGAGCTCCGAGTTGTTGTAAGGGTGATGTTTTCACCCAATAGATTCCCCCTCATTTTGGGTGCATGTGATGACTGTAGGAGAATGTATCCTAAAGGAGAGGACTAGATATCGATATGTATATCTAAGAGTAAATGCATATAGGGGTTAGGGGATGTGCATGGTAGAAATAAAGGCACATGCAAACAATGTAGGCTAGGAAATAGTGTTAGTGTAAAATAAAAAACATGCAACATAGTACAATGTGACGAGTAATTATGAAGCAAGAGGTAGACCATGAAAATTGGGTTTCATACATGGGACATCACTCACAATGTCACAAGATAATTAGGGCCGAAGCATCCATAAGAAAACAATGAACACGTAAGACATAGGGCATAGCCGCAAACAATGGAAAATAGTAGTAAACAAGAAGTGACAGATAACCATGGTTATATAGACCTTACAAGGAAAATTCTACACATGAAGTACCCATTAACATGTTAGAAAGATAATTAGTATGTCAAAACATGTATATATCTGTGAAAAATTAAGTGATAATGACATAAAGTAGTAAATATTGAAACAATAGGACCTGTGATGTATGGAGTATGAGAGTAGCAAAAGTAGATGCCCCCAGGAGCCTCAACATGATTGGTAAATATTTGTGTTGAGAATCATGCATCGTGTAAGAATCTATAGAAGTCTTGCATTCACCTCAAGATACCAAGTGAATGCCCATGTGTGTATAGAGAAAGGTAATGACATATTAAGTATCCAACTAGCATAGGAAACAAAGTATAACATGTAATTAGTATTTGATAACAAGAGTAAAGACAACCAAGATGTGGAGATGGCGTGTGCATGTGATGGTGTGTCGTGATATGTAAAATTAGTATATAAGAGGGGCCACATTTCCCCCTAGTGGATGTGTGTGAGACGGGGTTCAATTAGAAATGCGCCCTCAATAGTCAAGAATGAACCATAAAACAACAGTGTGTCATCAAGAAATAAATGTGTTATATGCGATTGAGAGAAGATGCTAAGAAAGATGTATCCAAAAAAAAAAGTGTGAAGTGTAGCATAAGTAGATGGTGGGAGGTTTATTTAAGATTTGAACCCTCAACAATCAAGTACAAACTATGGAACTAGAGTGTGTCATCGAGTAATGTCGATAAAGTATATTTACCAAAGATGTGGTGATGCTCAGAAAGATAGTCATGAAGCATAGAGTGTGAGTAGCTAGGATGTGATAAGTGAGGTTCATGGAGGAATTGTACCCTCAACAGTCAAACATGAACCATAGAACAAGAGTGTGTATTTAGGTAATGAGTGTATTGTATGTGTTTGAGATATTATCCTAGGATAGATTAATCATGAAGCATGGAGCATGAGGTGTGGTAAAGAAGCTAAGATTAGATGATAGAGACATAAAATGGTGATGGAGGGGGCAGATGGGTAGGGGGAAAGTGATTCCCCCAAGTGTGTAAGTGATGGAGATCTATGTGATGATGTGAGAAAGACCATGCCATGGTGGCAGAGTTTGAAATGTGTCATAAGAAAATATATGGTCATCACAATGGTAGGTAGAAGAAAGAGTATGACCAACATTATATTTTGGGTCTAACAGAGGAAATGTAAGTAGGTGATGGATCACAACTTGTTTCAAGTGAATTGTTTGTGCCTCCTTTGATGGTGGTTACATATTTGTGATTGGTAACACTGTAGATGACACAATAGGAGGAGGTTATGGGGTAGACACTTTTGAAGATGGTATGATATCTAATTGAATAGGTGGCTCTTGAATTACCAGAGAAGGAACATTAGTAAGTATGGTGTGATGCTCACTAGACATATAAGGATCAAATTTAGGGACCCATTGAGATTTGGTAGTTGGAGATAAGCATGGAGAAGAATGATGTATAATAAATGAAATAAAACCTTTACCTCTGGATGTTAGATTTTTTGTTCTAAAGCATAGAAATTTTCATCACAATGTCCATTAATCCCATGGTAATTACAATATGGTCTAATTTTTTATTGAATAACTCGATGAGGAGGGTGGTAATGATTAGGTAAGAAAGTAATTAAGTGATTATCAAGTAATGCAAATAATGTATCATATTGTCTAACATTCGATCGAACTAAAGAGGTGTTTTTGTGGTAAGAATTTGACCTCACCTATGTAAGATGAAGAACAAGGATGGAAGCCTGGTAATTTTATTAATAATGAATCTAATCAAAATTACAATGAAGTGCTACAATTCTTATAGGAATTTTACAGATGAATACAAACACAGAAATATGTTGCATAGGTGCAACAATAAACTTATTTACATAAGATTCCAAAAGTATATCCAGGAAGAAAGTATAAAAACATGCGGTTGTAGCAATAATGCAACAAATAAAAAATATGAGAATAATATGGTTATTAAAACATAACCATATAAAAAATAATGTCATGTACCTAATTAATAATGCAAAATTATTATTTATCCTAACATTCCCCCCCTTAATTTTGCATTGCCTCAAGGGATGAAGAGAGGAATTCTCTGAACAACTCAAATTTGTCATGTGCAAGTGACTTTGTGAAAATATCTTCGTTGTTCAACTATTGGAAAAATTGAAGTTGTATATTGTGTTTCAAGACATGTTTGCGTATGAAATGTACTTGTACCTCAATTTACCTTGTTCTTTCATGAAAAATTGGATTGTGAACACATTTGAGAACACCTTCATTGTCAACATACAAGGTGGTTGGTTTGACCGTGGTATTCCAAGTCCTTTAAGTATGCGACGTAGCCATATCGCTTCATAGAAAAATTCACTTGCAGAATGATACTCAGCTTCTATAGAAGAATGAGAAACAAAGTGTTATTTCTTGCTTCCCCATGATATCGGTCCAGATCCCATAAAGAACACAAACCCTAAAGTGGATTTTCTGTCATCAATGTTTCTTGCATGATCTGAATTTGAATATCCTAACAAGAAGAAGTTGTCATTCTTCTTGTATTCTAGACCAAGATCCACTGTTCCCTTGAGATATCTCAAGATCTACCTTGCTGCCTTCCAATGACAAACTTTGGGTTCCTACATGAACCTAGATAGATAGCTCACTGCAAAGCTAATATCTGGTCTAGTGTATGTCAGGTAAATGAGACTCCCAATCAACTACCGATAGAGAGTGGCATTTACCATAGGAGATGGATCTGAATGAGATAATTGCAATCTGTTCTCCATAGGTGTAGCAATAGGTGTGCAATCCATCATCTTGAATTTCTTGAGCATTTTATTGGTATATTTCAACTAAGAAACAAATATGTGATTCTCCTTTTTCCATACTTCCAATCCAAGATAATAGTGCATTAGCCCGAGATCTGTCATATTGAATGATCGTTTAAGATATTTCTTTGTTGCATCAATCATCCTCACTAAAATGTTAGTGATGAATAGATCATCGACATAGACAATGAAAATTAAAATCTTCCCCCTTGATTTTTGAGGTAGATATTGGGATCGTATGGATTTCTAACAAATCCATGTTGTACGAGATTCTCATCAATTTTGATGTACCAAGCCTCGGGGTACTTGTTTAAGGCCATATAAATATTTCCCGTGTTTGCATACATTTTCTTCTTGACTAGGTACAACATATCCCTCAAGTTGAGTTATGTAAACTTCTTGTAATTATCCATTTAGGAAGGAAATTTTTACGTCCATATGATGGACTTTCTAACCAAACTGTGCAGCTAGAGAAAAGATCATCCCGATTATTTTGATCTTAGTTG